>BSBK01009177.1:272500-672500 GCA_027943335.1 Chamaecyparis obtusa
CAAATTCTTAACTTTCTTTTTCTTTCCAATAATTTTGTTTAAAGAGGTGATCAACTCTATTTGATCATCGTCCTCAACTTCCTTGCTCAAATCTTCAATCAATGTTTCTATTTCTTTCTCCTTTCCAGTCTTAGGAGTAACACTGATGTCTTCTTGTGTTTTAGTAGGTGTAGGGGCCTCTATTTCCATTTGCACTTCAATATGTGTAGTCTTTGTTCAATAATTTTTTCTTGCTCTCCCAAATCCAAATTGTCAACAATGTTATCCAAAATGTTGAGTACCACATCATTTGAATCTAAAGTGACTTTAGTTCCTTCAATGTCCATAGATTCTATGCCAATTTTTATGGAAGAAGAGGGAATATCTTCAACTTCAACTACCTCTACTATTGCCTCTACTTGTTCTGAACTCTGTTTCTCTGCTGGTTCTGCAACTGCTTGATCTTCGCTATCTTTTCTTGCTACCAAGTTTGCTAGCACTTGCACAACTACCTATTCAGTTTTAGTCTTTACTTACTCATACTATCCTCCCATTATTTGTATAATTCTCCTTTTTGTTCTCAATAGGGTCTCAAGTGGCTTGAAGATTTGTTTAAGATGGTCATCATCTCTTATCTCACAGAACTATCTAATCACATTCTCTCTCATTTTGGTATCTTCTTCTTTTGCTCTCATCTTTCTTCTCACAAGTCTGTTGTACAAATCTTTTGGTATCTTTCCATGAATAGTATCAAATTTCTTGTTTGACAAAATCATATGTGTAACCATTGCATTCTCAAGATTCAATCTATCAAAGGATCCATATAAATAATAGTATTTATTCATTTTGGTAAAGTCTCCATGTTGCATTATATCTTCATTAACTCTTTCTATCCTTGGTTTCCATGATTTCTTCTTTGTTGTCACTTCATCATCTTTTATTTTTGCAACTCTTCTAGGTACTAGTGGAACAATTGTTTTCTATCTTTTACCTGGTCCTGAAGCACTTGCCTTCATTCTTTTGCTTAGTGCTGAGGAAAAGGGTTTCTCTGTTTGATTGATTCCTTGTTCCTTCTCAGGTTCTTCAACCTTTACCTTTACTTGAATAGGTTCTGCACTTGATGCCAAAGGTGGGACTGATAATATCTCACTTTTCCTTATTGCTTCTACAGTCTTCTTTGCAATATCAAATTCTTGCTCACTCATACCTGATTCTTTTAGAATTTTCTTTATTGTAGACTCCACTCTCTTCTTTGATTGTTTCTCTTCTGTAAGTGCCTTTGCTGAACCAAATTTTTCATCATATCTTCCAAATCTATTGCTATGAGCATCAACATTACTTTTCAACAATCTACTAACATGACCTTCTATTTCAACTTCAGAGATTTCATAGCCAAGAGGGTCTATGAATTCATGTCTAGGTTCTACTACCTCAATGTAAGTGAAATTAGTATCAACCATAAAAAATATATCATCTTTGTATTTCTCAACTAGGGATGGAGGAATTCTTGATCTATTTACCACAATGTTGTGAAAAGTTTTCAATACTAACTTTACACTGTCATTAACTTTCTCAATAGGATGTTTCATATAGACTTTATTGATTCTTGCCATAGTATTCTCACCATCATTCCATTCAATAGTGTAAGGAAATCTTCTTAACAAGTGAAATAACATGTAAGTAACCAATAAGGAAAATATAAAGTGAGTGTATTTAGCTTTCTTTATCTTCTCCAAATTCTCAAACAACTGTATTCTCATAATTTCACACATATCCACAGGCTTCTTCTCCACACACATCAAATAAGCAATGTGTACCATACCTACTAGAATATCATCTTCTCTAGAGCTTCCATAGAACTTTGTTGTCAAAATCTTACACAAGTATTTTACATCATCTTGCTTAATCTTACTAATGACTATACCTCTGCCATTGTATACTGAACCGGTGTTTTCAATCACAATCTTTCTCATGTTTTTCTCATTCAGTGGGATTGCACCAACTTTTGATAATCCAGTCACATCATGAATTAGGTCTACAGTTATCTCTATAACTCTATCTTCTAACCAAAATTTTCCATTATGTATCCTACTCAAAATGATCTTAGTACACTCCTCATCATCAAATTCATATTTCATAGAGTACTCAATGATTTCATTGTTTTCTAGATGTTCATAACCTTGTTTCACTGACATATCTGAGTTGTACAAATTCTTATATTCACCATTAAAATTAGTCTCCCTTAGGGTTTTATACTTGCATCCAAGATAACCTTTAACATTCTCTAAATGAAGAACTTCATCTGGTACGGATGATAAGGCTAAACTAGCATCTCTTTTTGAGGGTTCAACTGGATCTTTCTTATTTCTAGGTCTCTTCTTATCCTTAATGTTATGAATCAATGACACATCCATGATTATATCTAATTTCTTAAGCTGATTCAAGATCGTAGTCGAATAAATACCTTAAATTCACAAAATTAGGGCTTTCGCTAGATCGACGCTTCAAACTTCTGCAAATCACTTCCAAACTTCTTTCTTCACTTCCAAATCACTTCTAATCACTTGATAATCATAATAACTTTGATTTCAATCTTTTAACACTTAGCATTTACTTGATTTGACATCGTATTCAATAATTTGGCCGCCAAAATGCCAAAAAGTTGATTCTGTAAACCTACAACCATAAATCTTTTTGCGACCTTGCAAAACACAATATTTATTTTTGTGCACTTAACCATAGCATCAGTATAACATAAAAAACCTTCATCTAACTGCACAAAACTTAACTCATTCAAAATCTAACTCTACTAATTCTAAGTTCCTAAACTACAGAAATTTACATAATTTAAGTGCTTAAAGAAGGGTTAGGTAAAGACTCATCCTTACCTTTAGATACATTACCTTCCTGATTACCTTCAATGCTGAATATACCTCCTTGATCTGTGCCTTTAACAAATTTTACTTCATCTTCATTGCTACAACAACCCTTCTCTTTGTTTCCTGCATTTTCATTCCTTCTTACATAGTTTCTAGGGTTAGGGTTATGTTGATAACCTCCATTGTTCATTTTACAAAATCTTGTTGTGTGTCCAATCTTGTTACATATCTGACAAGTGATTCCATTGGTTCCATATCTAGGTATTTGCTGATTGATTTGTGTCCTGCAATTTCTAGCAATATGTCCAATTTTGTTGCATCTGAAACATACTATTCCATTTCCTCTTTTCATGTCTTCAGTTCATCTCTGATTTGCATTGTTAGTATTTCTAGGCATTCTTCTATTGTAATTATTCTCAATAACTTTAGATCTTCTACATTCAATAGCTCTATGTCCAAAACCATGACAATTATAACAATAACCATTTAGAGGTTTGAATTGTTTACCTGTACAATCTCTCTTCATATGACCAATAGTATTACAAGTAAAACATCTACCTTTGAATTCTCTTTGCATATCTTTGGATGATTCTTCTTGCTTTGGTGGTTCTTCTTGCTCAGGTGCATCTTCTTACTTTAGTGATTCTTCTTGCTTAGGTGATTCTTTTGATTTGTTCTCATCTAACTTCTTTTCTTCACTACTTTCACATTCATTCAGATCTAGTTTCTTGCTTTCACTAACTATCTTCAATATGTTAAATCCAAGACCTATTTCATCATAGAATGGTTTTCCATAAGATACTTGCTTATCAATCTTTTCATTGTTTGAATATAGCCTCTCAAGTTGTTGTTTAGATTGAGTCAATTCACCTTTCACAATTTTGTTGTATTTCTCAAGTTCATCATACTGCAGTTTGACTTTATCAAATTCAGATGTTAGCTTGCCAAGTTTAGATTTCAGATCTTCATTTTCATTCTTTAAACTTTCATTCTTAGATCTCAAATTGTCATTTCCATCTTTCAGGCTAAGCTTCAGATTTTCTACCTTCAATTCATGTTTAAGGATCACATTTTCTTTTTCTAAGTCTTCACAATCTTCAACAAGAATTTTAGATTCTTTCTCAGATTTCAGATCTTCTATCTTACCTTTCAATTTCTCAATAAGATTCTTTGCATCATCATACTTTCCTTTCAAAGTGTTTCTTTCATTAGTAAGCAGATCAATTTTCTCAAGAGCTTCTTCAAGATTCTTCTGTAATTTATCCATATCCATAGAGATCTTACTCAAGCTGCTAGGCTTTCCTTGAATGTTTCTTCTCTGAGTAACTATGCTCTGATACCAATTGTTAGAAATAGGAAATATTGAGAGGGGGGGGGGGTGAATAAGTATTTCACAAACTTTTAATTTTGCCCACTTATGGATATAATAGATTACTTTAATGCATAAAAAGTATAAGAAACTAAATATCATACACAATAGTAAATGTAAAGAACTCATTGTTATACACTGAATTTGTGCCTCTGATCTCAAGCTCTCTCGGTCTTGATAATCTAGTATAACAAGGGAATCATCTCAAGGTTGTGGGACCTTTGCTAACCGAGATGAGACCTCTAGGTTCTAGGCTGGTTCCTCTTGGATAGTCATCTTAGTTTGCTTCTAGATAGGAAAGTAAATCTTTTGAGGGAAAGGGATAGAAGGAGTACATGGAAAGGGAAATGACTGAAATCAAATCTATCCTATTAGGTGATCCACCAAAACTAGGGTTTGGATCTCAGTATAGAGGGATGAGATCAATGGAGGAATCAGGTCTAATAAGTCACCACTCACTAGATAGGTTTGCATAAGTATTTCATAGGAAGGCTTGAACAGAAGACTCAACCTATGACCTGTAAACAAACATCCTCCTCTGCAACTAGGTGTAGGAATGAGACAAGATTTCTAGGGGCTGTAGCATACCAACAAAACATCGAAATCAGATCAGACATAGTAACACACAAAATCACAGAAAGTGAGAGGGACCAAAAACCCCAATTTCTATTGACAGCATTCATAAACTTCAATCCAATAAGAGATAACTCACATAAGAAGGCATGAGGATAGGAAAAATGTCATAGAATGCTTTGCAATATCTGAACAATCAATGAAAATTTAACAATTGCAAAAAGTTAAGGGGCAGAAAGAATGCCTTTAATAACCTTTGGGAAAGAAAATTTCCTTTTTTTTACAATTGGTGAATTCTGAGCTCTACAAGCTCCAAAAAATGTTATATACATCACTCAACTGCAGGCAGGTAGGACTCAAAAATTAACCAGGGTTACATAAATCTGCATAAAATAATCCAACCCTAAACCAGTCACTTCTGATCATAAATGTACTCTGTAAATATCTCAACCGATCAGATATTTCTCCTTGCGTGCCCATGCTTGTACTAATCCTACTTGTAGATCAACAACCTTGATCCATCTACCTCCCTGCAAGCCCATTGAGTCATGAATACTCTCAAAATCTGATCAGATACTAGAAAGGACCCAAAACGGTGGCCTAAATTTTTTGCAAATTCTCCCAACTACAACTACCTCTGAAATCATCAATTTCTAGCTACCTGCACTTGCAAACGTGTCCCTCAGAAGAAAGCCTCATGAAAATAGGCCGTACCACCTTGAAAAAACACTGGTCACATAATCGCATGAGCTCAAAAGCTTTTATGTGATCACGTGACCAGCTCTTTAGAAACTGCCACCACTTTGCCACATAGACACCTGGATCCACGAAATATCCACCACCTCAGTCAATCCCACGATAGCACCACAAGAAATGCCAGAAGAATCTGACGGTAGTTGCATGATTGCATGAGCTCAAAAGATCTCATGCGAACATGCGACCACCGTAGATCTTGCATCTACAGGGCCCATGCTATACCATCGGCCCACAAGATTGACATGTCATCACCCCCTTGGCCCATCGCCGAAGTCACTGTTTACCATTGATAGCTCGTCACATGATCGCATTCCATTAGAAAGCTGCATGCGATCATGCGACAAGTGCAAGATGATCACTACAAACCTAACTCTGTGTTTTACCTTGGATTTACTTTCTTCTTAGTTAGCAAGTCATTGGAAGTTTTACTAACCCTAAGCTCTATCTGGCGACTATGAGAAATCTTTAACCATGCAACCGCACACCTGCTTTACCAACCCTGGGCCCACCTTGACTGAGATTCTAATCTAACAGTAGGCACAAGATCTCATGGGGTCAGAAGATCCCATGAGATCTTATGACCACCATAGATCTCTTTTCCACCACCACCTCATTGAAATCTAGACCCACGACAAATATTCATCACTAGCCGACCAATGGAACATGGACACATCACCACCTGAGGACCCACCAGTAGTTGTTGAAGTCCCTGCTAACTGTTGACTACTTGTCACATGATTGCATGTGGCTAGGAAGGCCTATGCGATCATGCGACCAACTGCATGATGTTAACTGCTTGAACCGTGAACCATTTTTCATTTAGAACTTTACCATAGCCATTGGGATCTCATCGGATAGTTGTAGCATGATCTCATGGGCTTGGAAGATTCCATGAGATCATGCAACCACCATAGATCTCTACTAGGAAGTCTCGCTGGGACCACACTGATCAGAGTTGCGCACTTGAAGGTCAAAAAAATAGAGGGTTTTCAAACTGGAGGTTGAAAACATAGAGAATTTTTGGACTGAAAGTCAAAAACATCCTGAGCCTTCAGAGAGAAGGTCAAAAACACATTGGGTTTTTGGGCCAAAAGGCAGAAAACACACTGGACTTTTGACACTAAAAGGTAGAAAACATAGAGGGTTTTGACACTTGAGCATTTCTTGGAACAAAAGGATGCGGCCAAAAGGGAATGATAGGGAAATTTTGGGCAACACTCATAACACATGATATGTTCTCGAGGAAACCCTCACCAAGGGAAACCCCGGTGGGGATGGTACCCACAAAGATCCACTAATTAGAAGATATTTGGTTAAGGATGTTGATCCTGTTAGGAGCCTATTACAATCATATAGTGTATCAATTCTAATTAAGGGACTATAGGCCTTGTTAGAAGCCTCAACCCTATTAGGATTTGTAGATACCTAACCTGATTACCAGATGAGCTCACTACCCAAATAAGTAATACAAATGTTTACTAATTACAATATGGTACTCCTTACAACTTTGCATCAACAACTTTCGCTGCTATCACAATTTACATATATTACATGTTACATTTCAAGTATGCTCGGTACATCTTTATTTATACAAGATACAAACATAATATCCTTCTCTTGTTGGCTTGCATATCTTTATCCAAGAGTAAACATCTAGGATGTCATCTCTTTATAATATTAAGTCATTATTTTGATAAGAAAAATAATCCCTTAATTCATTTACTAGTTCTATCTTAAAAATTGCACTGTCAGTTGTACTCTATCATTGGTAAAATAGTCATAACTTTGTCTGGACTATCTGTACTCTTTTGCACACTAAGATGGGGTATCCTTAGACACCATAGAGTCTATGTTCAACTGTGTAAACTGTGTTCATGCTCCAGTGAACATCGCCAAAACAAACTGTATCGGGTGCTCTGTCAAAATCATTGTTTCATACTTAGACAATTTTAGTTTGCGATCTTCCATACTTACTTTCCAGCTTATGTGCTCTTTATAGGGAACATATGTTGCCATAATGACAACATCTATTTTCATACCTCAGCCAAATTGCCAACAAATATTATGTTTATGATTAGGAATTTTATGATATAGTTCAAACATTGAAGAAGTGGAGACACTATCTGCTTCCTAAGGAATTTTTTTTGTATACTAATCATCAAGCTTTACAATATTTGAATAGTCAAGGAAAGTTGAATTAGAGGCATTTGAAATGGGTTGATTTTTTGTAGAGTTATACATTTGTTTAGAAACACATAAGTGGAAAGTCTAATAGGGTTGTAGACGTGCTTAGCAGAAGGCAACTATTGTTGATAGAGATACATATTGAGGTGGTTGGGTTCAAGAAACTCAAGAATTTGTATCTAGAGGATCATGATTTTGGTGAAGCTTGGAAAGCTTGTAAAGAACCTATTACTCTAGATAGAACAAAGTAGTTGGATTTTATCATTCAGGATGATATGTTATTCAGAGAGAGTCAGTTGTGCATTCCACAAAGTTCTATGTGGGAGAATCTCATCAAAGAGAAGAACAACAGAGGATTGGATCAACATTTTGGTGATGATAAAACCCTTGCTTTGGTTAGTGATAATTATTATTGGCCACAATTTCAGCAAGATGTGAAGAAGTTTGTACAGAGTTGTAGAGAATGTCAGATAGCGAATAAAGTGAAGTAGAATACAGGGTTGTATCATCCATTACCTATACTAGAGAAGCCTTGGGAGGATATCAGTATGAAATTTGTTCTTGGTTTACCGAGGACTCAACGGGGACATAATTTAATTTTTTTGGTGGTTGATGGATTTTCAAAGATGGCACATTTTATTCCCTGCAAGGAAACTAATGATGTTGTTCATGTTACAGAATTGTTTTTCAGAGAAGTAGTCAGACTATACGGTTTGCCAAAGACCATAGTTTTAGATCGAGACACTAAGTTTGTTGGATATTTCTAGGGTACATTGTGGAAGAATTTGAAAACATATTTGAAGTTTAGTTCATCACATCATCCACAGACTGATGGATAGACAGAGGTGGTGAATAGGATTTTGAGAAATTTTCTAAGATGTTTGGTTGGAGATAAGCTGATAGGATGGGATTTGTTTTTACCACAGGCAGAATTTGCATACAATAATTCTACTAATAGGAGCACTAGTAAATCACCATTCTAGATTGTATATGGTAGCAGTCCCAGAAATACATCTGATTTGAGAAAGATAGATAAAGGAGAAATAAGTAGTGCTGAAGCTGAGGATTTTGCAGAACACTTGAAGAACATCCATGAGGAGGTAAGGAAGCATATTACCAAGATGAATGCATAGTATAAGGCTAAGGCAGATGAGAAAAGGATGCATAAGGAATTTCAGGTTGGAGATGAAGTCATGGTTCATTTGTAGAAGGAGTGATTTCCGGTTGGTACATATAACAAGTTGAAAAGGATGAAGTTTGGGCCATGTAAGATACTAAAAAAGCATAATTCAGGAAATGCATATGAGGTCGAGTTTCCTACTGAGCTGAATATTTCACTAGTATTTAATGTTTCAAATTTGACAAAGTATCATGAAGGAGCTGTTGAAGATGAGGTTACAGTAGCATAGTGGAGTATTCCAGCAACTAGTTTAGATACTAAGGAGATTGATGATATACTAGATAGTCATGTTGGGAGAAGCACAAGAAATAAGACATATGAAGAATATCTAGTCAAGTGCAAAGGATGAACTATTATAGATTCATCATGGCTGACAAAGTAGGAGGTTAACCATCTTGGTTTCCCTCTTCACACAGGAGTCATGACAGGGTCACTTCTCAAATTACCCCAAGTGTCTGATGCAGGAGTATCCTAGGTGTAAGAGCAATCTTGCATCATTCAAAAATATTTCTGGTTTCTTTTCAATAAGGGCTATCTTGTGTAGAGCTTCTATTTATGGAAACTTTGTATTTTTAGTAAGTTGGTCATACAATCTTGAAATGTTCTAATTTCATAGTTGGAGGTTCATCTTAGTCATATCAACTGACCTATAAAGTTTCATGGCTAGATCAAGTCTAGTTTTGAAGATATTGAAGATTTTCAATATTCGCAACAAGGTATAGAAACTTTGAACTCAATTTTGAAGGCTCTAGACTCCCCAGATGAGGTTGAATTTTTAGTTGAATGAACCTTACTTAATTTAGGCATTGTAGAGCTCCTCATGCCCTTTCTGAAATGGGGTTATAATAGTCAATCAGGTCAATGAGTGATGACTTATGGTCTCTAAAAGTTGGGTCACCTAAAATGGTAGAAAATAATTTTCCTTCAAAATTTCTGTTTGGGTTTCAAAAGTTATTTTGAGCTGACTTTGATGTAATAAAATGAAAAATAAAATAATTCTAAGTTTGGTCAGCCCTTAGGGATAAATTTTTGGAACCTTCTTGAGCAGTGAAAATTACCTATATAAAGAAGGCTCGTAGTGTTGTCTAGGGCAGTTCAGGATAGTTTTGGGTAGTAGATCTGGGTAATAATTCGAGGCTTTGTCCTACAGAATATTGTAAGGGAAATTCACATGTGGCTTTGAATATTATAATTCTGAAAGTTTGTAATTCCACATTTGTTGAGATAATAAGCACTTTTTCTATTCTTGCAAATTGTTGGTGTTTCTCTATTTTTGTTATGTGTTTGTGGTAGTAAGGGGAGCACCCTTCGTCAAAAATTTGTTGAGTAAATGAAGACATTGAATGAAGATGTGAAGCTTAAGCTAGAAAAGAGAAATCAGGAATACAAAGATAAAGCTGATAGATCAAGAAGACTTAAGACTTTTGATGTTGGTGATGAAGTAATCGTTCATTTGAGGAGATGCAGATTTCTTGTTGGAACATATGGGAAGCTGAAGATGAATAAGTTTGGACCTTGCAAGATTCTGAGAAAATTTGATAGTGGAAATGCATATGTGGTTGAGTTACTTGATGACATGGATATATCACCTATATTCAACATTACTAATTTGTATGAGTGTCATGAACCTGAAGAACACATGGCAGTACCAATGGATTATCCTAAGAAGTAGAATGAAGAAGTTGAATAGATTTTGGAGCAAAGAATTGGCAGAAGTACAAAAGGAAAATAGTATATGGAATATCTAGTAAAGTGGAAGAATAGACTGATTGAAGATAGTTCTTGGATTTTACAATCTGTGTTGGATGTAGCTTGGATCATACCTATTCCATGATTTGGAGAATCATTTCAAATAACCCCAAGTGTCTGATGCAGGAGCATCTTGGGTCCTTGGCAATCTTGTGTCACCGAAAACATATTTGAGTTTGTTTGTGTTGCTTAATTCCTTCTTTGACCAAGTTGGTTTAGTATTGCTACATTTCCTTTGTTCACTGGTGTTGGTCGGTTATCTCTAGCACTCGGTGAATTTCCCTAGTGCTCGTTGATGCTTCTCTAGTGCTTTTTTTCCTTGCTTACCGAGTTGTTTGTTTTAGATTTCTTTTGAGGCCAACTCGTGTAGTTAATTTAGGTCATGGATTTAATGTTGGTATCCAACATTGGGAAGTGTGTGGACCTAGATCTGGTCATTCCTTCCATTGATTGTGGATCTAAAGGTTGACTTGGTTGGGTAGCCTCTTGTATAAATGTAGTTGTTTGGTTAGAGTTTAGGGAGTCAGTTTTGATAGAAGATAGAAGATAGAAGTTTAGAGATTGTTGGCAGATCCTCACATGTTGGAGGACTTCTATACTTGATTGTAATAACTAGCCAAAACTAGGAAGGCCTTACAACCTAGCATGTACAAATCAATTTGAAGATAATATATGAAAGTTTCATCCATTCTCTCTCTCACTATTGTGTGTTGTTTCTTTCACGTGTTATTGAGCAAGGTGGATCTAGTTAAGGTGTGCCATTTCTAGCCCCTCTTGGTCCCCTCTTCGTCCCCTCTTGCATCAAATGTGTAACCAAGAATCATAGACATCAATTTGATGTCCTTCTCATCAATTTCCTCAATAGTCATCCCCTACTTGTCACTATGGGATTTGTAGGCTTATTCAACCAATTTTATGACATCCTTCCCATTTGGAGGAATGACACATGTCCTAGATAAACCTATCATCTCATGAATGAGATCTAATGTTATTCTAACTAGTACTTCACCTATCCAAAATAGGTCATCATGGATCCTTCTCAACAATATCTTGATCCAGTCAGATTCATAAAATTTATGTGTAGTAACATATTCAATAATGGGGTGATTCTCTAGGTGCATGAACTCTTCAATGAATGACTTATTATGATTCAAAATGGAATATAGGTGTGGCCTAATTCTATCTAAGCCAACTAGTTCCTTTTTACAATATATATAGGCATGTATATCTTCTACATGCATAATGCCCATAGGGAATCTTGAAAATGCACCTTCTAGGTCATCTAAGGTTGACTTAAATTGATTTCTTTTAAACACGTATCTCTTTCTTTCAGTGACATCAAATACAACTAGAGTAGCCATGAATTACTTATTTAGATTCTTCTAAAAGGTTTCAAATGGTTTTTGAGATGTCACATTGATCTAGGGATTCCAAAAATCAAACTTCTTTCTTTGCTAATAGATTCATTGCAATGCTTCACAACTTCAACTGCTGGATCTTCAGTGCTCTCTAAATGCTCAATGTAGAATTCAATGTGTGAAGAATGAAGCTCCAATGGCTATAAAGTAAATTTTTCCACCATTAATGCTTTCCATGTAAACATAGAGTTCAACTATGAATTTCATTCTTCTTCTCCACTGACAATCTAGCAATGTGCTCTTGCATACTGCATCATATAATCTCCAACTAGTTGAAATCCAAGGCGCATACTTGGAGGGTGAGTATACCAGATGTGTAGGGGTCTAGAGCTACTCTAGGTCCCCCTATGACCCTAGAGGTCAACCATAAATAGGAGGTGTATCCATTGCGGATGCAACCTCTATTGTTTCATCAACAATATCCTTCTTTTCTTCCTTCCAAATCAAGCTCACATCATATGAAGCTTGTACAAACTTGATTTCTTCTACTTCTTCTATTATTGAGGATTCTAAATTTTTAGGGCTTTCTTGTCTTTGCACTCTAGTTCTATAGAACCTATAGATGTTTCTAGCCTTGTTACATGAGTAACAAATGATTGGAGACCTGATAATCCTCAGTGAATTCGTGTGGGTTACCATACTGTACTATCTGGTGGTGTGACCAACATAATCGCATATATGACATGAAATGTTCTGAGGGTTTCTTACATTCTTTTGAGGATGACTTCTCTGACTTTTTTGATTCTAATTTCTTTTATTTGATCTATAATTCATAGCTCTATGAAAAAACCTATTACATGAATAATAGTAACCATTGAAAGGTCTTACCTGTTTAAAATTTCTTGCAATGTGCCCATGTTTTTTACAAGCATAACAAGTCTTGTTTACTAGTTTGCGCTCATGCTTGGGTGGTTTAGTTTTAGCTTCCATATGATTTCCTATCTTCTTAGCTTATGTAGATTCTTCTAATGCTTTCTTTCTTTCTTGCATGTCATTGATTTGATTTTGTGCTTCATTGAATGCAATACCGTTGGTGTCTCCTTTAATCTTCTATGCATACAATTATGACTCTATAAGATCCTTTTTTGTGTGCAATTTGTCAATGTCGTTCTTTGCCTCAGTTAATCTAGATTCCATATATTTCTTGGTATTCTCTAACTCCAATATTTTCATGTTTACTTGTCTTAGTTCTTCATCTAACAGCTTGTTCTCTTTGACCTGTTCTTCATAGGCTTCTTAATTGTTGAGTGGTTTTCCATCCAACTATTCAATCTGATCCTTTAGAGATGAGTTTTCTTCATTTAAATTTTTTATCATTATTCGTAAGTCACTTGTAGAACAATATTTTAAGTCCTTAATTTCTTGATGATTACTTGAGAACCACTAAACTTTTCTTTCAGTTCTTCAATTTCTTTTTCAAATCTGTCAAGGTCTTCAAGAGCTTCTTCAAGATTCTTTTTAGATGTTTCATTTCTTCCTTATCTATGATCTCCTCAAGTGGTTAAACTTTTCTTCAAAGGACCACAAATCTAATACCAATTGTTAGGAATGGGAACACTGAGAGGGGGGGTGAATCAATGCTCTATACTTTATTATTTTTCTTCTATCTTGATTGCTTAGTTACTAAAATGAACATTAATGAAAGTAAGATAAACATTCATAACACATGACACAAGATATGATTATGGGGAAACCTGAATAGGTAAAAATCCCAGTGGGAATTGACACCCACTATGAACTGTACTAGTGTTTTATGATCCTTGTTAGATGACCTTACAACCCTATTAGGAGTTGTACTTTACAATGCTTTTAGTACAGTGACTTGGTCAAAGGTCAAACCCTATTAGGAGTCTTTTACAATAACCCTATTAGTGGTGGGGATAGACTACCCTAGATCTAGCTGCTCAAGTGGTGAAGACTACAACCTTCTGGACATTAGATACACACTATATCTACAAGGTGAACTACTGTTGTGACACTGCTTGTCAAATTAGTTCTTTCGATGCATTGATGCTCCAACCTCTTGTGAAGCTCTACAACATACTAACTTCTCTTTTCACACTTCTTCTCTGTTCTACATGACTCTCTTTATTTTTGAATACTAAATTGCCAAGGCGTATGTCATATTTATATGTGCTTATAAAATAATTGATTAGGTTGGCCCTTAACCTATTACATACAATGCTTCCAAATGAATTAGCTCAATCATGTTTACATACAATCATAATAACATGTCTATGACCTAAATACAATAGGTGCATAGGCTTTACAAAAAATTATTACAATCACTAACCAAAATACACATAGTCAACCTCATGTGCTATCCTATTCTGCCGCTTACTATCTGTGCCACTTCATCTCCCTGTAACTTCCTCATACTAAATCATATCATCATGCACTCTTAGAATTAGCATGAATACATATTAACAAGCTTATCTTTAAGTGTACATGTCATAACTCTATCATACACACATACATTGATGCTCTGATCACCTGGTGCTCTAGTATCTATCTAGTCTTCCATACTTAGCCATATTTCTGATCTTCTTCAATATGTGTTGACTGCAACACTTTGTTGATTGCATTTGCCAAGTTAGCTAGAGAATGACATAAGAGTTTGTCTTCGCACAGTGATCAAGGTAAATAGTTTTGGCCAACATCCATGTTTTGTATTTTATCTTTTAAGATAATTATGGAGGAAATTACGCATCTACTTAGTAATCATTGATCCCTATGCAATACCTAAAGCCAATCAAAAATTAGTAAGACTTAAGTAGCAAAAGAATTTAATCTAAGTTGTAGATCTTGAATTAGTAAAATGTTTTGTTGATTATATAAGGTCAAGATCTAAACCCTAAAAAGTAGTAGCAAGGCATAGTGAATGTGAAGGGTATAAGTAGATAGGTATGATTTAGAAAAGAGAACTATTCAAAAATAGAGTTCAGTGACCAAGCTAAGTAGTGAAAGTATAGAAATGAGATAAATCTAATAGATGAGATCAACTTCACACAGTAAAGAGAAGATATGTTATCTACATATAGTGCAAACCAAAATATCAGGTATTGAGACATTCTAGCTAGTGTATCAAGGTAAATCTCTTAACTGAGTAGTCCTAACAGAATTTTTGTAATCTCTTAACCAAGTGCTTACTTTATTGTAAGTTTCAAATCCTTTTACAAGGTAGACAGTACAAGTCTTTTAGATTTTAACAGAGTAGACCCCTCATAGGGTAGATCAAGTTTTGATCAAATTTTTAAAAGCCCTAACAGGAAAATTTATTACTGTAGTAGTGAAGATTTGTGGGTGTCATCCCCACCCCAGTTTTACCTTTCAAGGGTTTCTGGGTAACCAAAATCTTTGTGTTATGAATGCTTTCATGGATGATGTTTAGTTTATTAGACATTTGATTATGTTCAAGTATTAATGATGCTATAAAATTTTTTTATTTATATGAGAGTGGTTTAGTAGGTGATTTTTTATTCACACCCCTCTTAGTATCACATTTCCCAATTATATTTCCAACAATTGGTATCAGAGCAGTTGGGTTTCTCATAGAAAGTCTAACCACTTGAAGAAAATGATATTAAGATGGAAGTCTATAAGCTGGGAAAGGTCATAGAGAATCAAAAAATCGATGTACACCTGGCATTACACCAACTGGAAGCAACCAGAGGTGAACTGAAGAAATCCTTGAGCAAAAGGAGAGAAATATCTATTCGTCAAAATGAATCACAATATCAAGAAGAAGATACCACTAGGTTATTTGACAATGGAAATTCTGCAGAAAGTGACAAAGCCATAAAAGTGCTACTGGAGAAGAATACCATACTAAATGATGACATTAGGAATCTAAAGAGAGAATAGGAGATTCAATCTGTCAGACTTTGTGAAGTTGTTGAACAAAAAAATAAAGTTGAAGATGACAAGATAATGGCTAAAGAAGATAGAAGACAAATTTCAATGAGACTGGATGAAAGGACAAGTGACTTGCAAAGGTTGACTAATAATCAACTAGACATGGTAAATCAACTAATACTGGTTAATCAAGAGTTGGGTAGGAAAGACATGGAAATCAACCAACTGAGGTCTGAGAATAATCAATTAAAAGGTGAACTTAGAACTAAAAAGGAAATCAATGAAAGGATGAACAAACCTAATGAAGCTACAAAATACTTTGAAGAACTGTTAAGGTCACCTAGAAGATCTGATGATAGATCTGAACTTGGACTAAATGAACATGTTTCATCCACTGAAGAAGGAGAATCATCAAAGAACAATAAGCCCACATGTCATCATTGTGGAAAGCCAAGACATACAGCCAACATATGCAAAAGTAAACATGGTAAGTTTGATTCAAAACCTAAGTTTAATGGACATTGCTTTAACTGCAAGAAACATGTGTTAGGAAGTAAAGTCCACCAAGATAACTGATGGGGGGGGGGGGGGTGAATCACTTATCATATAATTATAACTTTTATCATCTTCAACAACATTAAACCATATAAGCAATATAATTACCAACCATATAAATATATTCATACACAATGACACAATGACACAAGATATGTTGACTAGGGAACCTCTTGATCAAAGAGTAAACCCTGGTGGGAACGATGCCCACAAAAGATGAACTAATATGAATATTCCTTGTGAAAGGATGGACTTTATTAGGAGTTTTATGAAATACATTCAGTACATATGAATCCCTGTTAGGAGATTTTGAATCCCTGTTAAAAGATTCTAACCTTGTTAAGAGTTATGGAAGACAGAAGGACTCACTACCCAAATAGCTTCAGGGTAAGATCACTGAACACCCTGTCCAAATAATATTTGCATTACTCAATAGAATAATATGTTACCTCTTCTCTGACTATGCCAAACTACACTCACTATTACATCAGATATCAATTTCAAATCTTTGTACTTTGCATGTCTTCCTTCACAAATTCACTTTCATACTTAGCTCTTTTCTTCACTTCATGCATACAACATCACACACAACTGATACTTCCATAATTACAAATGAGTTAGCATACAATTACAACATAAAAGTTTCCACACACTACATCAAAATTACAAAAAACTATCATCTTCCAAATATAATAAATCTTCACTCATGTGACCTCAAAGTCTGCACTATCATCCACATCACTATCAATGATTCTTCAACTTCCTTGTAACTGTGAAAAACAAGATTCCATCTTGATTAGGAGATATCATCTGATTTCCACAAAGTGCTACTCAGGAACACTACCTGAATACTGTTTCCACCAAAATGCTCATAACTTCCATGAATAAATGAATTACTATTTGTGCTCTTAACCATAGACATATAACATATCAAAAAGTATATCCTCAACATCACATAGCTCCAATTGCAATAACCCATGTGCGCTAATCCAAACTATGTCTACTTCTTTGCAAGTCTTTGGTAAATCACTGTGTTGACATCAATGACAATCATAGTCATGAATGCAACAACAACTACTATAGAATGACTGCCAACCATTTAGCATTCATTCCTAACAATCTCCCCCATTGGCATTGATAGAAACATAGATGAAAAACATCCAATGTTCCCAAAATCCAATACTGCAACACTGCTTCTTAAAATCCTCTTCATCAATCAAATTTTTCTTCATTATCCTATTCAGTTCTCTCCAAAAGATGTTTTAGATGGTTTTCATGTATACTTCTCCCCCATTGAAATCAATGATAGAAATTTCATCACTATGTCAACAATAACTCAATGTCAAAAGACACTATTTAGAAAATACATTCACTAGAGTCCTCATGACTCAGCTCAAATACACATACTCCCCCATAGAGGAAGTACCAACATCTAGTCCAAAAGAAAGATAGGGCTCAAATACCACTGCATGGATGCAACCAACTACATCACTTTTCAAAAGTAGGCTAGGGCATAACTCCAAGAATACCTCTCAAATACTCAAATGTATCCTTAGGCAAAGGCTTTGTTGGAAATATTCAGGAATTAACCGAGTTACTGAGAGGGGAGGGGTGAATTAGTAACTCCAAATTTTCTTCTAATTACAGATGTATTAACATATAATTCACTTTAACCTTTCACATATAGAAATAATGAAACTTAAAAGCATTCACAACAATGACACATAGATTTGGTTACCCAGAAACCTTCCAAAAAGAAAGTAAAACTAGGGTGGGGATGAAACCCACAAAGCTTTAGTACTGCAGAATAAAGTTGGCCGGTTAAGGCTTACAATTTGATCACTTCTGATGATCTGCCCTACTAGGAGCAATAAGGATTGCTAAATCCACCCTGTTAAAGGATTTACAAACATACAATGAAGTATGCACTTGGTAAAGAGATTTTACAAAAGACTGTTAAGTCTACCTGGTTAAAGGATTTTAGTACTGATTCACCTGTTAGGATGAAATAGTAGGTCTCTTGCTTTGCAACTGGATTGTTGATTGAGATTTTCTGATGTACTGATCACCTTCTGTGATGAATTTGTCTTTGCTATTCCTTATACTACTGAAGCCCTTTGTAATTCGCTTATCTTTGCCTTTCTTTCTTTTTCACATTCATACTTATTACACATCTTGACATTTTTACAACATTGTTTATATAAAAGTCTAAACAATTAATTACAATTACAATTACAAAGTCGGCTTGACAAATAAACATAAGTGCCACTAAGTCGGCCCAAGTATGGTTATACGGTTCCTGCAAACTAACTCGGTGACTTTCTGATACTCGGCGTCCACTGCATTACTCGGCATCATCATGCACACGGTAGAAGTGAAGGCACAGTTCATACTAACCACTTTGAACTCGATAAATACTGGTGACTCGGTAGACATAATGTTACTCGGTTTACACTGTCCTGCTCGGTTTGCACTATCTTGTTCGGTTTACACTGTCTTGTTCGGTTTGCACTGTCTTGCTCATTTTGCACTGTTCTGCTTGGTTTGCACTATTCTTCTCAGTTTGCACTGTTCTGCTCAGTTTGCACTGTTCTGCTCAGTTTGCACTGTTCTGGTCGGTTTGCACTCAGAATGCAAATAAGTGTTGTCACTAGTGGCAATTCTGCTTAATGCCAACAAACTCCCCCTTTGGCATTAGTGACAAAAACACTTATTGCCCAAAACTTATATACATGAATCATGCTGAGTCAAAATTTGTCTTTGTTATAGGGCTTTATACATTATCTCCCCCTTTCAATGTGCTAACTTTTTCTTCTATACATATCTCCTTCTATACATATCTTCTTCTATACATATCTCCTTCTATACATATCTCCTTCTCTACATATCTCCCCCTTTTTGGCGATAATGCCAAAGGTGTATATACAAGTGATTTACAGAGAGAATCCAAAATTTGATAGAAAAATAGAATGTACTTTCATTATCAGGGCCAGGGTTCTGTCCCAATTTTCTTGCAGAATCTTGCATGTTTGGATTGCAATTTGGACTTCTGCAGAGAGTTCAATCATGTGATCTGCTATTGAGAACTGATTGTCATGAATCAATGTTTTGGAATGTTCAATGTGCTTGTACATTGTATTCATGATGGGAAGGATCATGTTCTGAATGTCTAGCAGTGTGGAGCGGATCCTTGTGTCTTCTTTCAGTAGATCTGACTACATATTTGATAGGTATGAGATTTTCATGTGATGAGAAGAGCTTGAACTTGGTTCAAGTTGCAGCTTCTGTATGCTAATCTTCAATTCCTCATCAATTTTATTCATTTTATCCTTGACATCCTTTGTGAACTCAGCAATATTGCACAGTCTGGCCAAAAGAGAGGTAACATTCGAATAGGTAGATTCAATGTTTGACAAAACTGAAGACAATTCCACTTGATTAATAGCTATGTGCTGAGCAATGTGCTCAAGCACTTTATTGTTGAATCTCTTCTCAGCTCTTTCAACTAACTTTTCTGTCCCAGATGAATCCTCAATGTATTTATTTACTGCTTCTGCTAATTGTAGCAAAACATGTTGAGAGGAGTCTACTTTAATACCTAATGCATCAGACAAAATGTCCTTAGCATCCTTAATGATTTGATATTCGTTGTCTCTCTCCTCTTTAAGTTTCTTTTGCTTCACTTTCCTTTGGAGGATTTCACCTATATTTTGCATTTGGTCTGCTGATAGATTTGTAAAATCTAATGTTGGAATCTCTATTTCCTCATCTAGGTCTATATCCTCTACTATATTCTTACCCAAAAATTTTATACTCGATTGAGCCTTAGGCTTATCTGTACTTAATGCCTTAGTAGTAGTGACAGTAGACATAGTAGGACTGGCTATAGAGACTAGTATACTGTCTACTAGAGAACTTAAAGTATTTACACTTGTAGAATCAAAAACTGGAATACTTACTGCTAGAAAACTTGATGAAGTGGGAGACTGCAACTCAGTAGAAGAAATGGTAGTTGCTTCTATTGTTGCTATAGGTGATTGGACAAAAGTTGAAGTTGTCACAACCATGCTTGAAGGTGTCTCCAGGCTAGATGTAGAAACTTTTATTGGAGAGGTAGGAAGTGATGCAATGACTTCTGCTATTATCCTTACAGTATCATCTACCTCAGTGGCTTCTTCTTGTTCATCACTGTCATCTTCAATGTCTTTTATTATAACTATTTCAATACTCGGTTGGTGAAGATGGTATATGTTCTTCCATGTGGCATTTGCAGCCTTCACAACCGATTCAATATTGTTAATCAGAATCAAACAAGTATTGAACTTCAGTGTCATTTTATTTTCATTCTCCTTCAATGCCTTCTTTATTTCATCATTTTTCAAGCTCGACATTAACTGTCTCAGGGTTTGATCAAATATGTCTTTTACAGTTTGCTTTGCATTTGTCCATCTCATTTTTATTGGATCTAATAAAGCTGCTAGAACCTGTGGGGCTATTTCATCAAGAGAGTATTTCTAGGTATTTGTGCTCGGGTTTTAGAATACCATCCACACACAATTCCTCATGCACAATATCTAGCTCTAGGTTTCCCATTTCTTGAATTGCATAGTTGAAATGATTGCGAATATCATTAATAAGTAGTACCTTAGGAGGAATGTGAGATTGAGCTTCGTTCGGGTCTAGGGCTGCTGCAATTATGGGCATGATCTTGAAATTTGGTGCTCTCCATTACCCTTGGACTAACATTTATGATCCTTTCTTCACTAAAGTGCTGGATGATGCCATGGTAGCTCACAGAGAATTCTTTTCGCAAAAGTGTTTGAATTGCTGGATTGCTCTTGAAATTTTCTGCTCTCAAAGTGCTAAAGTTCGCGGTGAAGAATGAGTTTGATTTCTTTCCTTTTGTTTACAACTCTATCATTAATGCTCAGTACAAATTAGGGTATGAATTCTGACAGACTGTCACCCACTAAGAATTAATTGCTCAGTAAAGACTTCGCAACTCGGTGAACTCGAGAATTCATATTGCTCTGACCTCGCTCGATAAAGACTGGTACCGACCTTGCTCGGTGAAAACTAATACCGACCTTGCTCGGTGAAAACTAATACCGACCTTCCTGTGATCTTACTACATCTTGTATGCTGATTTAGATCTTTCTTTTAATTTAGTTCTGGAACTGCTTGAGATTGGTCTATGAGAATACAGTTCCAGTGCTTTCTTGGAAATTTAGTTTGAGTCGGTAGAGCCACCCATTCCATTACTTGGACTAGTTTTCTCGGTAGATTTAGGAATCCACTTTTGTCTCACCTGTTTCCTAACCTTAGTTGCTTCATTCTTCTTTCCGTCTTCAACTTCACTAGAATTCATGCAATTTCTAGCAATGTGACCGAGTTTAGTGCATTTGAAGCATCTTATGGTAGTATCTCTTTTCCTTAGATGATGTTTTATGCAGTTCATGCCAATGTGTCCATATTCTCCATAGTAATGACATCTACACCAGGTGTTGTAGTCCCATCCAAACATTGCTTTCATAATTTGTTCTGCTGGATTGAATGTTTTGGATCTGCACTCGGATGCCTTGCGACCTTGTTTGTTGCATTTGTGACAATTACCTCTGAATCTTGGTTTTTCCCTGCATTCATTTGCTTTGTGACCATGTTGATTGAAGTTGTAGCATTTTGCATTGAATTCTGCTTTTTCATTGCTCCAACATTTATTTGAAGTATGTCCTATTTTACCACAATGATTACAAGTAGGTTTCTGATTTCTTTGAGTACCTTTCTTAGAAGATTCACCTTCTCCTTTATATCCAAGTCCTACTTTTCCTTTTTGCCTATGAAGATTTCACTCATACAGCTGATTTAGGTCTTCTTGGATTTTCAGCATTCCTTCATTGATTTGTTTTTCGGCGTTTAGGTCATCCATCAATCTTAGATTGATTTGCTTTTCAGATCTTAGTTCTTCTCTTGTGCTTTCTATTTCTGATCTTAGATTCAGAATTTCCTCATTTGTATGGGAGATCTGATCAATTAGGTTTTCTAGCTGAAGGGTTTTATTTTGGACTTCATTATTCCTTCCATCCAATTCATCTTTCAACTTGTTTCTTTGTTCTAAGATCTCACAAAATCTTGTAGAGTGTAGCTCTTGTTCTCTTTTTAATTTTCTCACTTCTTCCTGCAGAGACCCATTCTTTTCTAGGAGTTCTTTGACAACATTGTTTGCTTCATCTGAGCTATCTGAGGGAAAAAGATCTTCAATCTTTTCTTCAATGTAATTCTGATCATTCATCTGATTTGCAAGTTCCTTCCTTCTTCTTAGGCATTGGGAAAGATGTTCTTTTGCTTCTTTAAGTTTAGCTATGGCCATTTCTAGATCTAGCTTTTCATTTTCAATCACCTTGTTCAGTTTGAATACCTCCATTGTCCTGGATCTTTACTCAAGCTAGTTAAGCTTTATCTTGAGAACCAATACATCTCTGATACTAATTGTTGGAAATATTCAGGAATTAACCGAGTTACTGAGAGGGGAGGGGTGAATTAGTAACTCCAAATTTTCTTCTAATTACAGATGTATTAACATATAATTCACTTTAACCTTTCACATATAGAAAGCATGAAACTTAAAAGCATTCACAACAATGACACATAGATTTGGTTACCCAGAAACCTTCCAAAAAGAAAGTAAAATTGGGGTGGGGATGAAACCCACAAAGCTTTAGTACTGCAGAATAAAGTTGGCCAGTTAAGGCTTACAATTTGATCACTTTTGATGATCTGCCCTGCTAGGAGAAATAAGGATTGCTAAATCCACCCTGTTAAAGGATTTACAAACATACAATGAAGTATGCACTCGGTAAAGAGATTTTACAAAAGACTATTAAGTCTACCCGGTTAAAGGATTTTAGTACTGATTCACCTGTTAGGATGAAATAGTAGATCTCTTGCTTTGCAACTAGATTGTTGATTGAGATTCGCTGATGTATTGATCACCTTCTATGATGAATTTGTCTTTGCTGTTCCTTATACTACTGAAGCCCTTTGTAATTCGCTTATCTCTGCCTTTCTTTATTTTTCACATTCATACTTATTACACATCTTGACATTTTTACAACATTATTTATATACAAGTCTAAACAATTAATTACAATTACAATTACAAAGTCGGCTTGACAAATAAACATAAGTGCCACTAAGTCGGCCCAAGTATGGTTACACGGTTCTTGCAAACTAACTCGGTGACTTTCTGATACTCGGCGTCCATTGCATTACTCAGCATCATTATGCACTCGGTAGAAGTGAAGGCATGGTTCATACTAACCACTCGGTAGGTTTTGAACTTGGTAAATACTGGTGACTCGGTAGACATAATGTTACTCGGTTTACACTATCCTGCTCGGTTTGCACTATCTTGTTCGGTTGGCACTGTCTTGCTCGGTTTGCACTGTCTTGCTTGGTTTGCACTGTTCTGCTCAGTTTGCACTGTTCTACTCAATTTGCACTGTTCTGCTTGGTTTGCACTATTTTGCTCAGTTTGCACTGTCTTGCTCAGTTTGCACTGTTCTGCTCGGTTTGCATTGTTCTACTCGGTTTGCACTCAGAACGCAAATAAGTGTTGTCACTATTGGCAATTCTGCTTAATGCCAACATGCTTTGTGAATATATCTACTATTTGCTCCTTTGTACTTATGTACTCAAGTTTGACTTCTTTCTCAACAAATTTCTCTCTTACAACATGATACTTAATCTCTATATGCTTTTCTCTAGAATGTAATATAGGATTCTTAGACATATTGACTATGTTGGTGTTGTCACAATGTATGACAATAGGTTCAACAAATTTTATTCCAATATCCTTCAACATTTTCTTCATTCAAATTATCTAGTTACAAAATTTTTCTATTGCTACATATTCTGCTTCTACTATGCTTTGTGAGATACAATTCTTCTTCTTGCTTAGCCAAGAAACCAATCCTCCTCCAAGGAAAAATGCTCCACCACTGGTGCTTTTGTTATCATCAATAATGCCTCCCCAATCAGTATCTGTATATGGACATAGGGTAAAATCATCAAATTTTTCATACCATAATCCATAGTCCATTGTGCCTCTTAAATATCTCAGTATCCTCTATACTGCTACATAATGTGATTCTCTAGGTTGATCATGAAATCTTTCTAGCATTCCAACTAAATGTGCTATATCAGGTCCTGTATGAGTCAAATACTGCAATCCTCCAATCATAGATCTTTATTTCTTCTATTCTACTACATGAGTCTCATCTATGCTAGATAGCTTATGTCCAATCACAATGGTTGTTCCAACTGGTTTACAATTCTCCATTCCAAATCTTTTCAACAAGTCATTTAGGTACTTTGTCTGACTTACAAAGATAGCATCATTGTTTTTTGTTATCTGTAATCCCAAAAAGTATTTCATTTCACCAATCATACTCATTTCAAATTCAATCTTCATTTCATCAGCAAATTTATCACTAGCTTCATCTCCTCCTCCAAAGATAATGTCATCAACAAAAATAACTATAACTAACAAACCATTTTCAATTTATTTTGTGTACAGATTGCTATTAGTTGTTCTTTTTGTAAATCCCAATTTTAACAAATACTTATCCAATCTTGCATACCAAGTTATAGGTTCTTGTTTAATTCCGTAAAAAGCTTTCTTTAGTTTACATACAATGTCTCCTTGAGTCAAAAGAAAATCTTCAACCTGCTCAATGTAGACTTCTTCTTCCAACTCTCCATTTAGAAATGTTGACTTCACCTCCATCTGATATACTTTTAATTTCTTGTAAGCTGCATAAGCCAAAAACATTCTTACTTCTTCAATTCTTGCAACAGGTGCAAAGGTTTCTTCATAGTCAATTCCTTCTTTCTGTGAGTAACCCTTACATACCAATCTTTATTTATTTCTTACGACTTCTCCTTGTTCATTCATCTTATTTCTGAATACCCATTTAGTTCCAATAACATTCTTACCTTTACATCTAGGGACCAATTCCCATGTCTTGTTATTTTCAATCTGATCTATTTCTTCTTTCATAGCATTAGTCCAGCTTTCATCTTCACAAGCTTTACTAGTAGTCTTAGGTTCAATTTGAGAAATCAAACATAACTGTTCTTGTACCTTATTTCAAGTCAAAAATCCTCTTTTGATGCTTCCAGTAATTTTTCAATAGGATGATTTCTTAATAAACATTTACTAGGTGTCACTATCTCATATCTCACTTCAGGTGTAGGTTCCTCAATGACTTCACTGTGGCTTTCATTCAACAAATCACTCTCAGTTTCATAAAATAATTCAGTAGATCTAGTGTTAGGTTTATGATGAGCTTCTTCATCTGATTCATAATCAAGCATTCTTTCCTAAATTTTGAACTTTTCATCCACATTAACATTTGCACTTTCAACAATAGTCTTAGTTCTTTTATTGTAACATCTATAAGCTTTTCTTTTCAAAGAATATCGAGGAAATCTACCTTAATCACTTCTAGGATCAAATTTTCCAATATCATCATCTCTCTTTATATAACATTTTCTTCCAAAAATTCTAAAATACTTAACTGAGGGTGCGTGTCCAAACCATAATTCGTAAGGTGTCGTGTCTGTGTCTGCTTTAGTCACTAATGTGTTTCTTCTTTCTGCAATGCCATTTTGTTCAGGTGTTCTAGGGGATGAATACTGTCTCTTAATTCCATTTTCTTCACAAAAGGTGTTAAACTCTCTAGAAGTAAGTTCTCCACCTCTATCAGATCTCAAACATTTAATCTTTCTTCCAGATTCATTCTCAACTTTATTCTTAATAATCTTAAACTTATCAAATGCTTCAGATTTTTCTTTAAGAAATGCAATTCACATCATTCTTGTAAAATCATCAACAAGAATCATAAAATACCTTTCTCCATAGAATCCTCTAGTCCTGGTAGGACCACTCAAATCTATATGAACAATCTCTAGCTTCTTTGTAGATTTAAACTTCTTACTGGGAAAAGAACTTCTCTTCTTTTTAGCCGTTACACATTCTTTGCAAATCATGTTAGTAGGCTTCATAATTTTAGGTAAATCTCTTACTGCAAGTATAGTACTTCCTTTCACAATGTTATCAAAATTTATATGACAAAACCTTCTATTCCATAACCAACTATCATCAATCTTAGTAATCAAACATGTCATCTCAGTAGGATTCAACTGAAATACATTACCTCTGGTTCTAGATCCAGTTCCAATCATATTTCCATCTTTATCCTTTATCACACAAGTTTTCTTAGTAAACCAAACTTGATATCCCTTATCAACTAACTGTCCAACACTCAAAAGATTATGTTTCAATCCATCCACAAAATAAACATCATCAGTATTAGTCTTTCCATCAAGAGTAATAGATCCTATACCTTTAATCAAATAAGGTGCATTGTTTCCAACTCTAACAACTCGTCCATACTATTCATTAAGCTTTATGAACTTTTTCATGTCTCCAGTCATATGATGTGAACAACCATTGTCTATAATCCAATCAAATTTCTTTTCAACTTGAGAAACTAAGGATTTTTCTTCCTTAACATCAGTTTCAGGATTCTCTTCTTTAATTGCTACAAATCCTATGTCATCATTATTCTTAGTATCACTTTCACTTAAAGTTCTTTCTATACTAGCTTCAAGATCTTCATCATTAGCATAATAACATTCCTTAGATCTTTTAGGTTTGAAATTGTTTATGTACTTTTTAACTCTCTTAGGATACTTAGATGAAAAATGACCATATTCTTCATAAGTCCAACATTTAAATATTTTCTTACGGTCTGGTTCTCTTTTCACAAGCAAGGCAATACCTTCTTCAATCTTCTTGTCTTCTTCATCTCTAGATCTACTGCTACCAGCATAATCTCCACTCATACTGATGCTTCTAGAAAAAGTAGGGCAAACACTAAGTGCATTGAATGCTATCTCCATTCTAGGTAAGTCTCCTGATAATCTCAGGTTCATTTCTATTGCTTCCAATCTTCCAAGAAGAGTCTCTCTTGTAAAGTTTGTGGTACAAGGTATAACTTGTTCAATCATCTATGTTGTCTGCCTAAATACAGGGGTCAATGTCCTTAGAATTTTCCATATCACTTCATTCTGTATCTTTGTTCCTCCACAAGATTTTATACCTGTAATAATTTTTGACATTCTACGAATATAGCTTCTAATAGATTCATCTTCGAACATTCTTATATCTTGAAATGCAAATATCCAATTATCTAATCTAACTCTTTTTGCATGTTCATCACCTTCAAAATTAGAGTGCAAAGCATTCCAAATTTCATGAGACTTTTTCAGATATTTTACCTGACTATACTCATTCTCCGAAAGGGCTATCAAAAGTGCTTCTCTTGCAAGTATGTTACACATGAATAGATCTCTCTCATTAGTAGTACATGTTTCAAGATTGTCCTCTTCAATGATAGTCTTATCATTCTTTGTAATCAACCAATAACCTAGTCCTAAACACAGTAGGTGTGTCTTCATCTTTTCTTTCTAGCTATCAAAATTTACTCCATCAAACTTAGGGTTTTCTTTCCTGAAATTCACCATGGATCTCCTTAAGCTGTTAAACTTATTTTTCAAGGACCTGTTGCTCTGATACTAATTGTTATAAATTAGAGTCCACCAAGATAAATGAAAGGGGGGGGGGTGAATCAGTACCTCACAATAACAATCACTGTGTTGACATCAATGACAATCATAGCCATGAATGCAATAACAACTACTACAGAATGGCTGCCAAACATTTAGCTTTCATTCCTAACAACATGGACATCAAGCACATGAATGCATATCTAAGGTCATTAACTCACCTACCTCACCTATGTTTCAAGGAAATTGTTTCAACTATTAGAAGTATGGGCATAGAGAATTTGAATGCAGGTCTAAACCAAGATGGTCATCAAATGAATAGACTAAGTCACCTATGAAGAACAAATCATACAATTGGGATTAAAACACATGATGCAGTTGTCATTATTATGGAAAATATGGACACATTGGAGAAAATTGGATGAAGACTCATTTTAGAGGAAGATCCAAAAGCTAGATGACTAGAAGCATGGCGTGTTACAAATGTAATAAAATAGATTATCTTAAGAAAGATTGTAGATCACCTATGTCGAGAAATAATCAAAATCAGAGTGAAGATATCCGTGAGAAATTGAAAAATCAGATGGACAAGACATGGAAGAAGAAAGAAGAAGGAAGCACTAGTGAAGCTGGCACATCTGAGGTCACCCAATCTAATGGATCAGGTGATCACACTTCTTCTAATTAAGCATAAAAGGTATGTTTGGAACTAAATTTTGAAAAGCTTTATTTTACATCAATTCCTAACATAAAGACTGAGTAGAAGTCCAATCTACATAGTTAAAGATGCATTAGGACATATCTGAGTGAAATAGAAAACTTTATTTTTGATGTCGAGTGACAGTATTTTGACTGAGATATCAATGTATGTCGAGCACCTGTTATGGCCGAGATGCTATAGGTACCAATCTATGTCATAATAGTTATTTTGACTGAGCTTGTATTAGCCAAGGTTAGCATGAGTTTGCTGAGACAACTATATTCCACTTACAAATTTTGTACGGAGCATTTATGAGCCCCTAATTTCACTTTTCAAAATCTATAAAGTAGAAAGTTTTCATTCATTTCATTTCATTTCACCTAGCAAATTGAGATTTCTTTGAGAAATTCCAAGTGTGAGAAACCAATCTATTAAATCGATTCTTAATCTCTACAGTGTGCCGTCGGCAAAAATCATCTACAGGGTACTTATGAGAAAAAGGTACATACTGAGAAAAAATTTCTTTTTGAAATTTTAAAATTTGAAATGGCATCATCATCTACTACAGTGAAGAAGAATAAGAAGAAACTCAAGTAGAAGAGAAGAAAATAAAGACACCAATAATTGTCGAGCCCCCAACTAGGAAAAGAATACTAAAACCTAGAGTGTCTTCGACACTTGTGATGAGGCCTAGAACAAGGGGAGAAAATGCTAAAACTTCTAAGGTATCCCCTACATCTAGTAAGTGAAAACTTGCTCAACCTAAGGTAGTGCCGAGTAAGGTAAGAAAAAGGCCTAGAAGGAAACTTGTATTGTTACAAGAAGATGATGAGGAAACTGAAAGTGATGAAGAGGTGAAGAAGAAGATTGCAGTACATGATGTTAAATCTACAGTGGATGAGATATGCCACAAGATCAAAAACTCTCCAGGAGTGGATGACTTCAAAGAGTTAAAATTTGTAAGTTTGAGTATAGGAGAGAGAAAAAGTTGAAGATGCTATTCTTGAAATGCTTTGCACTTTCAAGATGTTACCTATTCAGTTGGAGAATTGAATCCCAAAGGAGCTGAGCAATAGGGTTGCACAAAAATGGGAATATACCCTGAATACTGAAAAACAAATAAGGGAGTGCACTTTAGCACAAGAGGATTCAAGTCTCACCCCTACCAACATTAGAAAAAATGTGGAGAAATACCAAGCCAAATTTGATCCTAAGCTTAGAGCTTATCTAATCCTTCAACACAAGGTTGAGGATTTAGTACAGGAAAGTGTCAAGATTTGGAAGATATTGTATGGATTGTTGATTGACAAAGATGAAGATATTGGTGCTAGTACATCTAAGGATGCTGAGCCTGAAGTAGAACAGAGTTTAATGGAATCACCCTTTCTAGAGACAAAAACTCCCAAGGTAGAGGAAATTTAGAAGGAACATAAAGTACACATTGTAGATATCATAGATGATACATAAATTAAGAATCCAGTATTAACTAAGGAAGACATACATGTTGAGATAGCTAAAGACACATCTTTGCCAGGTAGTAACCTAGTACTTTTACAAGTCAAAGCTTATCCAAAAATTGATGTAACACCAATTGGTAACACTACCCCTGCCAAATCTGAAGTTGTTATAGTTTATTTGTTAGCTAGTACAAGTACTACCGATGAACCAAAGAAGCCATCACCAATTATTCAACTCACATCTGCTGAGGAGATTCACTAGAAAAAAGAGGAGAATCAGAAGACAAAGCTACTAGTCCTCATGTGGAGGATGAGGGAACTAAGGGAAAATAAGGAAAAGACAAAGTTACTAAGGTGCAAGAGCCTATAGAACAAGAATCCATACAAGCTCTTGTATAGATGCCAAGTGGGAGCACACCGAAGAAGGCACACAAGAAGAAAATGGAAGTCTTCTCACCTAAGGTAAACATTGATGAAGTTATTATTATTCCTAAATGGGATACTGATAACTTATCCTCTGAGAAAATACAAATATTGAAAGATTTATTGTCAAGGAAAAGTAGACAAGAAGAATTGAGACGAGAACATCAGCAGAAACAAGTTCTGTATGAAATCAAAGATCTATTTAATGATGTTTATGAGTTATCAGATGTAAATAGTTCCACTCCCATATTGGAACAACTTGTACATATTGTTCAAAAGGTAAATAATGATGTGTGTAGCGCCAGTGATAAATTGTTTGAGTGGTTAGAAAGAAAATTTGAGACCAAAATGCTGGAGAAAGTATTTGCCAAGATTGTAGTTAAACAGGTTGCACTTTCTACTTTGGTAGTAGAGACCAAAGAATTAATTATAAATGAAATCTCTCTACTCACCAAACTATGTAATATTGAATAGTTCACTAAGGAGAACCAACATTTGATTGATCAACTGTAGCAAGAACTTAAAACCACCAATCAATCTTTAAGTGTTGATCTAGAACATAGTTCCAATCATTATGTAAAGATAATGCATACTCAAGGAAAGATGGCCAAGCTAATGGCTAATGATGGAAAGATTAGATCTTGCCTAATTTCTATGAAAACAATTTTAACACCCCACCTGGAGGCATTAAAGAGAAAGTTGGTCAAGGTTAAGGAATCGACTCAGAGGGATCCGAATCTATCTACTGCCGAGAGTCTAATAAATCTAGCTGTCGAGCTCGAAGTGTAGTCTGAAGTTTTAACTATTGCTATTGAAGGATGGGAAACTACACTACACATGGTTATGATGCTACACAAACCATTTATGGAGAAGCATTTTGAGATCCCTACTCTAGATGACATTCATTGTGTCAAAATCAAGGGGCAAGTAAAATTATGATAGGACAAACAAGGAGGTAACAATTTTTTGAAAATTTTTGCATGTATATATATCTCAGGGGGAGTATTTTGTTTATACTACATACTTTTGTAAAGGGAGATGTAATGTCATGAGAAAGTGTTTTTTCCACGAATGTCAAAGGGGGAGATTTTAGATCTCTATAGTTTTGTTGACTATTAGTGACTCACACTTAGTCATATATCTAGGCAATGATGGTTGGTCATCACTACGACCGAGTCATTATGTAAAGGCCAAGCTATGTAATGTTTACTTACTGAGAAGTAGAACTACCGAGTAAACTTATAGTCACTATGTATTTTTGTAGCTTACCAAGTCTAGTTTTGTCAAGTCCTATATACAATGATTACCGAGTGCCAGAGTGATCAACATATGCTGAGTACAGTGAATGTCGAGTATCAGAAACTGTATTTGCCGAGTTAGCCAAAGAATGACATAAGAGTTTGTCTTGGCATAGTGATTGAGGTAAATAATTTTTCCCGATATCCATGTTTTGTATTTTATCTATTGAGATCATTATGGAGGTAATTACACATCTACTTAGTAATCATTGATCCCTCTACAATACCTAGAGCCAATCAGAAATTAGTAAGACTTAGCGGCAAAAGGAATTAATCTAAGCCGTAGATCTTGAATTAGTAAAATGTTTTGTTGATTATATAAGGTCAAGATCTAAACCCTAAAAATTAGTAGCAAGGGATAGCGAATGTGAAGCGTATAAGTAGATAGGTATGATTCAGAAAAGAGAAGTATTCAAAAATAGAGCTTAGTGATCGAGCTAAGAAGTGAAAGCACATAAAAGAGATAAATTTGATAGATGAGATCAACTTCACATAGTAAAGAGAAGATTCTTTATTTGCATATAGTGCAAACCAAAAGATCAAGTACTGAGACATTCTAGCTAGTGTATCAAGGTAAATCTCTTAACCGAGTAGTCCTAACAGACTTTTTGTAATATCTTAACCAAGTGCTTACTTTATTGTAAGTTTCAAATCCTTTTACAAGGTAGACTATACAAGTCTTTTAGCTTTTAATAGAGAAGACCCCTCACAGGGTAGATCAGGTTTTGATCAAATTTTGTAAGCCCTAACATGAAAATTTATTACTGCAGTAGTGAAGATTTGTGGGTGTCATCCCCACCCTATTTTTACCTTTCAAGGGTTTCTAGGTAACCAAAATCTTTGTATTATGAATGCTTTCATGGATGATGTTTAGTTTATTAGACATTTGATTATGTTCAAGTATTGATGATGCTATGAAAAAGTTTTATTTATATGAGAATGGTTTAGTAGGTGATTTTTGATTCACCCCCCCCTCTTAGTATCACATTTCCCAATTATATTTCCAACAAACTTCATATGACTTTGTTGCCATATTGACAACACTAGATATAGTCATATACTTCAGTATAGTCAACTTGCCAAAAATATGTTGATTTACTAATAGATCTCTATTTCCATCTCCATATTTTATTTTCTCATAATTCATTTCAAGAAATCACAACTTTGTTTAGCTCCTTCACAATTTTACCTTCAGCCTTCTCCTTAGACTTATCAGTCAATAACATCAACCTCTTCTTCATACTCTGTAACCTCATAATTAGGTTTTCTTTTATACCTCTTTTATGAGGTAGATCAATCTTTTTCTACTTAATGTCCTCTGTAGATCTTAGGTTTAGGTGAGATTCATCAAATCCTTCCATCATTATGTTCTTCATCTTTTCCTTCTAGATACATCTCCAAACTTCTCTTTGAATCAGTAAGAAAACAATTTACCATGCATTAATTGCTCCATAAAATTCATTAATAGTGTCAACACGTGCTACATATCTCAAGAATTTAACTATGTGAGCTGGAATTTTTAATTATTTCTTCAAATGTAAATTACCGACACTCGGTCAATATTGTGTTCATCTACTCGGTCATCACTGCATATCTCGGTCATTACTACAAATTGTCTTTCTCGACAAACACTATCTTTTCTCACTAATTTCCTATCACTCTGCAATTACTAATATTCGGTGAACACTAGATTTACTCAACAAATACTAGCACTTGGTTGACGCTAACATCACCCAGCTTAAACTAGATTTCTTCACTTTTCCTCAGTTAAGCCTACATTTTTAGTCTTTCTTCTTACTTAGATAAACAACTTATTTCCTTGGCAATGTGCCAACTAATAAAGTACCCATTAAAGTATCACATAACTCAACCTTTCCTTAGGTCCTATTGTTATCTCCTCTTTTTGAATCCTCTTCATCAATCAAAAGATATGGTACTATCTTAGATAGAAGTTGTCTTACTAGTTAAGGTTTGACATCAATGACAATACAAAAATTGTTTCAATTGTAGTTTCCAACAATCTCCCTCTTTGGCATTGATGGAAACACCACATGAATAATAGATGATTTACCAAAAAATCCAAAATCTTTGTGCATCATAATATTGTTAATATCCTTAGCTTCATTTTGATTCCCAACTTTTTCATTACCTGACTGCGTTCTCAATTACTCCCTCTGAATCTTTTATGTATCTCTCCATTAGGTTTCATTGAATCTTCTCCCTTAGTGTTGTATCACTCCATTTGTTTTCATTGAATCTTCTCCCTCTTTGACAACAATGCCAAAGATTGTATCTATGACTTATATATCTACTATGTAGGTATCTTCATGTCATTTCTGTATGTTGTATACTCCATCTGTCATCTTTCTTATGAATAATTAATATCTCTTCTTAACTTCTCACAACTTTAGGAAAATCCTAAAGTGTGACCTTTTCTACATCAATTTGTCACATATTTTGATTAGCACATTTGATGCAATGCTCCTATTTTACTAGGTAGCCTTAGTTAGGAGAATCACCCCTAGTTTACCTCTAAGATATTCATGAGAATCCTTAGGTAAAACTTCTGTGAATATATCTGCTAATTTTTCCTTTGTATTCACATACTCCAATCGTACTTCTTTGTCTTGAACTAGCTCTCTCAAGTAATGATACTTGATAGAAATATGCTTAGTCTTAGTGTGCATCATTGGATTCTTTGATATATTAATAGCACTTGTGTTATCATAGAAAATAACAATCGGCTCAGTGATTTCCTCTTTCATACCTTTTAATAATTGATTGATCCACACTAAATTTGAGCAATTCACTGCTACTGCTACATACTCAGCTTCTATTGTAGATTGGGAAATGCAGTTCTATTTCTTTCTTGTCCAAGAGACTAATCTCTTTCCTAGAAATATTGCTCCACCACTTGTACTTTATCTATTATCAACATTTCCAACCCAATTTGCATCAGTGTAAACTCTCAGTTCAAACTTGTCATTCTTCTTGTAAAATAATTCATAATCCTCTGTACCCTTCAAATATCTATGTATTATTTTCAGTGCCATCATATGATTTTCCTTAGAATTGGTAAAAAGTCTTGCCACAATCCCAAATGCTAGGGAAATATATTATCTTCTATGAGAAACATATTGTATCTTTCCAATCATAGATCTATACAAGTTTTTATTCACTTCACCATTATCATTAGTTTTAGATAGTTTATGTCCAGTAGCCATAGGTGTACTTACTGGTCTGGAATCTTCCATACCAAAATTTTTTAGTATCTCCTTGATATATTTAGATTGAGTAATGTAGATACCTTTCTTCATTTGATAGACTTGAAAACCAAAAAATAATCTGATCTCACCAAGCATAGAAATTTCAAATTTAGTTTGCATCTCATTTGAAAATTTATGACATAGGGCATCTTGTCCTCCAAATACAATATCATCAACATATATTTCAGCTAACAAAATACCTTTACCTTTATTAGTCTTCATATACAGATTACTATTGTCATTTTTCCTTTCAAATCCAATCTTTATCAAATAATTATACACTCTTTGATACCATGCTCTGGGGGCTTGTTTCAATCCATATAGTGCCTTCTGTAACTTGCAAACCATATTCTTCTTTCTTGTGTCAACAAATCCTTCAAGTTGTTCAATGTATACTTCTTCTAATATCCCATTTAGAAATGCAAATTTGACATCCATATGATATACTTTGAATCCTTTATAAGTTGCATATGCAAATAGAGTCCTTACTCCTTCTAATCTTGCTACAGGGGAAAATATTTCCCCATAGTCAATTCCTTCTTCTTGTGCATACCCCTTAAATACTCATCTAGCCTTATTTCTTGTGACTTCTCCATGTTCATTTATCTTGTTTCTAAATACCCATTTTGTTTCAATAACATTCTTGTCTTCTGGCCTCGCCACTAGAGTCTAGGTATTGTTCTTTTCTATCTTCTCTATTTCTTCATTCATGGCTTGTATCTAGTCATCATTCTCTAAAGAATCTTTTACTTTTTTAGGCTCAAACTCACATAGTAATCATGTATTATCTTTCAACTTACTTCTTGTCATGATTCCATACTCTTTATCTCCAATGATTTATTTAGGCTTGTAAGGTCTTCTTACATATTGTGCCAATGTAGGTTGAAATTTCCTTTCTCCCTGTTCTTGATTTTCAGGTTCATCATGCAAATTATATACATCTTCTGATTGCTTGGCAGCATCCTCCTAATGCTTAACATTACCTATTTTTGATTCTTCATTTGGTTTAGGTGTATTACTTGCCTCTCCTTCTTCCATGTATACAAAAGATCTGTAATCTTCAGGTTCTTACTTGCACTCCAATTCATTATTTTCTGCATATTCATCAACTCTAACATTTGAACTTTCCACAAATTTGTTAGTATTAGAATTCAAACACTTATAAGCTTTGGTCTTGGTGTAATATCTTAGGAATATTCCTTCATCACTTTTTGTATCAAATTTTCTATTCCTATTATCTTTCAATATATAGCCTTTACTTACAAAGACTCTAAAATAATTCACATTAGGTGTATATCCATGCCATAACTCAAAAGGTGTAGCATTTGTACCTTTTTTTATTTGTACTCAATTTAAGGTATAAACATTTGTACTTAAAAATTCTATCTAGAACTTGTATACAACATTCTTTTATCATCAGTGTTCTAGCACAATCCATAATTAACCTATTTCTTCTTTCTACTACACCATTTTGTGGAGGTGTTCTCAGTGTAGACATTTGTCTCTTGATTCCTCTATCATTGTAGAACATATTGAACTCATTTGATATAAACTCTCCACCTCTGTCAGATCTCAAACATTTCAAGCTTCTACTTGTTTCTTTTTCAACATTTTCCAAGTACTACTTAAACAACTAATATGCATTAGATTTTTCTTTTAAAAATATTACAGTCATCATCCTAGAATAGTCATCAACAAACAGAATGAAATAACTATCACCACAATAAAATTTTACACCCATAGGTCCATAAAGGTCAGTATGAACCAATTCCAAAATATTTTTAGAAGTATATGTCTTTCTCTTAAAACTAGACTTTTTCATTTTTCCCAATTGACACTATTTGTACATCACATTATTAGGTTTGTTCAATCTCGACAGACCTATAACTTTCTTCTTTTTACTAATGTTTACTAGATTGTCAAAATTCACATGACACAACCTCTTATTCCATAACCATACATCATCAAATTATGCAAACATACATATTTCTTCAGACAGATCTAGATAGAACAAGTTACTTCTTGTTTGATCTCCATTTCCAATTAGTCCACCAGTGGCATCAAATATTTTAGCCTTCCTATGATGAAATTCCACTCGGTAACCAGTGTTGTTCAACTATGCAATACTCAACAAGTTATAGTTATGACCTTCAACCCAATAAGAATTTTCACATGTGATCTTGTCAGTCAATCTAATTGATCCCTTTCCTCTCACAGGATATTGTGCATCATTACCAATCTTAACACTTTTACCTTTATAATGATCTAGGGTTTCAAACTCACTTTTATCACCAGTCATGTGATATGACAAACTACTATCAATATTCCATTTATCACCTTTACTCATATAAGAAATAAGTGCAATGTTCTCATCTTCATCAGAATCATCTTTCATAGAAGCATAAACAACTTCTATCTCCCATTTGTCAGATTCAATAGTGTCACTGTCAGTTTCTTCTTTAACAATATAGGAGGATTTCTTACCTTTTTCTTTGTAGTCTCTGTACCTTCAGTGATCTCTTTCATTTATCTTGTCTTTGTACTTGCTTTCCCTTCTCTCATTCTTGTTAGTCATGTTAGGGCATCTTACTGTAATATGGCCAACTTTGTTACACAAAAAATAAATTATAGGAAGTTTACCTTTATATTTCCCTTTTCCTCTTTTTAGCCTTCTAGCCATAAGTGCCTCAAGATCATCTAGTTCCTCATCATAATTGTCACTATCACTATCACTTTCTCACAAACATTTCTTTTTCCTTTTTGAACTTATGCAGAACCATTTGTGACTTGAATGGATATTCAACATTAGGAATAGTGTAGTTATCATAGTTAGACAATTAAAAAGAAGTAAGCTTACCAACAAGACTTTCCAGAGTTAGAACATTAAAAGGGTTACATCTTGATTCTTGTATTGCATAAATTATGATAGAATAGATAGGAAGAAAATTTATCAATACTTTATCAATAACAGTTTCATCAACAATGTTTCCATTAGCTCCTCTGATAGCATTCACTACTTCCTTAATTCTACCACAATATTGAGAAATATTTTCACCTTCTTGCATTTTCATTTCATCAAACTTACCTCTCAGGCTTTTAGATTTTGCTCTCAGCACATTTGTATCTCCACCATAGATAGTTGCAAGACTGTCCCACATTTTCTTTGCATTTGTGCAATCATTGATGTCTTTAAATTCAAGATAGCTTAGGGAAGATGCAATATCCAACATTTCTTGATTGTGTTCTTGTTTTTCTTTCATCTCCTCGAAAATAAAAGGTGCAATAGGTATAACATACTCATTTTCCTCATAGTACCTTACCAAATCACCAATACCAGCTAGATGAAATTTCATCAGATTCTTCCATGTAGGGAAGTTATCTTTGTTCAACTTCGGTTCCTCCTTTTTGTACATCTTGATCATTAGCTTCAAGTACCTTTCAAATTTTCTCTGTAAGCACCAACTTTTGTGATACCAATTGTTAGAATGATTTTGAACTATAGAGAGGGGGGGTGAATCAGTTTTTTTTAGGTCTAGATGTACCAATTGAACTTTCTATCACTTCAAAAAACTTAGATCTAATCATAAATTCAACTCGGTCTCTATAGCATATATCAGAAACATATAACATGAAGTCCACTGTTTGAAAGTAATCAACTTGCAGAATAATAAAGCTTTCAACAAAATCCACATAAAATCATTCACACAAGTATAACATGATGATGTAGGGGCATTCTAGGGTACTCAGTGAATCTACATCGAGGTGCATTGTTTTGGTTCTGTGTTATTTGGTTGCAGCTTTAATCGATGGTCTTAGTTATTGAAGGAAGCTCAATCGCTGAAGGAACTTGGTGAAACCCTTGTGCTCAATGGAACTTGTCCTCAGTGATGCCTATAGTGCTTGGTCGACATGCTTGCTCAGTTGTTTCACTAGTGCTCGATTATTTCTCTAGTGCTCAGTAGTTCTAGTTTACTGACTGGAGTTCTTGGTGATTTGGTTGGCCAACTTGGTGCATTTATTGTTTCTAGCTATTGTTACATTCTCTTATGTAGATCTAGAGGCCAACATGGAGAATTAAATAATTGTAAGGCTATTTGAGAGTTGACTTGTATTGCATTTAATATTTGTTTGTAGGAGTTAATTGTTTCTTCCAGCCAACTTGTGGCTGAAGATTAGTATTTAAGGAGTGTTTGGGTAGTTGTTTAGGACAAAAAATGGAGGAATTTGGAAGTTAGATTTAGATCTTGCAAGATCTTGAAGATCAAATTGATTTGCAATAGTTTGTAATAGTAGAGATAGGGGTTTTTTGCTTGGAGACAAGGGGATTTCTTGGAGACTTAAGAGCTCAAGTTTAGATCTGCCTTAGGGTTTCCATCAGTTGCCAATTGTTTTCAAAATTGGACTAGTTGGGGTTGGGGATTGGATCTTTGTTGATCTTGTAGATTTTTTTCTTGATTGTAATTGGCCATAACTTGGAAGGCCTTTGAGACAGGCATGTTAATGAAAATATGATTTGAGCTTATCTTGTTGTGTTAGTCTATTGTGTTGGTAGTTGACTGCAATGTTGGACTATCCTTAATTCAATCCACCATCCTTGAATATGTTAGGTGGTATCAGAGTGAATGTTGTTCTTGAGTGAAGGTTGATCTTACAAAGTTGACCTTGTTGGTGAAGAGATTGTATTATGTGAGTTGCAGATCCCTAGCACTAAACTTATGAAATCTCAGCCTGGTTGTTCATGCAAGGTGGCAGGCTGGTCTAACATGCATACAACTTTGAGGTTGTCACAAGGTGATCGATGTAGGGTTTAGTTGCTTTGGGTTTTCTTATCTTTAAGGTTCCATCCAAGAAGATTGGACCCTAGAGAGATTACAGATCTCTATGATGCTGTAGAATCAAAGATTACAGAGAAGGTGAAATCTGATTTTAGATCTGAGATGAAGCTAATGAAGAATGACATGATTGTTGAGATCATGAGGGCTATGACTAGTGTACCTCAGAATGTTGGTACTGAAGATGGTTATGAGGAAGCTACTCAAGAATTTGAACTTGCTGGATCTAGTGGTGATGACTAGAGAAATAGATTTGGCGAAGATAGAACTGGTTAGTTACATAGATTTTGAGCTTGGTTAAGTACTAGTTACCGAATGGAAGTTTCTACTTTCTCTAGTACTTTGAAACTTGAGAATTTGATTGGTTGGATTGGTGAATTAGATGACTTCTTTGAGCTTTAAGAAATTGAAGATCCTCTTTAAGTGATATATGTATAGACTAAGTTGAAAGGACATGTTGCTCTTTGGTGGAAAGAGTTACAAAGAGATAGGGAAGATGAAGGTGAAATGAAGATCAATCGGTGGAGGTTGATGGTGACTAAATTGAAGGCTAAGTTCATACCTGCTGACTATGAGCTTGACTTGTTTAAGAAGTTGAAGAGTATGAAGGAAAAATATTTAACTATTGAAGATTATACTGAGGAGTTCTACAGTCTTACTATTCACTCTCGACATAGAGAACTTGGTAAGGAAAATGTAGCTAGGTATGTGAATGGTTTGAGATTCAATATTCAAGATGAGCTAGGTATGCTGAAGATTGATTCTATTGAAGATTCTTATTAGTATGCTCTAAAGACAAAAGATAAGTTAAAAAGGAGGCAACATAGTAATCCCCAAGGGAAGGAAAATATTAATCACTTGGTGAAGGAAAAACTAACTGTAGAAGATGAACCAAAACCTATAGAATTGGAGAAGAAGATAGGTAGAGTTATCTTTAAGGGTATTTGTTATAACTGTGGTGAAGAAAGACACCATTCTTTTGAGTGTACATAGAAAAATTTTGGTGACTGATGGAATTTTGTGGTGAATGAAAATGTTGAGAATGAACCTGAATCTGAGAACTTTCTGGTTCAAAGAACATTGCTTGGTATGAAGATGGAACCTTGTCAGAGGAGTAACTTGTTCAAGACTTGGTGCAAGTCTAGAGGTAAAATTTGTGATGTTATTGTTAGTGGTAGTACTGATAACCTTGTTGCTGAGGACATGGTTCAAGAACTTTTTTTGAATAGAATAAAGCATCCTTATCCTTATAGGATTGGTTGGTTACAAGATGATCATGCCCTAGAAGTGAGGGGAGAGTGCTTTATTGATGTTCAGATTAGCCAGTACAAGGATCTTGTGTTATGTGATATTGTGGAGATGAATAGTTGTCATATATTGCCCGGTAGACCTTGGAAATATGATTGCGGAGCTATGTATGATTATGTGAAGAATGTGTTTTCTATTGAGAAAAATGACAAGAAGTTTTCCCTGATGCCTTTGATATATACAACACTTAGTAGGAGAAGCCTAAGAATTGGTATATGAGTTGATTTGTTGGATCTTGAAGCTATGGATGATTAGTATGGAGAACATACCTATGTGTTGTCAAGGAAGGACCTGAAGAGACAGAGGAAACAAAAGTGGAAGAGTATGCAAAGTGAAAAGTTGGAGGACTTGTCTATGAAGAACCAATTCAGGGTTTATGTGTTGAATCCAAGAAGATGTTCTTCTAGCATATGAGAACATCTTTTTGAACCTAGGGTGTCTAATGTAGTGGAATTCTAGGGTACTCAGTGAATATCCATGGAGGTGCATTGTTTTGGTTCTGTGTTACTTAGTTGCAGCTTTAACCGATAGTCTTGGTTATTGAAGGAAGCTCGATCGCTGAAGGAACTTAGTAAAACCCTTATGCTTGGTGGAACTTGTGCTTGGTGATGCTTGTGGTGCTTAGTTGACATGCTTTCTCAGTGATGCTTTGATTTCTCGGTTGTGTCACTAGTGCTCAGTTGTTTCTTTGACACTCAGTAGTTCTAGTTTACCAACTAGAGTTCTTGGTGATTTGGTTGGTCGACTTGGTACATTTATTGTTGGTAGTTGTTGTTACATTCTCCTATGTATATCTAGAGACCAAAATGGAGAATTAAATAATTGTAAGGCTATTTGAGAGCCGACTTGTATTTCATTTAATATTTGTTTGTAGCAGTTAATTGTTTCTTCTAGCTAACTTGTGGCTAAAGATTAGTATTTAAGGAGTGTTTGGGTAGTTTTTTAGGATATTAGATGGAGGAATTTGGAAATTAGACTTAGATCCTACTAGATCTTGAAGATCAGATTGATTTTCGATAGTTTGTAATAGTAGAGCTAGGGGTTGTTTTCTTGGAGACAAGGAGATTTCTTAGAGGCTTGAAAGCTCAACTTCAGATCTACCTTATGGTTTCCATTAGTTGCTAATTGTTTTTAGAATTGGACTATCTGGGGTTGGGGATTGGATGTTTATTAATCTTGCAGAACTATTTCTTGATTGTAATTGGCCATAACCCAGAAGGCCTTATAGTCAAGCATGTTAATGAAAATCTAATTAAAGCTTATCTTGTTGTGTTATTCCACTATGTTGGTAGTTGGTTGCAAGGTTGGACTATCCTTAATTAGATGCACCATCCTTGACTATGTCACACCAAGATTTATAGTGGAAACCCAATTTGGGAAAAACCACTTTGTAACATGCTACTGATTTTTACTCTTCTAAAGTGAGCTCTATGAAAATCTAACCCTATTAAAGGTTTACATACACACTGTTAGGTGTTACCCTATTAAAGCATTTGAAACAATCTGTCAAAAGTGGCCTGGTTAGAGATCTTAAGAACATTCCATTAGAATATCACATTGGTTAAAACATTTATACAATGACTATTAGGTCAACCTTGATTAAAGGATTTAGCCTGATACAATGGTTATATTGTAATAGTAGTTTTTGATCTGAAACATATACATCTCACTTTGTAAATATAGGTTCACTTCACACATATATGTTGATTTACTGACTGATCTCCATTTCCATCTCCATCTCTCATCTTCTCAGAATTCGCTTCAAAAAATCACAACTTTGTTCAGCTCCTTCACAATTTCATCTTCAGCCTTCTTCTTAGACTTATCATTCAATAACATCAACCTCTTCTTCATACTCTCTAACCTCACAATTAGGTTTTCCTTTATACCTCTTTAATCACGTAGATCAATCTTTGCCGCTTAATCTCCTTCGTAGATCTTAGGTTTATGTCAGATTCATGGAATCCTTTGATCATTATGCTCTTCATAATTTCCTTATAGATACATCTCCAAAATTCTCTTTGAATCCCTAATAAAATGATTTACCATGCATTAAATGCTCCATACAATTCATTAATAATGTTAACACGTTTTAGATATCCCAAGAATTCAACTATGTCAGCTGGAATTCTCAATTATTTCTTCAAATGTAAATTACTGACACTCAGTTAATACTATGTTCATATCCTTGGTCATCACTCTATATCTTGATCATCACTAAAAAGTGTCTTCCTCAACAAAAACTATCTTTTCTTGGTAATTTCTTGTCACTCGACAATTACTAATGTTCAGTCAACACTAGATTTACTCAAAAAATACTAGTGCTCGATATACACTAACATCACTCAGCTTAAACTATATTTATTCACTTTTTCTCGGTTAAGCCTAAATTTCCAGTCTTTCTTCTTACTTAGGTAAACAAATCATTACCTTGTCAATGTGCCAACTGATCAAGTACGCATTGAAGTATCACATAACTCAACCTTTCCTTAGGTCCTATTGTTATCTGGAATCTTTTCAAATCCTCTTTATCAATCAAAAGATATGGTACTATCCTAGATAGCAATTTTCTTATCAGTTAAGGTTTAACATCAATGACAATATAATAATTGTCTGAAATGTAGTTTCCAACAATTTATATATGCATAGTTATACGTGTGTGCACCCACATATACGCATACATATATAACGTATATTCAATAACAATATAGATATAAATATTTATATATATACTCATACTAGAGATCAATCCCAACATCAAAACATAAATCTCAAATCTCCCAACTAGGTTAACCTCCTAACAGGAATCTAAGTCAACGGGTTTTCTTGAGAGTATCTTGGTAAAATACCCACACAACAATAGTTCAAGGATTTTGAAGGCACACTCAGACCTGTGTAGCTAGGTGGATTTGATTCATGGTACCTACATCCTACATCACCAAATGACATGTATACATATATATATGAATAAATAGTGGAAAACAAGGAGGGAGAGTGTGACATCGTGTGGATATCCCATAGGAGTAACTACGAATGCCTCTCCTCATCCTAAACTCACATCAAACTATGTAAACATCAAAACATAGTGGGATTAGTAGAATTAGATCCATTATAAATATCAATATATAAATCAAGTATGAATCATTGCACAATTAGTTCACTTCTAAACATTCATCATTTTAAGAAAAATAATTTATTAACTCTTTAACAACTTATATTAACCAAATATATAGATTTAATAGAATGTCTCATCATAAAATGAAATATTCCAAATGTATAATCCAAATAAAAAATTACTTGTTGTTAGGAATGGGAACACTAAGAGGGGGGGGGGGGGGTTATTCAGTGTTCACTATATCTTAATAATTTCTTAACTCTAGAATCTTAACTTGATTACTTAAGTATTGAAATGAACATCAATATAAAAAAGATAAAAAAATAACAACACATAACACCAATATGGTTATGGAGAAACCCAAATAGGTAAAAACCCCAGTGGGAATTGACACCCACTAAGAACTACACTAGTGTATTATGATCCTTGTTAGAAGATCTACAACCCTGTTAGGAGTTGTTCTTTACAAAGATTTTAGTACAATGACCTTATCAAAGGTTAGACCCTATTAGGATTCTTTTACAATAACCCTATTAGGGGTGGGGAAACACTATCCTAGAGCTCACTGCTTAAGTGGTGAAGGCTACAACCTTTTGATCTCAGATACACACTATATCTACTCGATGAGCTATTGTTGTGACACTGCTTGTCTAATCAGTTCCTTTTGTGTGCTAATGCTTTAGCCCATTGTAAAGCTCTAACTTATTCTATCTTCACTTCACATGTCTCTTCTATTCTTATCTTAACTCTATATCTAGATCCATGCTTTATTACAAAGGTGCATCTTATATTTATACGCACTAACAAAACAATTAACTAGGTCGGCCTATAACTGATTACATGGAATGCTTCCAAGTGAATTGGCTTGAGCATGTTTAAAAAAATATATGTTTAAATGTCTACAACCTAATTAAAATAGGCACATATCCTTTACAAAATAGTATTATAACCACTAATCAAAATACTGACAGTCAATTGCATACTCTGTTCTATTATGGTGCTCACTGTCTTTACCACTTCAATTGTCTGTATCTTCATCATACTGTCTCATCTGATCATGTGCTCTTATACTTAGCATGAATACTTACTTACTAGCTTAACTTCAAGGGTGCATACCATAACTTGGTCATACGCATGTACGCTGATGCTCTGATCTATTGGTGCTCTGCTAACTATCTAGTCTTCTATACTTAGCCATATTCTGACCTTATGATAATGTGCGTTGACTCCAAAACTCTATATGACTTTGTTTCCATAATGATAACACTATATCTAATCATATACAATAGTATAGTCAACTTTCTAACAATCTCCCCCTTTTTCATTAATGGCAACAAAGGAATATGGAAAATTTACTAGCTCTACCCTTATAAAAAATTCTTTAATATATACTCTAACTTATATCTCCCTTATACTCTGTACTATACTTCTTCTTTCCATTATATATGATACTCCATATTCTACATAAAATACTCCCCCTTTGACATTAATGACAAAGGTGCTCAAAAAGTGTATCTACAGGTACTTATAAAGAAAGTACATCTGGATAAGCAATCTACAAGTTCTAGATTTCTTGTTTCCAAAATGCTATCAGTGCATTGACAGTCTATAGATGGGTGCATAAGGCATATTGTAGCTTCTCCATATTTTCTAGGTTTTTACTCATAACTTGATCATATGTCACCATACTAGCATCAATCTCCTTGATGTTTTGATTAAGTACATCTAGAGAGGGTGCAGGAGCATTCCTGAGCCGTGTTTTCCTTGCCCTTATTTTAGACATTTCCTTCTCAGCCTTTTCTATTTTGTCTATCTTTCCTTGTTACACATTGTTGCACATGTTCACATCAGTGGAGGGATCTTCCACTAATTTTCTTACATTGTCAATCATTGCTTCTGCTTCCTAAATTTTTTTGTAGTGATCACTAGTTAGCTTGTCCTAGTTTATACAATTAGTAATGATCTTCCTTCCCTTAGCTACGAACTCCTTCAAGGATGCTTAAAAAATATTCAATGAATTGAGGTCAAGTGTGAAGTTTCCAACTAGTTCACATAATCTCTTCTTCATATATTTCTCTTCTGCAACTTGGGATGCAGATTCTTCCAAGCTAGAAAAGTTTTCTTTGAAGTTTTTCAATATGGTACTGACATCATCAACTAAATGAACCTTAAACACTTTCTTGTTTGAAGGTAGCAAGTTGTTCATAATGTTGACTAATTCAACAAATAGAGGGTTTTGAATCACTTGCTTCTCTTTTTCTTTGTCCATAGCAAGGACATTGATCTTAATCAGGTCTTCTTCTCCCCAAGAGTCTAAGCTAGTGGTGTCTAGTGTCAAAATTGAAAACAATGATGTTGAGGGTAAGGGAGTGATAGGAGTGTTGTCCATCACTTCTTGCTTTATCTTCATAAGTATTTCAACAGATGGCTCATCTGTTGGTTCGCTTATTTTCACCTCTTCTTCTCCTTTCTCCTCTTCTATCTTTTATTTTTCTTTTTCTATCTCTTTTTCTGTCTCCTTTTCTTCTTCTTCACCTATTATATCCTCTATTAATACTTCTTGTAGCTTAGGTGAATTTTCACCGCTGATAATTTCAACCTCATGTATGCTCACAAAGGCTTGCTCAAACTTATCCAAGTCTTTATGTGTAGCCACCATGGCTATGTCTACATTATCAATGATGATTGTGTCATCTTTTTGTGTCTCAGTCATGGGCGTATACTTCACTTCCTCTGTAGGTGTTACCACTATAGGTAGTGAGTCATGAGGACCTATTATTGGTACATTGGTGGTTTCTGACTCCTTGGCTTCCTTAGAGGGCACTTGATTTGTAGGTGTAGTAGGTGAGTACATGTTCCTATCCATAAAAACTTTCTCAAAATTTTTCTCAGTCTCTTTAGCTACTGACTCAAAAAACTTATCCATTATGTGCAATGTTCTCAACTTTGTTTTGAGGTGCAGCTTCACCAGATCTAACAATAATGTTTTCTCTTCTAGAGAACATACAAGGAGGCTTTCATCTAGAATCTTCTCTCTTATTCTTAGATCCTCCTGAATACCCTATCTTTTCAAGAATTCCAAGATGTTCCACATATTGTCTGGAATCACTGTCTTAAGTTCTAAGACTGTCTCCTTGAACTTGAGCATGTGTTTTATTATCATTCCATGGATTTTTGATTTGTCAATATCACTGTATCTCATATAGAATTTTCCTATCTAAGCTATTTTGCCTTCATCAATAATCCTTGTTCTCAAAACTTGAAGACTAGATATGAAACCTACATTGGGAGGTGCTTGAGCATTCTTTTTCTTAAATCTGATTTCCCGTGAGGATGGGTGAATTGTGTTGGTTTCCTTCTTCCTCTTTGGCATGCTTTTGTATTCAAGAGGGGATGTGGTATCCAGATCAATTGTCTCTTTGGGTGTAGGAGGGATAACATATGTTTTACCCTGTTTATCCTTTGGATCATCAGTCTTCTCAATCTTGATTTTATTCATTTTAGGATCATCTTTACTGGCTTCCACTGTGGATGCATTCTCAATCTACAATTCTATCTTTTGTTCTCTTTCTTTGTTAAGATCTTCCTGTGTTACACCATGAATTTTGAGTATCTCAGATGTAATCTTAAATGCTTTCCTCTTAGTTTTTGTGTTGTTCAGAACTACATCAACTTCCCTTGTCTTTTCTTCATAAGCTCCCCACCTTGGTTCATTATGGTCCTTAGGTGTTGATAGTAATATTTGTGCATATGCATCCAAAATTGGTTCCTCTACCTCATAACCAAGTGGATGGATCCACTTTTTTCTAGGCTCTATGACTTCCATGCATGTTATGTCAGTTTCTACCATAAAGCAAATGTTGTCTTTGTATTTCTCCACAATACTTTATGGTATTATGTACCTCATCTGCATTTTGATCCTGAATATATTCAGTTCAAGCTCCATGTAATCCTTCAATTTTCTCTCAGTATATGCCTTACGAGATATTTGAGGCATTGTAGGTATACTTTTGTCTAAGTACAAATCTGAAACCTTTCCAAGTATATGGAAGTACATGTAAATGATTAAAGACCCAAACTTGAATATTTTAGTCTTATCATGCTTGATGGCTTTAATGTTATCAATCAATTATGCACACAAGATTTCACACTAATTGAACTCTCCATTTTCCTTAAAAATTTTGATTCCTACAAGAATAGTGGCTACGGAAACACTGTTCACCTTGTTGGTGTGCTGAAACTTGTAACCTAGTATCATAGACATCAATTTGATGTCTTTCTCTTCAATAGGCTCAATTTTCATACTATGCCTATCACTTCTAGACTTACATGCCTATTCAACTAATTTCCTTACATCCTTTTCCACTAGAAGAATGTCACCTATCCTAGAAAGGTCTAAAATTTCATGAATAAGATCTTCTATGATTCTTACTAGGACTTCGCCTATCCAAAATAGGTCATCATGGATTTTACTTAACAAGATCTTGATCCACTTGGATTCATAGAACTTATATGTCGTAACAGACTCAACAATGGGATGGTCTTCCAGATGTGTGAACTCCTCTAGGAATATTCTATCTGGTTTAATCATGGACTCAAGGCGTGACCTTATCCTATCAAGTCCAACTAGTTCCTTCTTACAATATATGTATGCATGAATGTCTTCAACATGCATTACACCCATCTGGGTGAACTCTTGAAAATGTACCTTCTAGGTCATCTAGGGTTGACTTAAAAGGGTGCCTCTTAAAAATGTATCTCTTTCTCTCAGAAATACCAAAGACAATTGGTGTAGCCATGAATTACTTGGTTAACACTTCAAATCAGATTCCAAAGACTTCTGTATCATCGTGTTGGACTAGGCCTTCGTAACTGATCAATCACACTTCTTCGCTAGTAAATCAACACTTCACAATTCAACTACTAGGGATTTTGTGGTCCCTAATCTCTCTAACTTGAATGCAATGAGTGCTCTATAAGTTTCTATAGACTATAAAGTGAAATTTTTTCCATTAATGCTTGTTGCGTAAACCATAATTCAACTGAGAATTTCTATCTTCCATCTTGAAATTGATTAGGTAGAGCACTCTAGCACATAGAATCAAATTCTCTCCAAAATGTTAAATCTAAAGGCACATACTCTGAAGGTGAGTATACCAGCTGTGCAAGGGTCTAGAGATAAATTTGTTAGAAAGTAAAGATCCCCAAGATAACTAAGAGGGGGGGGGGTGAATTAGTTATCAGATAATTTATCCATTCAACAACATTAAACAATATAATCAATGTACTGATCAACCATAGAAAGATAACCATACACAATTTCACAATAACACAAGATATGTTAACTAGGGAACCTCTTGAAAAAAGTAAACCCCGGTGGGAATGATGCCCACAAAATGATGCACTGATATGAAAGTTCCTTGTTAGAGGATGGAACCTGTTAGGATTCTTATGAAATACATTCAGTACATATAAATCCCTATTAGGAGATTTTGAATCCCTGTTAAAAGATTCTAACCCAGTTAAGAGTTTATGGAAGACAGAAGGACCCACTGCCCAAACAGCTTCAAGGCAAGATATCTGAACCCACTATCCAAAAGATCTTAGAATTATTCAATAGAATAATATGAAATATATTACCTCCTTCACACTATGCCAAAACTGCACTCTCTGCTACACAAGATCACAATTCCAAATCTTTGTACTCACAAGTCTTCCTTCATCATTGAATTAGCTCTTTTCTTCACTTCATGCATATATTCACATCTCAATCTTCATAGTACACACTACAATAAGGAAAATATTCCTTCTTATATACCAAACTCAAATAATTACAAATAAGTCAGTCCTCAATTACAAAATAATAAATTCTACACACTACACACAGAATTCACATAAAACTGTCGGCTTCCAGTTACTGTAACTTTCTCCAAACATGTCCTCCAAGTTTACACTATGAACCACATCATCATTAATGAGTATCCAACATCCCTTTAACTATGCAAAATCAGATTCCATCCCAGCTAAGAGATATCCTCTAATTTCTGAACATCGCTACACAGAAACACTGTCTAAACATTGCTTTCACCAAAATTCTCATAACTCTTACAAATGAATGAATTTCTTTTTGTGCTGTTAACCATAGGTTAATAACATACCAAAGAACATACCATCAACTATGAAAAAGAATATCTATAATACAACATGTGTGCAAAACAAAACTGTACCTACTTTCCTGCTAATATCCAGAATATCACTATGTTGACATCAATGACAATCCAAGTCATGAATGCAACAACAACTACTACAGAATGACTACCAAAACACTTTTCATTCATTCCTAAAAATCTCCCCCATTGGTATTCATGGCAACATAGATGAAAAACATCCAATGTTCCAAAAATCCAATACTGCAACATCATTGCAAAATATCAAATCAAATCTGGCTTTGTTTTCCTATTCAGCTCTCTCATACAATCCACAATGTTTTTCATGTATATCTCTCCCCCATTGACATCAATGATAGAAATTCTATCACTAAGTCAACAACAACTTAATGTCAAAAGACACTTTTCAGAAAAATACAATAACAAGAGTCCTCATGACTCAGCTCATAAACTCCCCCATAGAGGAAGTTCCAACATCCAATCCAGAAGAAAGATAGGGCTCATATACCACTAGATGGATGCAACCATCTGCATCAATTCTCAAAAATAGGTTGGGGCATAACCCCAAGCATACCTCTTAGATACACAAATGTATCCTTAGGTAAAAGCTTTGTAAATATATCTGCTATCTGCTCCTTTGTACTTATGTACTCCAATCTTACTTCTTTTTCTGCAACTTTCTCTCTTGCAACATGATACTTGACCTCAATATGTTTAGTCTTAGAATGCAAAATAGGATTTTTTGACATACTCACTATACTGGTGTTATCACAATGTATAACAACAGGCTCATCAAACTTTATTCCACTATCTTTCAACATCTTCTTCATCCAAATAATCTGATTACAATTATTTGCTGTTGCAACATATTCTACTTCTGTTGTACTTTTTGAAGTACAATTCTACTTCTTACTTAACCAAGAGACCAATTTACCTCCAAGAAAAAAGGCTCCACCACTGGTACTTTTCTTGTCATCAACATTGCCTCCCCAATCTACATCAGTATAGGCACATAAGGTAAAATCATCAGAATTCTCATACCATAATCCATAATTCATTGTTCCTTTCAAATATCTCAATATCCTCTTTACTATTGCAGAATGTGATTCTCTAGGTTCTACTTGAAATCTTGCTACAATCCCCACTGAATGTGCTATATTAGGTCTTGTATGTGTCAAGTACTACAATCCTCCAATCATAGATCTATACTTTTTCTGCTCAATTGTTGGTGTCTCATCTTTGCTAGATAACTTATGTCCAATTACCATAGGTGTTCCAATAGGTTTAGAATCTTCCATTCCAAATCTTTTCAATAATTCATTTAAATACTTAGTCTAACTTACAAATATACCTTCCTTTCTTTGTGTTATCTGTAATCCCAAAAAATATTTCATTTCTCCAATCATGCTCATCTCAAATTCAGTCTTCATTTCATCTGCAAATTTGTCACTAGCTTCATCTTCTCCTCCAAAGATAATATCATCAAAAAATATAACTATAACTAACAAACCATTCTCAATTTCTTTTGTGTATAAGTTACTATCTGCTGTTCCTTTTATAAATCCTAATTTCAATAAATACTTATCGAATCTTGCATACCAGGTTCTAGGTGCTTGTTTTAATCCATATAAAGCTTTCTTTAACTAACATACCATATCTCCTTCTTGTGTCAAAGGAAAACCTTCAGGCTGCTCAATGTAGACTTCTTCTTCCAATTCACCATTCAAAAATGTTGACTTCACATCCATCTGATACACTCTAAATTTCTTGTAAGTTGCATATGCTAGAAACATTCTCACTGCTTCAAGTCTGGCCACAGGTGCAAAAGTTTCTTCATAGTCAATTCTTTCTTGTTGTGAATATCCTTTACATACTAATCTTTCTTTGTTTCTTATCACTTCTCCTTGTTCATTCATCTTGTTTCTGAATACCCACTTTGTTCCAATCACATTCTTGTCTTTAGGTCTAGGGACCAATTCCCATGTCTTATTTTTTTTAATCTTCTCTAGTTCTTCTTTCATAGCATTGATCCAATGTTCATCTTCACAAGCTTCATTAGTAGTCTTTGGTTCAATTTGAGAAATAAAACATAAATGTACCTTATTCTGAGTCAAAACTCCTCTATCTAAACTTCCAATAACTTTCTCAGTAGGGTGATGTCTTGAAGTATACTTTTTAGGTGTCATAGTTACTAATCTTGTTCCGACTATAGATTCTTCTCTACTTTCTTCTCTGTTTTCTTCTCTATTTTCTTCTTTGTTTTCTTCTGTATTCTCTTCTCTATCTTCTTCAGTATGACTTTCATTCAGTAAATCACTGTTAGTTTCAAAAAATAATTCTGCATTTTCAATGTTAGGCTGAGGTTGTGCTTCTCCATCATATTCATAATCAAGCATTCTTTCCTAAATTTTAAACTTCTCATCAACTTTTACATTTGAAATTTCAACAATAGTCTTAGTTCTTTTGTTATAACATCTATATGCTTTTCTTTTTAAAGAATATCCAAGAAATTTTCCTTCATCACTTCTAGGATCAAACTTTCCTATATCATCATCTCTCTTAATATAACATTTACTTCCAAAAATTCTAAAATACTTAACTGAGGGTGTATGTCCAAACCATAATTCATAAGGTTTCTTGTTTGTATCTACTCTGATTTGTACTCTGTTCATAGTGTATACTGTTGTGTTCACTGCTTCTCTCCAAAAACTTTTAGCCAAATCATTTTCAAACAACATAGCTCTTGCTGCTTTAGTTATTGACCTGTTCCTTCTTTCTGCAGTACCATTTTGTTCTGGTGTTCTAGGGGCTGAAAGTTGACTCTTAATGCCATTCATTTCACAAAAAGTGTTAAACTCTCTAGATGTAAATTCACCACCTCTATCAGATCTTAGACACTTAATCTTCATTCCAGATTCATTCTCAATTTGTCTTTTCATGATCTTAAATTTATCAAATGCTTTAGATTTTTCTTTCAAAAATGCAATCCACATCATTTTTGTAAAATCATCAACAAGAATTATAAAATACCTTTCACCATAGAATCCTCTAGTCCTAGTAGGACCACTCAAGTCTGTATGAACAATCTCCAACTTCTTTACTGATGTGAACTTCTTATTGGGAAATGAACTCCTTTTCTACTTTTCCATCATACATTCTTTGCAAATCATGTTAGTAGGTTTCATAATTCTAGGTAAATCTCTTACCGCAAGTGTAGTGCTCACCTTGACAATATTATCAAATTTTATATGACAAAACCTTTTATGCCATAACCAACTATCATCAATCCTAGTTATCAAACATGTCATCTCAGTAGGATTCAACTAAAATACATTACCTCTAGTTCTGGATCCTTTTCCAATCAGATTTCCATCTTTATCTTTTATCACACAAGTTTTCTCAGAAAACCAAACTTGATAACCCTTATCAGCCAATTGTCCAATGCTTAGCAGATTATGTCTTAATCCATCAACAAAGTAAACATCATTAGTGTTAGTCTTTCCATCAAGAGTAATAGATCCTATACCCTTAATCAAACAAGGTGCATTGTTACCAACCCTAACAATTCCTCCATCATAATTATCTAACTTAACAAACTTTCTTTTATCTCTAGTCATATGATGTGAACAACCAATATCTATAATCCAATCAGATTTCTTTTCAACTTGTGAAACTAATGCTTTTTCTTCCCTTTTATCAAATTTAGAACTTTCATCTTTAATTGCTACAAATCCTATTTCCTCAAAGTTATCATTATCACTGTCACTTAAATGTTTTTCAATTCCTGCTTGAAAATCTTCATCATTTGCATAATAACATTCTTTAGATCTCCTAGGTTTAAAGTTGCTTCTATACTTCTTAACTCTTTTAGGACATTTAGATGCAAAATGACCATATTCTTGACAAGTCCAACATTTAAAGATTTTCTTACCATCTGGTTCTCTTTTTACAAGTAATGCAATACCTTCTTCAATCTTCTTATCTTCCTCAGATCTGCTACTGCTGGCATAATCTCCATTCACACTAGTACTTGTAGGTCTAATGCTAAGAGCACTGAATATTGTTTCCATTCTAGGTAGCTCTCCTGATAATCTCAAGTATATCTCTGTTGTTTCTAATCTTCCAAGAAGAGTCTCTCTTGAAAATTTTGATGTACAAGGTATCACTTGTTCAATCATCTACGTTGTCTACTTGAATACTAGTGTCAAAGTTCTCAAAATTTTCCATATCACTTAATTCTCTGTCTTATCACCTCCACGAGACTTTATTCCTATCACAATCTTAGACATCCTACCAATATAGCTTCTAATAGATTCATCTTCCATCATTTTGATATCTTCAAATGCACAAATCCAATTATGTAATCTAGCCTTCTTTGCATGTTCATCACCTTCAAAAGTAGAATGTAAATCTTTCCAAATTGCATGAGATGTTTTCAAACATCTTATCTGACTATATTCATTCTCTGGTAGTGCTCACAAAAGTGCTTCTCTTGCAAGTATGTTACACATGAATAGATCTAGTTCATCTTTAGTTCCTACCTCTAGATTGTCTTCCTCAATGATAGTCTTCTCATTCTTTGTAATCAACCAATAACTTGGTCCTAAACACAATAGACATGTCTTCATCTTTTCTTTCCAGGTGTCAAAATTTATTCCATCAAACTTAGGGCTTTCTTTTCTGAAATTCACCATGGATCTCCTTAAGTTGTTAAACTTTTCTTTCAAGGACCTGCCACTTTGATACCAATTGTTAGAAAGTAAAGATCCCCAAGATAACTAAGAGGGGGGGGGGTGAATCAGTTATCAGATAATTTATCCATTCAACATCATTAAACAATATAATCAATGTACTGATCAACCATAGAAAGATAACCATACATAATTGCACAATAACACAAAATATGTTAACTAGGGAACCTCTTGAAAAGATTAAACCCTGATGGGAATGATGCCCACAAAATGATAATCATACATAATGACACAACCTTAGAAGGATAATCATACACAATGACACAATAACACAAGATATGTTAACTAGGGAACCTCTTGATCAAAGAGTAAACCCCGGTGGGAATGATGCCCACAAAATGATGCACTAATATGAAACTTCCTTTTTAGAGGATGGACCCTATTAGGAGTCTTATGAAATACATTTAGTACATATAAATCCCTGTTAGGAGATTTTGAATCCCTGTTAAAAGATTCTAACCCGGTTAAGAGTTTGTGGAAGACAGAAGGACCCACTGCCCAAACAACTTCAAGGCAAGATCTCTGAATCCACTGTCCAAAAGATCTTACAATTATTCAATAGAATAATATGAAATATATTACCTCCTTCACACTATGCAAAAAACTGCACTCTCTGCTACACAAGATCACAATTTCAGATCTTTGTACTCACAAGTCTTCCTTCATCACTGAATTAGCTCTTTTCTTCACTTCATGCATATATTCGCATCTCAATCTTAATAGTACACACTACAATAAGGAAAAAATTGCTTCTTATATACCAAACTCAAATAATTACAAATGAGTCAGTCCTCAATTACAAAATAATAAATTCTACACACTACACACATAATTCACATAAAACTGTCAGCTTCCAGTTACTGTAACTTTCTCCAAACATGTCCTCAAAGTTTTCACTATGAACCACATCATCATTAATGAGTCTCCAACATCCCTTTAACTATGCAAAATCAGATTCCATCTCAGCTAAGAGATATCCTCCGATTTCCAAACATCGCTACACAGAAACACTGTCTAAACACTGCTTTCACCAAAATGCTCATAACTCTTACAAATGAATGAATTTGTTTTTGTGATGTTAACCATAGGTTAATAACACACCAAAGAACATACCATCAACTATGCAAAATCCAATCTTCAATACAACATGTGCGCAAAACAAAATTGTACCTACTTTCCTACTAATATCTAGAATATCACTATGTTGACATCAATGACAATCCAAGTCATGAATGCAACAACAAATGCTACAGAATGATTTCCAAAAAACTTTGCATTCATTCCTAAAAATTATCTCCCCCTATGACCTTGAGGGTCATTCATCCAAATGTAGAGGGTACGTCCATTGCGGATACATCCGATACATACTCATTAACCTTATCCTTTTTTTCCTCTGAAAAAATCAAGCTCGCATCCTTTGTAGCTTTCACAAACTTGAATTCTCCTTCTTCATTCAATATTGATACTTCTGGCTTTTTAGGGCTTTCCTGACTTTGTGTTCTTGATCCACAAAACTATGAGATGTGTCCAGTCTTGTTACAAGAGTGACAAATAATTGGAGGCCTTAAATTCCTCAGTGGATTGATATGGGTTACCATTTTACACTGTCTAGCTGAGTGACCATTATAATTACATATCTGACATGTAATATTTTGGGAAATTCTTACATTTGGTTGATTTTGATTTCTTTGATTTTTCTGAGTCTTTTTATTTTGACTTATTCTACAATTCATAGATCTACGACCAAATTTATTGCATAAATAACAGTAACCATTGAAAGGTCTTACCTCTTTACAATTCATTTCTATATGTCCATGCTTGTTACATGCATAAAAATTTCCATCTACTGGCTTGCGCTCATCCTTAGATGGTTCAACATTGTCTTTAGTCTAATTTCAAGGCTCCTTAGCATCTATAATGTCTTCTGGTGTTTTCATCCTTGCTCGCATGTCATCAATATGATTTTGTACTTCATTGAATCCAACACCGTTGGTATCTCCTTTGAGATTCCTTGCAAATAACTGTGACTCTATCAAATTAGAAGTGGTGTGTAATTTCTCAATGTGATTCTTTACCTCTTTCAACTCATATTGAAACTTTTCTTTGTTGTTTCTTAGCTCCAAGATTTCCATATTTTCCTATCTTAATTCTTCATTCAATTGAAGGTTCTCTTTGATATGTTCATCATAAAATTCTTGATTGTTAGTTATCTTTTCATCGAACTCTTCAATCTAATCTTTTAGAGATGTGTTCTCTTCATTCAGCTTCTCAACCATTTTCCCTACATCACTGTTACAACAATCTTTCAAATCTTTTCTTAGCTTCTTGATGAAAACTTCTGCTCCACTGACTTCTAATTTTAGTTCTTCAACATCTTTCTCAGATCTTTCAAGGTCTTCAATAGCTTCCATGAGATTATTCTTCAGATTTTTTGCTTCTTTTGAACCCATTGATCTCCTCAAGTGGTTAAACTTCTCTTCAGAGGACCAAATCTCTAATACAAATTGTTAGGAATGAGAACACTGAGAGGGGGGAGGGGGGTGAATCTGTGTTCACTAAGTCTTAATAATTTCTTAGCTCTAGAATCTAAACTTGATTACTTAAGTATTGAAATGAATATCAATATAAATAATCACAACATATAACACCAATATGGTAATAGGGAAAAACAAATAGGTAAAAACTCCGATGGGAATTGACACCCACTAAGAACTACACTAGTGTATTATGATCATTGTTAGAAGATTTGCAACCTTGTTAGGATTTGTTCTTTGCAAAGCTTTTAGTACAGTGACCTGGTCAAAGGTCAGATCCTATTAGGATTCTTTTACAATAACTCTATTATGGGTGGGGACACACTGTCCTAGAGCTCATTCCTCAAGTGGTGAAGGCTACAACCTTCTGATCTTAGATACACACTATATCTGCTAGATGAACTATTGTTGTGACATTACTTGTCTAATCAGTTCCTTTGGTGTGCTGATGCTTTCGCCCATTGTAAATCTCTAATTTATTCTATCTTCAATTCTCATATCTCTAATCTTCTTATCTTAACTCTATATCCACATCCATGCTTTATTAAAAAGGCACATCTTATATTTATATGCGCTAATAAAACAATTAACTAGGTCCGCCTATAACTGATTACATAGAATGCTTCCAAGTGAATTGGCTCAAGAAATTTTACAAAAAAAGATGTTTACAAGGCTAAAACATAATTAAAATAGGCACATAGCCTTTACAAAACAATATTATAACCACTAATCAAAATACTGACGCTCGACTGCCTACTATGTTTTATTCTGGTGTTCACCATCTGTACCACTTCAACTATCTGTATCTTTGTCATACTGTCTCATCTAATCATGCACTCTTAGATTTAGTATCAATACTCACTTACCAACTTAACTTCAAGGGTTCATACCATAAATCTTCCATACACACATGCACTGATGCTCTGATCTATTGGTGTTGTGCTAACTATCCAGTCTTCTATACAAACATATTCTAACCTTATGATAATGTACGTTGACTCCAAAAATCTATATGACTTTGTTGCCATAATGAAAACACTATATCTAGTCATATACAATAGTATAGTCAACTTTGCAATAGTTTTCATGTTACTCCAAAAGATGTAGATACTAGGGTGGGCATTACATCCTCTCCTCTTAGGATTAGGCTTACTCCTAGAAGCCTACAAATAAGTATGGATATGCAAATTTGAGTCTTCTAGCATCCTCCCAAGTGATGGAGGTGTCATCACTAGGGTCCCATAGGACCCTTACCTACTCTATATTGCAACCCCTAAGAGTTAAATTCTGCCACTAGAGTATACACACTAGCTCCAAAGACATTTGTCCATCCTCTACCTATAAGGTGTTCCAATCCAAAACATGAGTCAAATAATGAATATAGTCTCTAAGAATAGATACGTAAAATAACTCATGCACACATGCAAGGCTAGGAAGTATGGTGAGTTGGTAAGAAACATGTCCTATCCTCTCAAGGATCTCAAATAGACCCAAAAATATCAATTCCAACTTTGAACCCTTTTCATAACGGATAGGTCTCTTACATGGGCAGACTCTCAAAAATACCTTATCTTCACTAGAAAAATGCCTATCGATCCTATGAGCAACAACATACTTCTTTTTCCTATCCTGAGATGTCACAAGATGCTCTTTGATCCTCTGAACCATCTTCCCATATCTTATAACATCTCAAGGCCAATTAGTACTCTATCCTCTAAGAGATCCCAACTCAGAGGGGTATGACAAGGATGACCATAAAGAGCCTAAAAAGGGGACATTCCTATAGAACTATGATAGCCATTATTGTATACAAAATCCACTAGGTACAAATAATCTTCCCAATGGGTCTGTCTATCCATCACATACATTCTAATCATGTCCTAAAGAACCTGATTGACTTGGTTTGTCTGACCATCAGTCTCTGGATGATATGCTGAACTAAAGTCCCTAAGGCATGTTGCAAAGAGGTCCAAAACTTTGAAATGACCACTAGATCTCTATCAGAGATGACCTTTCAGGGAACACCATACAACCTAACTATATCCTTTAGGAAGACTTTGGCTACTAAGGTGGTAGTATAGGATGACTACATAGGAGAAAAATGTGATTCCTTAGTTAACTTATCCACTGTGACCATGATAGCATCATTTCTCTAATAAGTGAATAGGAGTCCCACAATAAAATTGATAGATATCATATCCGATTTCCATTTAGGAATCAAATGTGGTTGAAGGAGGCCTATTGGGTGATGATGTTTGGTCTTGACCCTTTGAAATTCTAGACACCTAGCCAAAAATTTTTATATATCCCTCTTCATACACGACCAAAAGTATAACTATCACAAATTTGAATACATCTTCTTAACTCCTAGATGAGCTGAATAGGGAGCAAAATGTGCTTCCACCTTGACAACTTTCTGAATATCACTTGAAAGAGGTACACATATTTATCCTTGCTACCTCAAAAAACAATTTGACTCTAAGGAATAACATGAGAACCTTCCTTCTAAGGTCCTTCTTGACTCAATTTCAACATTAACTTCTTGATACAAAGTATTTGCAAGATCTGACTTCTCAAATTAGTAGAAAGGTAGAGCATGCATAAATCACGTGTCCTACTCAAAGAATCTTCTACCATATTCTCTTTACCTTGGATATATTTTACCTCAAAATTATATTATCAAAGGAACTCCATCCATTAGTGTTGCCTAGCATTGAGATTTGGTTGTGTAAATATGTATTAAAGGCTTTAGTGATCAGTGTGTAACTTAAATTGATGCCCCAATAAGAAGTGTCTCCAATAATTCAAGGCTTGAACTACATCTCCTAACTCTAAATCATGTGTAGGATAGTTAAGCTCATGGTGCTTAAGCTTTCTAAACTCATAGGAAATGACTCTACCTTCTTGCATCAACATTGCCCCTATTCCCTCTAGGGAGGCATCAATGCAAACAACAAAAGTTTTAGTGGGGTTAGGTACCACCAAAATTAGGGTAGTAGTCACGTTATCCTTAAGGATCTAAAAAGATTCTGAACATTTCTTAGTCCAAATGAGATTCTTCCCTTTCCTTTGGAAGGAAGTAATTGGATAAGCTATTCTAGAGAATCCTTGGATAAAGTGTATGTAGTATCTAGCTAAACCCATGAAACTACGAACCTCTGAGACATTGGTGGGGGTTGGCCATTCAACTATAGCTTGAATCTTTGTAGGAACAACTACTATACCTTCTCTTTAGATAACATGACCAAGATACTTAACTTCAGTTTGGAAGAATTCACACTTCTCCAAGTTTGCAAAAAATTGATTCTTTTGAAGGCATTGTAATACTTGTCAAAGGTGTTTTTCATGTTCTTCCACTAATTTAGAGTACACCAAAATGTCATCTAGAGAAAAAAATTATGAAATTTTTTTCAAAGATGGTCCTAAATACCCCATTCATAAGACTTTTGAACACTAATGGTGCATTGGTGAGACCAAAATATACTACGGTAAATTCATAATGCCCATACCGAGTATGAAAAGATTTTTGATGAATGTCAGCTTCATGAATCCTTAACTAATGATAGCTTGACTTTAGATCGATCTTGGAAAATAATTTATCTCTTTTCATTTGATCAAATAGGTAATCAATTCTCAACAAAGGATACTGATTATTAATGGTTACTTTGTTGAGCTAATGATAGTCAATGCACAACCTAAGTGAGCCATCCTTCTTCTTTACAAAGATAACTGGAGCTCCCCAAGGTGACACACTTGGTATGATGAAGCCTTTTTACAAGAGTTCTTCTAGTTGAAATTTTAACTCACTCAACTCTTGATTAGTCATGTGATATGGAGGTTTGGAGATGGGTTCGGTACCATGAGCCAATTCTATGTAGAAATCAATGTCCCTTTTGGGAGGCATTCCAGGTATCTCAGCTGGATAGACATCTGTAAATTATTGAAGTAAAGGGTTCTCAAGTGTTATTTCTATAGCTTCCTTGTTAGCCAAGTCATTAACTAAGACTAAAAGAATTTGACATCCCTTTCTCATGCATTTCTTAACTTGCATTGCTGATATCATCCGAAGTGATATAGGTCACTGGATTCCCACAATAGTGTTGGGATTCCCCAAATCATCTAAGCAATGAATGAACTTCTTTCTGCAATCTATCCTGGCTTCATGTGCTACTAACTAGTCCATTCCTAGGATGACTTCATACAATCCAAGAGGAATTAATTGAAGATCAACATTGGTAGAGAAAGGTCCTAATCCTAAGTTGCAATTTTGAACACACAAATCTATGGTCATCTTAGCCCCGAAGGCTAACTCTACCTAGCACTTAACTCCTTTCCCTATAGCCACTATCCCACACTTTTCTATCAAAGAAGGAGATATGAAGGAGTCAGTTTCTCCTAAGTCAAAGAGGATAGAAATAGGTGTTAGGAATGATTGCTAAATGTTTGGCAGCCATTCTATAGCAGTTATTGTTGCATTCATGACTATGATTGTCATTGATGTCAACTCATTGATTTATTGAAGACTTGCAGAGAAGCAAACATAGTTTCGATTAGCGCACATGGGTTATTGTAGTTGGAGCTATGCAATGTTGAGGTCATACTCCTTGATATGTTATATATCTATGGTTAAGAGTGTAGATAGTAATTCATTTATTCATGGAAGTTATGAGCATTTTGGTGGAAGTAGTATTCAGGCAGTGTTCCTGAGTAGCAGTTTGTGGAAATCAGATGAAATATCCTAATCGGGATGGAATCTAGTTTTGTGTAGTTAAAGGGAAGTTGAAGACACATTAATAGTGATGTGGATAATAGTGAAAACTTCAAGGTCACATGAGCGAAGAATTATTGTAGTTGGATGCCGACAGTTTTGTGTAATTTTGATGTAGCATGTGGAAACTTTTATGTTATAATTGTATGCTGACTCATTTGTAATTATTTTAGTGTGGTATAAAGGAAGGAATTTATTTTTTTTTTTTAGTGTGGTCAGATGTGATGTTGTATGCATGAAGTGAAGAAAAGAGCTAAGTGTGAAAGCGAATTTGTGAAGGAAGACATGTGAAGTACAGAGATTTGAAATTGAGATCTGGTGTAATAGTGAGTGTAGTTTGGAATAGTTAGAGAAGAGGTAACATATTCTTCTATTGAGTAATACAAAGATTATTTAGATAGTGTGTTCAGTGATCTTACCCTAAATCTATTTGGGTAGTGGGTCCTTCTCTCTTCCATAACTCTTAACAAGGTTAGAATCTTTTAACAGGGATTCAAAATCTCCTAATAGGGATTCATATGTAGTGAATGTATTTCATAAGACTCCTAACAAAGTCCATCCTTTCACAAGGAATATACATATTAGTGCATCTTTTGTGGGCATCATTCCCACCGGGGTTTACTCTTTGATCAAGAGGTTCCCTAGTCAACATATCTTGTGTCATTGTGTTATTGTGGCTGAATATCTTTCTATGGTTAGTAATTATATTACTTACATGGTTTAATGTTGTTGAAGTTGATAAAATTTATAATTATCTGATAAATGATTCACCCCCCCCCCTCTTAGTTATCTTGGTGGAGTTTACTTTCTAACAATTGGTATCAGAGCGGCAGGTCCTTGAAAAAGAAGTTTAATAGCTTAAGGAGATCCATGGTGAATTTCAAGAAAGAAAGTCCTAAGTTTGATGGAGTAAATTTTGATAGCTAGAAAGAAAATATGAAGACACACCTACTATGTTTAGGACTATGTTATTGGTTGAATACAAACAATGATAAGACTATCATTGAAGAGGACAATCTTGAAACATTTACTGCTGATGAGAGAGATCTATTCATGTGTAACATACTTGCAAGAGAAGCACTCTTGATAGCCCTTCTAGAGAATGAGTACAGTCAGGTAAAATGTTTGAAAAAATCTAATGAAATTTGGAAAGCTTTATACTCTACTTTTGAAGGTGATGAACATGCAAAAAGAGTTAGATTACATAATTGGATATGTGCATTTGAAGATATAAGAATGTTGGAAGATAAATCTATTAGAAGCTATATTGGTAGAATGTCAAAAATTATTATAGGTATAAAATCTTGTGGAGGAACAAAGACAAAGAATGAAGTGATATGGAAAATTATGAGGACATTGACCCCTGTATTTAAGCAGACAACATAGATGATAGAACAAGTTATACCTTGTACTACAAACTTTACAAGAGAGACTCTTCTTGGAAGATTGGAAGCAACATAAATGAACCTAAGATTATTAGGAGACTTACCTAGAATGGAGATAGCATTCAGTGCTCTTAATGTTCACCCTACTTTGTCAAGAAGCATTAGTGTGAGTGGAGATTATGATAGTAGTAGCAGATCTAGAAATGAAGAAGACAAGAAGATTGAAGAAGGTATTGCCTTGCTTGTGAAAAGAGAACCAGATAGTAAGAAAATATTTAAATGTTGGTCTTGTCAAGAATATGGTCATTTTGCATCTAAATGTCCTAAGAGAGTTAAAAAGTATAGAAACAATTTCAAACCTAGAAGATCTAAGGAATGTTATTATGTTAATGATGAAGATCTTGAAGCTAGTATACAAAGAACTCTAAGTGAAAGTGATACTGAAAACAATGATGACATAGGATTTGTAGCAATTAAAGAAGAGAATCTTGAAAATAATGTTAAGGAAGAAAAAGCCTTAGTTTCTCAAGTTGAAAAGAAAGCTAATTGGATTATAGACAATGGTTGTTCACATCATATGATTGGAGACATGAAAAATTTCATAAAGTTTAATGAATATGATGGAGGAGTTGTTAGAGCTGGAAATAATGCACCTTGTTTGATTAAAGGTATATGATCTATTAATCTTGATGGAAAGACTAATACTGATGATGTTTATTTTGTGGATGGATTGAAACATAATCTTTTGAGTGTTGGATAGTTAGTTGATAAGGGATATCAAGTTTGGTTTACTCAGAAAACTTGTGTGATAAAGGATAAAGATGGAAATCTGATTGGAACTGGATCTAAAACCAGAGTTAATGTATTTTAGTTTAATCCTACTAAGATGACATGTTTGATTACTAAGATTGATGACAGTTGGTTATGGCATAGAAGGTTTTCTCATATAAACTTTGACAACATTGTGAAAGTAAGTACTACACTTGCAGTAAGAGATTTGCCTAAAATTATGAAGCCTACAAACATGATTTGCAAAGAATGTATAATGGCTAAACAAAAGAGAAGTTCTTTTCCCAATAAGAAGTTTACATCTGCAGAAAAGATGAAGATTGTTCATACAGATTTGAGTGGTCCTACTAGGACTAGAGGATTCTATGGAGAAAGGTATTTATGATTCATGTTGATGATTTTACAAGAATGATGTGGATTGCATTTTTTAAAGAAAAATCTGAAGCATTTGATAAGTTTAAGATTGTTAAGAATAAAGTTGAGAATGAATCTGGAATGAAGATTAAATATTTGAGATCTGATAGAGGTGGAGAATTTACTTATAGAGAGTTTAACATCTTTTGTGAAGAAAATGACATTAAGAGACAATATTCAGCACCTAGAACACTTGAACAAAATGGCATTGCAGAAAGAAGAAATAGATCAGTGACTGAAGCAACAAGAGCTATGTTATTTGAGAATGATTTGGCAAAGATATTCTGGAGATAAGTAGTGAACACAATAGTGTATACAATGAGCAGAGTACAAATTAGAGTAGACACAGACAAGACACCTTATGAATTATGGTTTGGACATGCACCCTTAGTTAAGTATTTTAGAATTTTTGGAAGAAAATGTTATATAAAGAGAGATGATGATATTGAAAAGTTTGATCCTAGAAGTGATGAAGGTATATTTATTGGATATTCTTTGAAAACCAAAGCCTATAGATGTTACGATAAAATAACTAAGACTATTGTTGAAAGCGCAAATGTTAAAGTTGATGAAAAGTTCAAAATTCAGAAAAGAATGCTTGATTATGAATTAGATGAAGAAGCTCATCCTAAACCTAACACTGGATCTATTGAATTATTTTATGAAACTGACAGTGATTTGTTGAATGAAATCCACAGTGAAGTCATTGAAGAGCCTACACTTGAAGTGAGATCTAAGACAATGACAACTAGCAAGAGTTTATTAAGAAATCATCCTATTGGACAAATTATTGGAAGTATCAAAAGAGGAGTTCTAACTCGAAATAAGGTACAAGAATAGTTATGTTTGATTTCTCAAATTGAACCTAAGACTACTAGTGAAGCTTTTGAATATGAAAGTTGGACTAATGCTATGAAAGAAGAACTAGATCAGATTGAAAAGAACAAGACATAGGAATTGTTCCCTAGACCTAAAGACAAGAATGTTATTCGAACTAAATGGGTATTCAAAAACAAGATGAATGAACAAGGAGTAGTAAGAAACAAAGAAAGATTGGTATGTAAGGGTTACTCATAGCAATAAGAAATTGACTATGAAGAAACCTTTGCACCTATTGCAAGAATTGAAGAAGTAAGAATGTTTTTGGCCTATGCAGCTTAGAAGAAATTAAAAGTATATCAAATGGATGTGAAGTCAACATTTTTGAATGGAGAGTTGGAAGAAGAAGTCTACATTAAGCATCTTGAAGGTTTTCCTTTGAATCAAGAAGGAGACATGGTATGTAAACTGAAGAAAGCTTTATATGGACTTAAACAAGCACCTTGCCCTTGGTATGCAAGACTGGATAAGTATTTGTTCAAATTAGGATTTACAAAAGGAACAACTAATAGCAATCTATACACAAAAGAAATTGAAAATGGTTTGTTGGTTATAGTTATTTTTGTTGATGACATTATCTTTGGAGGAGAAGATGAAGCTAGTGACAAATTTTCTAATGAAATGAAGACTAAATTTGAAATGGGTATGATTGGAGAAATGAAATACTTTTTTTGATTACAGATAACACAAAACAATGATGGTATCTTTGTAAGTCAGAAAAAGTACTTGAATGACTTATTGAAAATATTTGGAATGGATAATTGTAAACTAGTTGGAACACCCATGGTGACTGGACATAAGTTATCTAGCACAAATGAGACTCCTACATTGGAACAAAAGAAATATAGATCTATGATTGGAGGATTGCAGTATTTGACTCATACAAGACCTATGACCTAATATAGCACATTCAGTTGGAATTGTAGCAAGATTTCAAGATGAACCTAGAGAATCACATTATGTAGTAGTAAAGAGGATACTGAGATATTTAAGAGGCACAATGGACTATGGATTATGGTATGAAAAATATGATGATTTTACCCTATGTGAATATACAGATGCTGATTGGGGAGGTAGTGTTGATGATAAGAAAAGCAACAGTGGTGGAGCCTTTTTCCTTGGTGGAAGATTGGTTTCTTGCGTAAGCAAGAAGAAAAATTGTATCTCACAAAGCACAACAGAAGCAAAATATGTAGTAGTAGTAAACAATTGTAACCAGATAATTTGGATGAAGCAAATGTTGAAGGATATTGGAATAAAGTTTATTGAACCTATTGTCATACATTGTGACAATACCAACATAGTTAGTATGTCTAAGAATCCTATATTACATTCTAAGACAAAGCATATAGAGATTAAGTATCATGTTGTAAGAGAAAAAGTTGCTGAGAAAGAAGTCAGACTTGAGTACATAAGTACAAAGGAGCAAATAGCAGATATATTCACAAAGCCTTTGCCTAAGGATACATTTGAGTATCTAAGAGGTATGCTTGGGGTTATGCCCCATCCTACTTTTGAAAAGTGATGTAGTTGGTTGCATCCATCTATTGGTATATGAGCCTTATCTTTCTTCTAGACTGGATGTTGGTACTTCCTTTATGGGGGAGTATGTGTATTTGAGCTGAGTCATGAGGACTCTAGTGAATGTATTTTTTGAATAGTGTCTTTTGACATTGGAGTTGTTGTTGACATAATGATTAAATTTCTATTATTTATGTCAATGGGGGAGAAGTATACATGAAAAACCATCTGAAACATCTGTTGGAGAGAATTGAATAGGATAACAAACCTAGATTTGATTGATGAAGAGGATTTGGAGCAGCAGTGTTGTAGTATTGGATTTTTGGAACATTGGATTTTTTTCATGTATGTTTCCATCAATGCCAATGGGGGAGATTGTTATGAATGCATGATAAATGTTTTCCAACCATTCGGTAGCAATTATTGTTGCATTCATGACTGATTGCCATTAATGTCAACTCAGTGATTTACCAGAGACTTGCAGAGAAGAAGACAAAGTTTGGATTAGCGCACATGGGTTATTGTAGTTGGAGCTATGTGATGTTGAGGTCATACTCCTTGATATGTTATATATCTATGGTTAAGAGCATAGACATTAATTCATTTATTCATAGAAGTTGTGAGCATTTTGGTGGAAGTAGTATTCAGGCAGTGTTCCTGAGTAGCAGTTTGTGGAAATCAGATGATATCTCCTAATTGGGATGGAATCTAGTTTTGCACAGTTAAAGGAAAGTTGAAGAAACATTGATAGTGACATGGATGATAGCACAAACTTTGAGGTCACATGAGTGAATAATTATTGTAGTTGGAAGCCAACAGTTTAGTGTAATTTTGATGTAGTGTGTGGAAAATTTTATGTTATAATTGTATGTCAACTCATTTGTAATTATTTGAATGTGGTATAAAGGAAGGAATGTATTTAATTGTTTTAGTGTGGTTGGATGTGATGTTGTATGCATGAAGTGAAGAAAAGAGATAAGTGTGAAAGTGAATTTGTGAAGGAAGACATGCGAAGTACAAAGATCTAAAATTGAGATCTAGTGTAATAGCGAGTTTGGTTTGGCATAGTCAGAGAAGAGGTAACATATTATTCTATTAAGTAATAAAAAGATTATTTGGACAGTGTGTTCATTGATCTTACCCTCAAGCTATTTGGGTAGTGGGTCCTTCTGTCTCCCATAACTCTTAACAGGGTTAGAATCTTTTAACAGGGATTCATATGTACTAAATGTATTTCATAAGACTCCTAACAGAGTCCATTCTTTCACAAGGAATATTCATATTAGTGCATCTTTTGTGGACACCATTCCCACCGGGGTTTACTCTTTGAGCAAGAGGTTCCCTAGTCAACATATCTTGTGTCATTGTATTATTGTGTATGAATATCTTTCTATGGTTAGTAATTATATTTCTTACATGGTTTAATGCTGTTGAAGTTGATAAAAGTTATAATTATCTAATAACTGATTCACCCCCCCTCTCAGTTATCTTGGTGGACTTTACTTTCTAACAATAGGTTTACCCTTTGACAAACTTGAAGTCTCTATGATAGTGTTTTGATGATCAGCTTGTGTATGTTCCACTGTGGAAAACACCCTATGAGACTGACCAAAATCTCCCATAGTTGGTTTTGAAAATTTTTGATTATAATTGGTGAAATTAGTGCACTAAGGGTAGAAAACTACAATGTGTCATTTTTATCCACAAGAATAACACCAAGTATTCCTTACAAAGTTCTTTGTAGGTGGTGCACTGGATTGCTGATAACTTCCTTTACTAACATTCTAAGAATTTTGGGAAGGTGGAGGAGGAAACCTTTGTTGAGCCCAATAAGTGTTACAGTTCTGAGGTTGTTGAAAATTCCCATTTCTTTGGTTTTTATTTTGAAAAATTTTTTTGTGGAAGTTTTTTCCTCCCTTAAAAGATGATTATTGGTTCTTGGAGTTGGAATTTCCTTAGTCAAACTTTCCTTTAGAACCTGACCCAACATTCAATGTTTGGCCACTAGAGTAGCCACCTTTTCCTTTAACCTTTCTTTCAACTAGGAATGCCTTAGTGATAGCATCCCAAAGATTTTTGGGGTCTAGAACTGCTACATCTCCTGATAGATGGTCATTAAAACCTATGCTGAATGTTTTACTAGAATGGGGCCATCATCTTTATAACTTGAGAAAGGCTTAAGTTCATAGAATTTTCTTTCATATTCTTCCACCATCATCTTGACTTGTTTTAGGTGGTGAAATTATTTTTCCCTTTCCTGTCTCCACTAATCAGACATGAATCAATCCTTAAATCTCTCTAGGAATAGTTCCCAAGAAATAGTGTTAATGGTGTGTGTGTATGTGTGTGTGTGTGTGAAAATTGTACCTAGCTATGGACACAACACTTCAGTAAAACATTAGAGGATGGCAAATCAAGAAATCTGCAATATAAATGAAATAAGCTAACCATGCAATTTACTGCCTTATAGTAGGTGCGAGTATGGTATTCTCAAATTAGACTGAGATCAGTGACAATGCAACACCTAAATGAAGGATTTAATTCTAAAAGATGAATGTAGAAAGAATATAGATTAATTTATATTTTTGTATTTTCTATGCAATTAGGATGAAAAACTATATGAATCTAATCGAGAATTGAATGAAATGATATGAAGATTTAATCTAACAATGATATGGATTGATATGAAAAACTATGCAAAACAATGAAAAATTATGAATTGATCTCACAAATTCACATGTTGCAAAAGCTTGATTCTTCATATGTAATTTTGCCAGAGTAATTGTGCAAATTTGAGAGATGTATTATGAAGAGTTGAGCCTTGTTTTTATAGAAATCCAAGGTTTGAGGATGCATAAGAAAAACTATAGATCACTCTTGATAAACTCAGGTTGATTTTTGAGTTAAGAAGAAATTAAGAATAAATAAACTCAAAATCATTTATCTCAAAATAGAGTTTAGTTCTCGTTTTCAACTCATCATTAGATGTTGAGTTTAGGAAGTTAACAAATTGAATTTAATAGTTGTTTTAAAGTTGACTTCTTTTCTAATTATGCATGATTTAATATGAATTAATTTAATAAATAAAGTGATTTATTTTCCACTTAACTAATTTTTGAATTAAAACAATTGATTTATGGGTTAATCAATTATTAAATCAAACTTTTTTCCAATTAAATTATTAAATTTGAAAACTTTGATTTTAAATCAATTAAATAAATATTCAATTGATTTTTTGTAGGAATTTTGATTTATTGTCAAAATAAAAATAATATTAATTAGGAATAAATAGAATTAAATCTAATTAAATAATTAAGTGATAGAATTAAATTAATTAATTAAATATTCATCATATTCAATTAATCAACTCTAGGATAAATAATGACATTTATTGCCAAATAATATTCAATTAAAGACAATTATGATAAATTGGGAATATTCAAGGAATATTCCCCAATGCAGAATTAAGATAATCAATTAGATTTTTGATAAACTGATGTGTAGATGTACCTTAGGTTAGGACTTTGATGTCAATTTTGATTGAATTGTTGATGTAAGTGGTTAATGAACCTATAGCCCATTTTTGGGGTATTACATTTTTGCCCTCTTTGAATTATTGTGTGAAGCGCAGTGGTTCAAAGATTAGTCTATTTTTTATGTTGAAACTGATTTGAGAGATAAACTGATTCTGAGATAGAAATTGATTAAAAGATTTGAAAAATCTGATTCAGGTCCTGATTGACCAAGAATTGTGATGATGTTAACTATAGTAACAATGAACTGGTGATTATGAAAAAGTGTCAAAATTCCTGATTTTGAACCTTATGATTACGAAGAAGTGAGTGACCTAATTCCAGACCTAGTGGTCCAAAGGAATCAAAATGGTATCACATCTAAAGCCTTCAGTTACGAAGAATTAAGGAAATAAAACTAATGAACCGATGGTTACAAAAAGATGATATAATTTACAAGATAAATTAGGATACCAGATTGATATGGATCTTGATGAACCTGATATGCCCCAAGTGATGAGGTCTTTTGATGAATCAACAACTAGACATGGTTGTTGTCTTGATTACTAAGGAAAATATTTGATTGATAGACTTGATTCATGTGCAATACCATGCCCCCTTCGAGATGAAAATCAAAATTTGACAAGAAAAGTTAGTGTTGAATGGTTTAGAAGCATATTAATTGATTTGAGAAGTGGCTATACATGATTGAGAATGCATTTTGCATCAAACTCAAACCCATGGTCTTGCAGCAAGCACTCCTGCTCACTTCTCAAAGCATCAAGATCACCAAAGACATCATGTTGCAAAGTTTTAGGAGCAGAAGCAAGCATCTTGTTTCTCTCCTTCAACTCATTAATTTTTCTAAGAAGAGACTCTCTTTCTATTAGAGCATTCACCTTTTCAGCTTCTCTCTCCTTTTGTAACCTCTTATCTATGACATCCTGCTCTACCAACTCTAACCTTAGTGCATTCAAATCATTTGGGTCTATCATAATATCATCCGAACCTGATGACACATCCATATCAGTGAGACTTTGATATGAGAAATGGACTTGCCTTGGTCTCATGGGTTCCCTTATGAACATATCTTCACCAAGATCTAAATTAGTTTCAAAACCCATTTCTCTGGCTTGTTCATCTTGACCTACAAGTAATGAACCCTTATCTTGAAATATTGTCTATGAGGTATCATAAAATTTATCTTTAGAGTGGCCACTCTCTAATCTAGAACTCTTGTCTTGTGAACCTTCCTCATGAGAGGATACAAGTGGTTCTCTACTTCTGGTATTTCTTTGTTCTCTCATGGGAGCACTAGTAGACTCACCATTTCTTCTGATCCAACTCTTTTTCTCTTGTCTAGGTAATTGTTCTAGAGTAACCTTCAAATTTTTCCTGACAAAGGACCTAGTATTCCTTCTTTTTTCCATGATTTGTAGTCTATAAAATTGGTTCCAACCTTTTGAGTCACCACCCACCAAAGTGGGAAATCTTTAACTGAATACAATAGGAAAACAAGAGTCCACTTAATAACTTTTATCTCTTGACTCTCCCCAGTAAAGTCACCATTTTGTTGGAGACTCGGATTGGCAAATCAATCTGGTCAATAGGATTGTGACTTTACAATATAACCACAACCAGAGATTCTAAAAGATGTAGTTCTTCATTGTTGTTCTCCCTAGCAAAGTCACCATTCTATTGGTTCCCCTCTTCATTTTTACTTGCAGGTTTACACTATGATTGACAACTAAATGTCACTGACTCTATGACCACTCCAAAGTCTGCAAGGAAAAGGGCCAATTAACAAGGATCAAGGAGATCCTCCTACACTTTGAGCCTCAATGCTCAGGCGGGTGTACCCTTGATTCAATTCTTGAAAGGAATCACTAAATATTATACCAATATACCCTTTACTAACTGATTGAAAGATTTTATCATTTATATGTGTGTGTGTGTGTGTGTTTGATTGATGATGATGGACTGCTTCCAAAGAATAGATCAGTGCCTTGACCTAGGGCAAAGAGTCACTTGATAACATATGTCAACTAAGACCTTAACTCAAACACACTTGAACTTAGAATAAGTGCTTTGTGTATTGCTCCTCTCACTCCCAAACCTGATCATCAAATTCCAATCCAACGATGAACTCACTGAAAGCACCCTAAAGACTTTAATCCCAACTTTCTTAGGAACTCCAAGATAATTTCACAATACTCCTTGTTTACCATATGCTAATCCACTTTGTGACCTTAACATATATGAATCCACAACCAAAATAGGAAGACAATCAAAGTTTGAGATAGGAATTTGAGTGTATTCTCATTAACTTTCACAATCAATACCTTACCAAGATGACAAATGTTAGGAACAAGACACAAAATCCAAGCTCTCCTTGTTCAGTCTTTTACATTGACTTTCAATATAACATCAGAAACAACCAGGGACCAAAAATAAAGTTTTTGGAACCCCAACTAAGTAAAAAATATAATAATATATACCACTAGCTTCCTTGGAATCCCAAAAGAATTTAGGATGCAACAAGTTTCGGATAGCTAGGGTTAGGTTTTCCAACCACCAGAACAACCAAATCAATCAAAATTTATTACAATCGGGGGAAAAGCCATGTAGCCTGGAGAAAGAAGATCCAAGAGTGATCTTCAATAATGGTAATTCTCTAATCTGTACCAAGAATCATGAATCTATTAGATTTATTGATCTGATTTCCCACCTGCAACACACCTTGAGAAACATAATCACTATACAAAAATCCCTTGCAAACAATCATGGAACACCCTGGACCACACTAAAATAGTCAGCAAAACCAATTCTACCAAATCCAGCCGCAAAAGCATTCAATTTCAATCCTTCCTATTGCTAAAACCCCTTGAAAATTTGAATTTGAAATTAAATGGCTAATTTCATAATGCTAGCAGAAAATCAACATTCAATATTCAAACTTGAATCAAATTTATATCGTGACTATTGGATCCTATTTTTTTATGAGCTTTATGACTTAACTCTTCAGATACCCTTGGGTTAACTCTCAGCGAACATGCGACAAAGAAATTCCTATTTATGAAATGAAATTCCTAATTGTAGCTTAACTCAGCGATTCAATGAACCAAGGAAAGAAACCAACCCCATTCATTATTTAGCAAACTAGCGACTGAAGTCTTTCGGCCATTCGTAGAATACTTTATCTCTCTTCCAGTTGATTTAGCGACAATGTGAATGCTTGTTCATTGAATCGCTAGTCAATTTGGAGCACCTCCAGTTTATTACTCAAATGAGCGAAACCTTTTGAACTTTGTCAGGCTACTAAACATATTTATTCAGACTACTAGACCTTAGACCCCCACCTGGGCCCACTTTATGCCACTTGTCACTATACCATTCATTGATTACCACCCAGTCATTTCTGACATAGGAGCCACTGACCCTCCGACATCAAAATGGACCAGTGGCGTATGATCTCATGGAGCAAGAATATTCAATAAGATCATGCACCGACTGTTGATCAATCTTTCTGACTCAGGTCTCACTGACAAACTCCACATCATCCTTGCTCAACCAATGAGGAAACACCAAATCAAGCAAACATAGCAGTGGACCTGCCAAACTTTATCACATCTGAGAAAAGTAAAATCGACAGTCGTCTAAAGATCTCATGTGTTTGACACATTCCTTAAGAACTCACACCCATCGTCGATTCTCTACAAATGTCAGCACCCTCTAACAAATTGGAAACCAGGTCCCACTAACAACTACCAATGTATTGTTTTGGGAACCAATCACAAATCACCAACTATGCTTGCATGTCATTTTGGACCCACCGTTTATTACTGACCTGAACACCTGGAGAAATGGATGGTTGGTGCATGATGGCTAGCCTCTGACACATCCTTTGTGTAGTCATGCCCACCGTTAGATTAAGATGTTGTTAGAGCTAGGCCCAAGAAAGAAATAAGGTCAAAAACATTAAGAAAAAATAAAGCGCTAGGAAAAATCATAAAGCTGTCAGACTCCAAACTTAGGAAATATTAAAGGGGCCCGAAAATTAAACCTTAGTCACAAGATCGCATAACATGAAAAAGGCTCACATGATCAGGTGAAAAAGAGGTCAATTATTAGCACATGTGTTATTTAGGACTTTAGTGGCCTGAAAAAGTAACACAAAATTAGAACAGGGCTAGGGCACACTAGGGTTTTATGTTGCAACGGCTAGATTTTTAAATTTTGAAAAGGGTTTTAAGGCCAGAGACATAAAAAAACATTGCAAGGACTAGAAGAAAAGTGCTACAACCATGAAATTTTTTTTAGGTACTAATAGTGGCTTTGTCTAGGGATGTGTGGCTCTTGTAGGCACAACAAGAATCTAGAATCACTGGGAGAGCAAACCACCTACTGGACAAAATTTTTTGAACAATAGGGTAAGACGTACAAACTAAGTCAAAAAAAATAGGGAGTAGGCAACTATTCACAAAATGTACAATTTATACAGACCTAACTACAGTTCATGGAAAGAAAAATACCTTCAACTGAAGTATTTCTTCAAGAATTGTCCATGAACTGGCAATTCTTGAACTTCACCATTCAATTCCTTGACAATATATGAATCTTGGCCCCATTTCTCATGAATTAGATATGGCCCTAACCAAAGTGGATCAAATTTTCCAAGTTTTCCTTTATCCTCCAATCTAGCATTCCAAATTAACACCAAATCACCAGGTTCAAACCTCATTTCAATAGTTTTCTTGTCATACAAATTCTTAACCTACAACTACAATTTGGCATTCTTTGAAACTAATTCTCTTCTAGTTTCATCCAGTCTGATGAGGTCCTCAATCCTTAATTGCATTTCATCATCTATATCATCATCATATAACTGAACAAACTTATACATTTCCAGTAAAATATTCTGAGGCATTCTTGCATGTATTACATACACTAGGTCAAATGGTGCACAACCAATTGCCTTCTTCACAGTCACTCTGTCAGCCCACAAGGCTAATGGCAATTTTGAATTCCATGCTCTTTTATTCTTTTCAAGAATCCTCTTTAGGATTTTCATCAGGCTCTTATTAGATGATTCTGCCTATCCATTTCCTTGTGGATGATAAGGTGAGGAATTTGACCTCTGAATTCCTAGACCTTTGTAGAATTCTTTATACTCAGTAGACTTGAAGCACATTGCATTATCACTGACTATTCTCTCAGGGAAACCAAACCTTGTAACAATATTTTTTAGTAGAAAATCAATTACTACTTTACTAGTTGCATTTCTTATAGGGATAGCCTCTACCCACTTAGTGAAGTAATCAGTGGCAATTAGTATCCAAGAATGTCCCCCACTAGACTTGTTTGGTATTTCACCTATGAAATCTATTCCCCATTGTTGGAAAGGATCTTGTACTTCTACTAGCCTTAAGGGCACATTGCCTAAAAATTTAAGCTTACCAGAGAACCTTTGACAAGCATCACACCTCCTTACTAACTGTTCTACATCCTTGAAGATTGTGGGCCACCAGAAACCTGCTCTCAAGATTTTATGAGTAGTGGTTTTACCCATATAATACCCACCACAAACTCCCTCATGCATTTCTTTTAACAACTTGTTAGCTTGATTCTCATCCACACATTTCAAAAGTATGCAATCTAAATTCTTTCTATACAATTTACATTTCACAATTACATACTTGATGGCCTGTAATTTCAATGTCCTCTTCTTATTGTCATCCATGTCTGCTGGACATTTCATATTTCTCAAGTAATAGATGATATCTTGATACTAGACACAGTCGTCCATATCACAAGTATAATCAATCACAGTTTGATTTATCTGATTTGCATCAAGATTGGATTGAGCCATTGGTTTTTCCAATCCTTGTCCTCTAACAAATTTGGTAATTTGGATATCAATGTTGAATTCTTGGATCCTATGGATCCATCTGCATCTTCTCCCAGACACCTCTTGCTATGAGAAAATATCTTTGACTACTACACTTGGCACAAAGGCAATCACAACTGCTCCCATCAAATAGCATCTAAAAGATTTCACAACCTTCATATGCTTTTTTTTCATTGATGTCATACTTCAATTTAATAGCCTGCAAATATTTACTGAAAAATGCAACAGGCTGCTCATAACCTTCCTTATTTTTCTACAACAATACTGCAACAATAGTACGAAAAGATGCAAAAGAGAAGATATGCATTGGGATACTATAATCAGCTACCTTAAACATAGGTGCATCTTTAATAGCTTGCTTGATATTCTTGAAAGCTTCATTAGGCTCACCTTCCCAATTGATAGCAGATCCTTTCTTTAACATCTTGGATATAGGTCTAGTGACCTCAACAAAGTTTGTTACAAATCTTCTCAAGAAGTTTACCTAACTAAAGAAGGACTGAATTCCTTTGATATTCTTTTGTCTTTGAATCTTATCAATGGCTGCCACCCTTTCAGGATCAATTCTAACTCCTTCCTTGCCAACCAAGTGGCCAAGCAACTTACCCTCAGTGACACCAAAAGCACATTTCCTTGGATTTAATGAAATGCCATATTCCAAATCCCTCACAAATATTTTCTCTAAATGAGTATAATGGTCTTCTTCCTTCTTGGAATGAGAAATTAAATCATCTTGATAAACAACAAGGAAAGCATCAATAAAATCTAAAAAAGCAACTTCCATTGCCCTCTAAAAAGTTGCACCAGCATTTGTGAAACCAAAAGGCATTCTCACATAAACATATGTCCCACAAGGTGTTGTGAAAGTTGTCTTGAATTGTTTTGATTCTTTTACAATTACCTGATTGTAACCAGAGAAACCATCCATCATAGACATCAATTTTGTTCCAGTCACTCTCTACAACATAGCTTCCATATTGGGCAGACAATAGTTATCCTTTAATGAGTTGATATTTAAATTTCTGAAATCTACACAAAGTCCGATGTCACCATTCTTATTCCTGACAGGGACAAGATTTGACACCCAAGAAGAATGCCTAATGGGCTTGATAATTCTAGCATCTCTTAGCTTCATCAATTCTTCTTGCATCTTGGGTGCCAAAGTTGGATTAATAGGCCTTTGTTTTTTCCTAAAAGGTTTAGCATCTTCTTTCAATGGAATAATATGCTAAAACAAATCTTCTCTATAAACCTTTAGGTCATCATATGACCATGCAAAAACATGCCTAAATTTTCTTAACAATTCAATCAAAGATTTCTTTACTTTATGAGACACGTCCTTACCAATGTACACCTTCTTAGGTGTCTCTTGTGTCCCAAGATTTATCTCTTCTAAATCCATGTGATCTTCCTTTTTAACATCCTTTTGAACTCTGTCCTAGTTATCAAACATAGTCTCAAGAATAACAAGTCCCTTAGGAACTTTGTTAGTTTAAAGATGAATAAATTCATTACCAAGGACAACCTCTTTTCCTTCTATAGTCTCAATCAAAGCTAAACAATCTAATTCTTGACCATGATACTGATCTTCACAAAGCATAAATTTTAAAATATCCTGGTCATCCTCAAAGACTTGCCAATTCTCAACATTGTTTGGTATACTAGGCCTAGTCTAAACTTCAACTTTAGAGAGACTAGTAAAAGTAACATCAGTGGGATTGATTGCTATATTGGCTAACAAATCAGCCATCTTATTATTACTTCTATCCTTCCATTCAATATTGAAGGCATCAAAACACTCAATCAAATCCAACACAACATTCCCATATTGTTTCAACCTCTTGTTCTTGGAAGCATACACTGACCTGACTTGGGACACCACCAATTCAGAATCCCCAATAACCTTTATGCATTTAATTCCATGCTTTTGTACCAATTTCAGTCCTAACAACAATGCTTCATATTCTGCTATATTATTGGTACAAAAAAAATTCAATGTGAAAGAAAACTTGTAGGTGTTACCATCATGAGAAATAAGTAAAATACCTACTCCTACACCATCTTTGCAGCTAGCACCATCAAAGTACATCACCCATAAATTACCCTTCAAAGATTTAGCATTTACCTCAACATAGATAGATGGCAATATAGGCTCATTCTCAAGCATAGGGATTTCTTCCCTAAAAGCATTTATATTAGTATCCACAAAGCATGTAGTGTCATGATCAATATTTCTTTGAATCATGTGGCACACTCTTGGCTCTCGATCAATCTTGATAAATTGGTCATCAATCTTGAAAGTTGCATAGGACAAGTCACATTGTAAACTTCCACCCATGGAAGCACTCCATCTTCTAGATAACAACATCCCATAATGAGGAGGGATGTCCACCACCAAAACACTCATTGTTAATTCTTTCTTTGGATAGGCTACCAATCTACAGGGCATTGCATTTATAGTGCCAATGACTGGCACTTCTCTCTGATCCATTGTACAACATCTGCCTTGAACTGTATCAACTTTAAGGCCCAACTTCTCCATAATCTTGAAAGGCATGACAGTATTCGAGGCACTTGAATCAATCATGCATTTCCTCAATTTCATTCCATTCACAAGGACACTCAAAAAGAATGGATCTATGTTCTCAAGGCTAGCATTGACAGAACTATCCAAGTATATAGGTGGAATTTGAGATTCCAACCCCTGAGCCTCTACTCTTTTCAAAACTTTAGCTTGAGATTCATTGCATGCAACATCACTCTGATGAATATTATCTACCCATGCAATAGCTCTATCCTTATGTTCAGGGATCTTCAATAATTCTGACAAAGGAACCTTAACAGTTATCTGAGACAATATAGCTAACATATCAACAGGAGCAGGGGGAAGAATCTCAATCTGCACTGCTTTAGTATCCTTTTTCTTATCTGATACATTAGTTGTATTGGTGACTTTCATCTTTTCATCTTTAGCCATTGTGTTAACTAGCTTCTCTCTCTCATTAGAAATTTTTTCAACTCCAACTCCCTTAGGTTCCCATTTCTTACCTTTTACATTCTTGAACCTTACCATATGATCATTTTTTAACTTACTCTCAATTGGTTCTCTGGAGTTGGTATTTTTTATAAACATTCCTGTAGCCTTCCCATTTGCATCCCTTGCCACCATGCCTCTAGTTTTCACTTGAGCAATCATTTCTACAGTAATTCTATCCATCTCTTCTCTTGAAGGTCTTCTTAAATTCACTAGCTCAGAGGAGGAAATCATGTTACATATCTTTTCATCAATGTCATCATTATTAGAAAAAACCTCCTGATGGAAAAGTGCCTAATTATTTCTCTTTGAGCATACATTTGATTCTTCATCAATATCAAAATCATCTTCATATCCTAGATATGAAGTTTCCATATTGCACCCAATGTCATCATGAGTTTCTTCTTGATCTAACTCTTCATTACTATCATCTTGATATGCTGACATGGATTGTGCAACCACACGATGTTCTACAGAGTGAGGGGACTGGCATGCTATGCACCATGGTGTATCCTCTATAAAATTTATAGAGGATTTTTGTAAAGGATCAGGGACAACTCTGTCATTACTATTTCTTGTAGCAGGGACAATAGGCTTGCCATCCTTCCATTGGGTGTTATAGGGATAATTCTGCAATTTATTTTGCCTACTAAAATTGTTGTTGAATTGAGGTTTTTCATTGGCAGGAACATTACTATTCCTATTAGTAGGTGCTTTCAAATCCTTCAATGAATTCAACACCTTATCTAATTTATCTTCTTCTTTCTTCTTATTTCCAACATTTCTTTCATTATCCCTTTTATACTTTCTATCCCCAAACAACTTTGGATCATCTCTTTTCCCACCCAATTTTCCTGATATCTTCATATTGTTTTCAATATTGATAGAAATCCTAAAAGAATCTCTAAGAGTTCTTGGTTCTTTCTCCCTCAACAAGTATCCCATTTTTCCATCAAATGCATTAAAGTATGTAGTTAAACAAACATTGTCATCTAACTGCATAACTCGAAACAACTTATGCATGCCCTTTTGAAATCTCATATTAAATTCAACTACAGATTCATTCTAATTTTTTCTTATGGTATTTAATTCATTCAACATAAAGCTAGCATTAGGCCTGTAACCATACTGCTCTTTAAAACATCTCTCAAAAGAATCCCAAGTATCAATACATTGGTCAGGTAGTCTCTTGAACCAATCCCTAGTATCTTCCATCAAGGATTGAACAAATAATTTCATGACTAAATCCTCATGCTCTACCTCATAATCATTCAATACATCAACAAATAACCTAAGGTGTTCTTCGCAACTAATGGCATTGTTACCAGAAAACTTAGTTATTTATCTCTTATATCAGTTGGAAAAGCATTCGGGTAGCCAGGTATTCCATCAAAACTAATTTGCCTATAGCCTTCTAATTGCATAGGTCTTCTTTGAAAACTTGAACTAGTGTTAATCCTAGGATCATAATTTACATTTCCATCTATTTGTGCATTTAACTACTACCAAGGATCAATATTTATCTTAGCAGATGAAGAAGGTAATGAAATAGTAGTGGCATTACTAAGAGGAATAGTAGTAGTCATAGATGGCATACCTATTTTAGTATCAGATGGGCCAAGAGCATTTGCAGATGAAGCCTTCAAGAACTGGATCTTTCTTCTCTTTTCTACAATGGAGGCTTCAATTTCAGCCTTTTCTAATTCTCTTGCAAGGTCCTCATCTTCCTTTCTTCTTCTCTCCATCTCTATATCTTTATTTGAATTGGGTGGTGGGACCCTTGGTATTGTCAATGATTTTCTTTCTTGATGTCCCACCATCTTTTGCTTTCCTTTTTCACCAGTGGCAATAGTAGGCCTAGTGATCTCATGCCCACCTTTATCATTAGGGAGGGGAGCATAACTTTGAACCTGTCTAACCATAGGGCTCTCCTTATCAAACTCATGGTCTTGCAGCAAGCACTCCTAGTCATTTTTCAAAGCATCAAGATCACCAAAGACATCATGTTGCAAAGTTTTAGGATAAGAAGCAAGCATCTTGTTTCTCTCTTTCAACTCATTAATTTTTCTAAGAAGAGACTCTCTTTCTATTAGAGCATTCACCTTTTCAGCTTCTCTCTCCTTTTGTAACCTCTTATGTATGGCATCCTGCTCTACCAACTCTAACCTTAGTGCATTAAAATCATGTGGGTCTATCATAATATCATCCGAACCTGATGACACATCCATATTAGTGAGACTTTGATATGGGAAATGGACTTGCCTTGGTCTCATGGGTTCCCTTATGAACATATCTTCACCAAGATCTAAATTAGTTTCAAAACAAATTTCTTTGGCTTGTTCATCCTGACCTACACGTAATGAACCCTTATCTTGAAATACTGTCGCTAGGGTATCATAAAATTTATCTTCAAAGTGGCCACTCTCTGATCTAGAACTCTTGTCTTGTGAACCTTCCTCATGAGAGGATACAAGTGGTGCTCTACTTCTGGTATTTCTTTGTTCTCTCATCGGAGCACTAGTAGACTCACCATTTCTTCTAATCCAACTCTTTTTCTCCTGTCTAGGCAATTGTTCCAGAGTAACCTCTAGATTTTTCCTGACAAAGGACCTAGTATTCCTTCTTTTTTCCATGATTTGTAGTCTATAACACTAGTTCCAACCTTTTGAGTCACCACCCACCAAAGTGGGAAATCTTTAACTGAATACAATAGGAAAACAAGAGTCCACTTAATAACTTTTATCTCTTGACTCTCCCCAGTAGAGTCACCATTTTGTTGGTGACTCAAATGGGCAAATCAATCTGGTCAATAGGATTGTGACTTCACAATATAACCACAACCAGAGATTCTAACAGATGTAGTTCTTCATTGTTGTTCTCCTCAGTAGAGTCACCATTCCATTGGTTCCCCTCTTCATTTTTACTTGTAGGTTTACACTATGATTGACAACTAAATGTCATTGAATCTATCACCACTCCAAAGTCTACAAGAAAAAGGGCCAATTAATAAGGATCAAGGAGATCCTCCTACACTTTGAGCCTCAATGCTTAGGTGGGTGTGCCCTTGATTCACTTCTTGAAAGGAATCACTAAATATTATACCAATATACCCTTTACTAACTGATTGAAAGATTTTATCATTTATATGTGTGTGTGTGATTGATGATGATGGACTACTTCCAAAGAATAGATCAGTGCCTTAACCTAGGGAAAAGAGTCACTTGATAACATATATCAACTAAGACCTTAACTCAAACACACTTGAACTTAGAATAAGTGCTTTGCCTATTACTCCTCTCACTCCCAAACTTGATCATCAAATTCCAATCCAACAATGAACTCACTGAAATCACCCTAAAGGCTTTAATCCCAACTTTGTTAGGAAATCTAAGATAATTTCACAATACTCTTTGTTTACCATATGCTAATCCACTTTGTGACCTTAACATATATGAATCCACAATCAAAACAAGAAGAGAATCAAAGTTTGAGATAGGAATTCGAGTGTATTCTCATTAACTTTCAGAATCAATACCTTACCAAGATGACAAATGCTAGGAACAAGACACAAAATCCAATCTCTCCTTATTCAGTGTTTTACATTGACTTTCAATATAACATCAACAACAACCAGGGACCAAAAAAAAAGTTTTTGGAACCCCAACTAAGTAAAAAATACAACAATATTTACCACTAGCTGCCTTGGAATCCCAAAAGAATTTAGGATGCAACAAGCTTTGGATAGCTAGGGTTAGGTTTTCCAACCACCAAAAGAACAACCAAATCAATCAAAATTTATTATAGTTGAGGGAAAAACTAGGCAGCCTGGACAAAGAAGATCCAAGAGTGATCTTCAATAATGGTAATTCTCTAATCTATACCAAGAATCATGAATCTATTAGACTTATTGATCTAATTTCCCACCTGCAACATGCCTCGGGCAACACCATCATGGTGCAAAAATCCCCTGAAAACAATCATGGAACACCCTAGACCACACTGAAATAGTCAGCAAAACCAATTCTACCAAATCCAACCACAAAAGCATTCAATTTCAGTCCTTCCTGTCACTAAAACCCCTTGATAATTTGAATTTAAAATTAAATGGCTAATTTCATAGCACTAGTAGAAAATCAGCGTTCAATATTCAAACTTGAATTGACTTTATATCATGATTGTTGGATCCTATTTTTTTATGGGCTTTATGACATAACTCTTCAAACACCCTCGAGTTAACTCTTAGCGAACATGCGACAAAGAAATTCCTATTCGCAAAATGAAATTCCTAACCGTAGCTTAACTCAATGATTTAGCAAACAAAGGAATGTAACCAACCCTAGTCTTTATTTAGCAAACTGGTGACTAAAGGCTTTCGACCATTCACAGAATACTTTATCTCTCTATCAGTTTATTTAGCGACAACACGAATGCTTGTTCGCTGAATCACTAGTCAATTTGGAGCACCTCCATTTTATTATGCGAATGAGTGAAACCTTTTGAACTTTGTTAGGCCACTAAACATATTTATCCAGACTACTAGACCTTAGAACCCCCACTTGGGCCCACTTTATGCCACTTGTCACTATACCATTTGCTACTTATCACCCAGTCATTTCAGACATAGGACCCACTAACCCTCCGGCATCAAAATGGATGGCTGGCGTATGATCTCATGGAGCAAGAATATTCCATAAGATCATACGCTGACCATCGATCAATCTTTCTAACTTAGGTTCCACTGATAAAATCCACATCATCCTTCCTTGACCAATGAGGAAACACCAAATCAAGTACACATAGTAGTGGACCCATCAAACTTTATCACCTCTGAGAAAAGTAAAATCGATAGTCGTTTGAAAATCTCATGCGTCTAACACATTCCTTAAGAACTTACACCCATCATTGATTCTCTGTAGATGTCAGGATCCTCTGACAAGCCAGAAACTAGGTCCCATTGATAACTACCAATGTATTGTTTTGTGGACCAATCACAATTCGCCAACTGTGCTTGCGTGTCATTTTGGACCCACCATTTATTATTGACCTGAACACCCAGAGAAATGGACAATTGGCGTATGATCACTAATCTCTGACACATCCTTTATGAAGTCACACCTACCATTAGATTAAGATGTTGTTAGAGCCAGGCCCAAGAAAGAAATAAGGCCATAAACATTAAGAAAAAATAAAGCGCTAGACTTAGGAAAAATCATAAAGCCGTTAGACTCCAAACTTAGGAAATATTAAAGGGGCCCAAAAATAAAACCTTAGTCGGAAGATCAAATAACATGAAAAAGGCTCACACAATCATGCGACAAAGCAGTCAATTATTAGCACATGTTCTATTTAGGACTTTAGTGTCCTAAAAAAGTAACACAAAATTAGAAAAGGGCCAAAGCACACTATGGTTTTATGCTGCAACGGGGCTAGAGACATAAAAAACATTGCAGGGACCAGAAGAAAAGTGATACAACCATGAAATTTTTTGTAGGTACTAACACATTCTCTTGTATGGGATTAGCTTTCCATCTTTCATTTGATACACATCATTGAATTGGTGTATTACATGTTGTGAGTCTCGATGAATGTGTAGTTCTGTTACTCTCCATTCAATTGCTATCTTCATGCCATTAAAAAGGGCTTAATATTCAAAAATATTTTTTGTTCAAGGAAACTTTATTCTAAATTCTTTAGGGATTGAGTATCCTTGAGGAGTGATGAACAATATGCCTGCTCCAGATCCATTCTATGTATAGGAGCCGTCAAAGAATAACATCCATGCTCTTGAAGAAGGATTCATGATAGAGGAATCTGGGAAGTCCATTTGCATTGGTATATCATCAAACAAAGGTGTGTCAGCCAATTGATCAGCAATAACCTAGCCTTTGATAGCTTTTCTTTCAATATATTCAATGTCATATTCACTTAATAGCATTACCCATTTAGCTAATCTACCTGTGAGGGAAACTTTTCTTAGTAGGTACTTTAGTGGATCAATCTTAGCTACAAAATGTGTAGTATGAGCTAACATGTAGTGTCTCAATTTCTGTGATGCAAAGATCATAGCTAGACAAGCTTTCTCAATCATTGAATAGTTCTTCTCATATGCTACCAATGTTCTAATGATATAGTATATATCTCTTTCCTTCTTGTTCTCATCATGTTGTGCTATCAATGCCCCCAGTGATGTATCTGTGGTAGAGACATATAATATCATTAACTTCCCTTCAATAGGAGGCATCAAAATAGGAGGATTTGATAGATATTTCTTCATATGATTAAATTTCTTCTCACATTCTTCATTCAATGCAAAAGTCACACCTTTATGTAATGTTTTCGTGAAAGCTTGTGATATGTTAGCTAACTGAGATATGAAGTGTCTAATAAATTGTCCAATGTTAGCTAATAGATATGTTAGCAAAAGTCACACCTTAATGTAATGTCTTTGTGAAAGGTTGTGATATGTCTGGTAGATGAGATATGAAGTGTCTAATAGATTTTACTCTCCCTTGTAATGTTCTCATTTGACTAATATTCTTGGGAGGTTGCATCTCCATGATAGCTTTGAACTTAGCTGGATCTACTTCAATTCCTTTCTTTGAAACAATGTAGCCTAGGAGATTTCTAGAAGTGACACCAAAATCACGTCTTATGGTTCAATCTAAGACTAAAATTCTCCATTCAATCTAGTATTTTTCTCAAATCATTCAGATGTTTAGATCTTATCATAGATTTTGCCAAGGTATCATCAACATAATCCTCCATAGTTCGATGCATCATGTCATGAAAAATAGATGTCATGGCTTGTTGATATGTAGCACTTGCATTTTTCAAACCAAATGGCATGACATTCCAACAAAAGGTACCTAATGCACATGTGAAATCAATTTTCTCTTGATCCTCTGGAGCAATTTTTATTTGGTTGTATCCAAAAAAACCATCCATCAAAGAATACATCTCAAAGCCCATAGTCATGTCCACTATCATATCTATATTTGGTAATGGAGACTCATCCTTAGGGAATTCCTTATTTACATCTCTAAAATCCATGCATACTCTTATAGATTTGTCTAGTTTTGATACTAGAACTGTGTTAGAGATTCATTCAGCATAGTCAATAACATAGATGAATCTGACTTTTAGTATTTTCTCTAATTCAGCTTTGACCAAGAGTACAACAAGTGAATCTTTCTCAATTTTTTCTTAATAGGTTTGATGCTTGGAGCTATTGAAAAATGGTGCATTATAAGATCATGATCCAACCCTGGAATATCTGAATATTTCCATGCAAAGTTGATGTTTTTTTCTATTAGGAATGTGGTAAATTTTTTCTTTTCTTCTTCTGATAAGGATTGTGCTACATGGATCAACTGCGGTTCTTCTGTTGTTCCCAAGTTGATGGATTTAGTGGTCTCAATCAGTACTGGAGATCTATCATGTAAATGACTCGAAAGGACATCACATATCTCATCCTTAGGTGCATCAAAGAGGTTATCGCCTTTGGATACGTCATTTATTTTTACTTTCGTAGGTTCTGAGACTGCCACAAAGTGGTTTTCATCCTCAGAACTCCTTTTATTTTTACTTTTATTTCTATTATTTTGACTAAGATACTTGATGTCTGACTTCATCATGCTAACACTCAGTTCACTAATGGAAGTCATAATAGGCTCAACTACATTGAGGTAGAAAGAAAGGGCATAGTCATTTGGAAAGGTATAGATACCTTGGCTCGAATTCATGGAGGTTTGGTTAAAAATTTTGGGATGTTGGATAGTCAAAGTGGTGAAAGATTGAGAAATAGTGTTTACAGATATAGATTTGTCATCATTGGTCCTAACCTGACTCTCAAGTTTGAAGGTGATATTACAACTCAAAACATTCAATTCATGAATAGGCTCAATGTCATTGTAGGAATCCAGTTCAACCATAGGTGGATCAGACTCATTAAGTTCATCATTTCACTCTAGACTCATGTTGGGTTTAGGTGCATATTGGTGAATAACATCAATATGTTTTTTTGTGATAAGCTCAACTTCCTCTAGAATGGCTCCCCATTCAAAGTCATTTGATTCATCATCCATGCCTCTAGGAAATCTGAGAACATGTGTAAAGTTAGGATGGATACCCTAAGAAGGGTTACCCTCAGATTCTGATTTGAATTCATACTTGTGAGAATCTATCTTAGAATAGCTGCCACCTTCCTTCTTGTCTGTTTGGTTTTCCTCAAGATCAACTGGTTCTTATGGTATGATTGTCTTTTGTTCCATAGTAGGTTCTTGTGTATCTACTACATTGATGTTCTCTTTAGTTTTCTCTTTATCTTTGAGGAGGTCTAGTATTTCTTTGGGAAAATGCTCATAAGGAATGAGCTCATCAGTAGTGTCTAAATTATCACTGTTAGATTGTGGTGTTTCTTCCTTTGGTTTAATTGTTGCTAATGGTTCAATCTGTTCTAAAACATGTGGAGATTTTTTTCTAAGATAGAAAGGCTTCTTCTAATATCCTAGACCTATTGTATTCTTGTTTGTTTGGCCATGGTGGTCAAGAGGTGATGGAAGACCTTTTCCTTGTAGTTCTAGAGGTCCTTTTCCACTATACCCCATTTTTTTGATTAATTTATCCCCTGGTCCATATGACTTATGAGGAATTTTTCTTAAAGTGGAATCACATTTTTGGACTGATTGGGATTGAGTCTCATCCTTGTATAACCATGCAAGCACAACTTCATCCTCTTCAAACTCTTGTTTAGATACTTGCTCCGTGACAAAGCTTCCATTGAATATGACCTGGGACTCTTTAGTTGTGGGTTTCACCTTGTCAGAACGTTGTCCATAAGATTTTGGTGACAAATGGAGAGATGTGAGAGATAAAATAGGTTCAATTATGTATTCTCCCATGTCATTGTCTTTGATTTTGACTTCTTTAGCAAGTTCTTCTATCTTGGAAGTTGATGCAATATCTAGCTGCTTAGTGGAAGATTCTCTATTATTAGGAACAAGTTTATCAACACTTTCTTTCAATGCATTACAAGTTGTAGATAGGTTAGCTAGAATCATCACCTCTACTCCTTCATAAGGGAATTTCACACATTGACGGTAGGTGGAAGGAATAGCTTGCATTTCATGTATCCAGGGTCTCCCTAGGAGGATGTTGTAAGACAAAAGTAGATCAAGAACTTGAGATGTGATATCTCTGATAACTGGACCTATTCTAATAGGTAAGACAATTGTTCCCTTGGAAGATCTTTCTTATTCATCATATGCTTGTTAGGAATAGTCCCAAGAGATAACTGAGAGGCGGGGGGGGGGTGAATCAGTTATCTAAAAGTTTCAATTATTTATCCAATTAAGTATACTTAAACATAAAGTATAAACACAATGAAAGAACACTTGAACTCAACACAATATTTTTGTTACAGGGAAACCCAAATAGGTAAAAACCCCGATGGGAATTGACACCCACTAATATTCTACACTAGTGTATTATGATCCTTATTAGAAGATCCTTAACCCTGTTAGGAGTTTCTTTACAATATATTTATTACAATAGACCTGGTCAAGGTTTGGACCCTATTAGCAGTCTTTTAGAATTGTCCCTATTAGGGGAGAGGACACACTGTTTGAGAACTCACTGCTCAAAGGGGCAAAAGGCTACAACCTTTTGAATAACAGACACACACTATATCTGGATCTTGGTGAACTCTACTTAGAATTGCTTTCTGGATCAGTTCCAATGTATAGCACAAATACTTTACTTGGTCATGTAGACCTTCTTCTGATGGCTCAACACTTTCCACACTCTACTCTGCTCTTCTTAATAAACCATGAACCACACTCAAGCAATCACAAATGACTACCTATAAATATCTTTCCTCTAAATGATATAATCAAGTTGGCCTATTAAAACCACCTTGAAATCATATTAGAGAAACCATAACAAACTTTAATAAACATTCTGCCAGCTCTACTATGCACGCAATATAATCTGGGACCTATCCAATATGATAATTGTAGATGCAAGCTACACACTGTCGGCTCTACCAATAAAATTGTATCTTTCTCCTTATGTTGAATTACTTCATGCACTCTTAATATAACATTAATAAATCTTCTCTAATCTTAACTCCAAGGGTGCATACCCCAAAGATAGGTGCAACTCCATAACCAATAAAATCTCTATCAGCTCTTCTGAATAAACACAAAAAATTGCTACTGGTGAATAGCAACTGCATAACTTCACTTCTACTAAATATTAAACTATGTGTCCATGAAATGAAACATCACTAAAATTTCTTCAACATATATCCAAGAGTGCAAGCCTCCATGATAAGTGTACAAACAACAATACATAGAACACTACCTGTTACTCTGTCAAGAACACTGCTGACACCAGCTGCTATTTAACTATCTATACAAATAGTTAACCTCTGTGCTCATGATATCATGTTGATATCATGTCCATGTTACATATACTAAAATCTTACTGCATAAGACTTCCACACATGCTACTTTCCATATGTTGTCATCAATGACAAACATACAGTCAGTACTGGCCTACTGAAAAATCTCCAACAATCTCCCCCTTTGGCATTGATGGAAAATTGTGGAAAGAAAAACCACCACTAACCCAAATGAACATTTCTTTTATAACATTCTCCATTTCCTCATAAAAAATTCCCCCAAAGATGAATCATCCATCTGCTGCAATATTTTCCAATATTCTCCATTTCCTCAACTGTACTGTTGTCATAACTGAATACTGCTCCCACTTAGTGTATTACTCCTATTTTTCATGAATCTATATATTACTCCCCCTATAACATCAATGGAAAAGGGTTCCATCCATTTTAAGCACCGATACTACTCTTGAGGTAGAGTAGTCAACCTTCCATCAGTCCCTAAGGATTGATGCCTTTCCTTCTTTCTTCCAAGCAGAATCAAGGAAGGGAATTACTCCCATCTTCTCCCTGAGATACTCAAAAGTATCCTTAGGCAAGGGCTTTGTGAATATATCTAGCAACTAATCTTTAGTACTCACATAGTCCAACTTGACTTCTTTCTCTACCACTTTCTCTCTTAGGAAGTGATACTTGATCTCAATATGTTTTGTCTTTGCATGCATCACAGGGTTCTTTGACATATTGATAGTGCTAGTGTTATCATAGTGAATAAAAATAGGATAATCAATCTGAATTCCAGAATCCCTTATCATATGCTTTATCCAAACAATTGTAGAACAATTCAAGTGCTACAACATACTCTACTTTTGTTGTTGACTAAGAAATACAATTTTGTTTCTTTCTTGTCCAAGTGACAAGTCTATCACCAAGAAACACTGCTCCACTTGATGTACTCTTTCTATCATCAACACATCCTGCCCAATCTACATCAATGTACACATGAAGCTCAACATTTTTTAAATTAGGATACCATAGAACATAATCTATAGTGCCCTGCAAGTATCTAATTATTCTATTTACTGCCATGAGGTGACTTTGGTTAGGTTCTGCTGTAAATCTTCCAACTATGCCAACTGCATTGGAAATATTAGGTCTAGTCTGAGTAAGATATATGAGTTTACCAATCATAGTCTTGTACAATGTAGTATCCACTACTGGTGAGTCATCTTCTTTTTTAAGTTTGCATCAAGGGATCATAGAAGTCCCTAATGGCTTGCAATCATCCATCTTGAATTTCTTTAATATTTCTTTCACATACTTGGATTGATTAATGAAAATTCCTTTTTCTGTCTGCTGTACATTTAGTCCCAAAAAGTATTTGATAGGACCAATCATACTCATCTCAAATTATTTTGCATCTCCTTAGAAAATTTAGCACTAAGTTTTTCATTATCTCCAAATATAATATCATCAAAAAATATAGATACAAGTAGTAGACCTTCACATGTCTCTCTAATGAATAGATTACAATCTACTGCTCCTTTCTTGAATCCAATATTTTTTAGATATCCATCTAGTCTCTCATACCATGCTCTAGAGGCTTTCTTAAGTCCATAGAGGGCCTTCTTCAATCTACATACCATATCAGGTATGTTTGATAAGATGAATCCTTCTGCCTACTCAATGAATACTTCTTCTTTCAAATCTCCATTCAGGAATGCTGACTTGACATCCATCTTATATAATTTGAAGTTTTTGACTGTAGCATAAGCTAGAAACAACTTAATAGCTTCTAATCTTCTCACAAGTGCAAATGTGTCTGAATAATCAATGCCTTCTCTTTGTGCATACCCTTTACATACTAACCTTGCTTTGTTTCTTACTACTTTACCATCTTCATTCATCTTGTTTCTAAATATCCACTTTGTTCCAATCACATTCTTATCACTAGGTCTTGGGAGCAATTCCCAAGTGTCATTCTTAATAATCTAATCAAGTTCTTCTTTGATAGCATCATGCCAATCTGAATCATTACATGCATCTTCAACACTTAAAGGCTCAATATGAGATAGTAAACATACCACTTCACTGCTAGCTAAGTTCTTTGCTTGTGATCTTGTTAGGACTTTGCCGCTCTGATCTCCAATGATGTCTTTCTTGGAGTGATTTCTAGATGTAAACTTTGAAAGTTTAGGTGATGCTAACTCATCATCTTTAGGAGTACCTTCTTCACTTGTCTTAGAGTCATTGAATAACACATCAATATTGTCAAACATTTCCTCAATAACTATCTCACTAGTGGAGGGTCTGGGTTCTTCTTCAATCATGGGTGAGTAATCATGGTATCTTTCTTGAAGCATAAACATTTTATCAATCTTAACATGAGCACTTTCAATGATATTTTTCAATCTTAAATTGAAACATATATAAACTTTACTTTTAGTCTAGTAACCAAGGAAAATACCTTCATCACTTCTTGCATCAAACTTTCCTACTGCTTCATCCCTCTTGATGTAGCACTTGCTTCCAAATATTCTGAAGTATTTTACTATGAGAACATTACCAAACCATAGCTCATATGGTGTTTTTTCAACTCTAGGCCTTAATCGAATTCTATTGATAGTGTAGACTGTCATATTGACTACATCTCTCTAATATGTGTGTGCAACTTTTCCTTCTATCATGATGGTGCACGCTATATTAAGTATGATCCTATTCCTTCTTTTTGCAATTCCATTCTGCTGAGGGGTTCTAAGTGGACTCAACTATCTCTTTATGCCATGTTCTTCACAGTACTCATAGAATCTATCAGAGGTGAATTCTCCTCCTCTATCCAATCTCAAACATTTTATCTTTAGACCAGATTCATTCTCAACCTTAGCTTTGAATATTTTCAACTTCTCAAATGCTTCTAACTTATCTTTCAAGAATGCAACCCACTATTGGATACAATTGTCTAAAGGAGATTGTTGGATTAATTGTTTGTTGTCTTTGATGTCATATCATTTACCGAGCTCAGTCAGTCTACAGGTAGTTTTCAGTATCTACCAAGATATTTCAGGTGTCAAAGAAAAGTATGATAGAAAATAGTGTTTACCGAGCTTCCATGGTTATCAAAGGAAAGTTAGTATTTACTGAGTTCACTCGGTCTCCAAAGGATGTTGTAGAATTCACAGTGCTTACTGAGTTCTCTCGGTCACCAAAGGAAATCTCTTTGGATTAGTGTTTACCGAGCAAGGTTGGCCCAGTGAAGGATTTTGTTATTTTGAGAAATAAAGTTTTTTTATTCCAGCCGATTGTTGTAATGATTAGTAATATTATTAGTGTCAACTTGACAATCTGAATGGACAATCTAAATGGTATATATAGAAGGTCAAGTTGTGAATTAAAAAAGTGTGCAAGTGAAAAAAAGGAAAGTGTGAGTGAATTTTGAAGGATGATTCGATATCCTTGAAGAGCAGTAGAGATATATTTGATCATGAAGGATCTAGTGAAGCAGAATAGAGATCTGTAATCAACAATTTAGTTGCATCATTATTCAGGTCACTTCATTGTTACTTTCTTACCATTGTAGCAGTGATTTCAAAATCTCCTAACCGAGTTGGTTTAACAGCCATTTTATAAATCCTCTAACAAGGTGACAGTTCTATTGAATTGTTTCAAGACCTATTACAAGGCCACTCCTAATAGGGTGATTAAATCTTCTAACAAGGTCAAACCTAAAAGTGTGTTTTGTAGCCTTTAACCGTGTTGGCTCCTAACAGGGCTCACTTCAGAAGAGTGAAAAATAGTAACTAGTTACATTGGTGGTTTTTCCCATATTGGATTTCCATGTTAAATCTGGTGTCTCTTGTGTTCATGATACTTTCTTTTTTTATGTATGTTAATCACTGATGAATGCTTAAGAATAGTTATAATTATTACTCACTGCAATAACTGAGTTTTTAGTATAACAATAGTAAATGATTTAATAAAACATCTAAGGGATCTATGGTAATATTTTTGTGGTTAACTAATTCACCACGCCCCTCTCAGTTACTCCATCTATATTTCCAAAAATTGGTATGAGAGCTTTTGGTGCTTGTAGGAAGGGTTTCAAGGACCTAAGCTAAAGATCAGGATGTCTTGCAAGAGAGAAATTCCAAGGCTTAACAAAGATAACTTTTTAGCATGGAAAGGTCTCATGAGACTTCATCTGGCTTCCATTGGTGATTTAGGATGAAAATATATTGATCAAGAATATACAATTCCTACTGGCACATTAACTGTTGAAGACATTGCAGAGAAAAAGAACCATAACACCATGATGATAGACATTTCATCAGCTCTTAGCTATGAAGAATTTGATAAGATCAAAGATTGCACAACTGCTTATGAAATGTGGAACAAGCTAAAGAAAATTTATGGTGGTGATGACAATGTGAAGAGAGCCAAAGCAGAAAGCCTAAGAGGATAGGTTGATCAGATGAAGATGAAAGAAGATGAAAACATTGCAAAATATGTTGAAAGGATCAAAGTGAGTGTTAGTGCAATCAGAGCTTCTGGAGGAAAAATTGATGATGAAACTATTATAAGCAAGGTTCTTAGAACATTGCTTCCTATCTATGCAATAAGAGTATTTGCTATTCAAGAAAGAAGATGTGAACAAAATCACAATATAACTTTGGATGCCTTAGTTGGAAGGTTGACAGATTTTGAATTAGATAACTATGACAACTATGTTCTAACTTCTAAAAATATTGAATCAACATTTGAGGCAAAACTTTCACTTAAGAAGGGCAAGAAAATCCAGGCAAAAAGTGAAGAAGAATCAGAGGAAAGTTCAGATAGTGATCTTGAAGTTATTGAAGCATTACTTGCAAAGAAATATACTAGAGGCAGAGGTAAATACAAAGGTAAAACTCCTTTAATTTATTTTTCATGTGAAGAAATTGGTCATATTGCAGCTAGGTGCCCAAACAAGCAAAGCAAAAATCAGAAGAAAGGTCACAAGTACAATGGAAAGAAGAATTTCAAGTCATTCAAGGATAAAGGTAAGTAAACATGATTTTTGGCTAAGGATTCTGATGATAGTGAAGAAGAAATTGTCTTCATTGCTATAAAAGATAAATTTGATGATGATGAAGATGAGATGGCACTTATCTCTCATATAAACAAAGATGATACATGGATTATAGACAGTGGATGCTCACATCACATGACTAGTGACAGAATAAAGTTTGAACACCTTGAAGACTATGATGGTGGTAATGTAAGGTTTGGAAACAATGAACCTTGTTGTATAAAAGGAAGAGGATGAATTTCATTAACCAAAGAACTTATATGCGATAATGCATATTGGGTTGAAGGACTAAAGCATAATCTTCTAAGTGTCACACAACTAATCAACATTAGATTCAAGGTTGAATTCATGAATGGAAAAGCAAGACTGCTGGATGACAAAGGTAAACTAATTGGTTCAGGCAAGCAAACCAAAGGTAACCTATTTTATCTTGATCTTGGTGAATGCTCATGTTTTATTGCTCAAATTGAAGAAAGTTGGTTATGGAAAAAAAGGTTATGTCATGTAAATTTTGATAATATGGTGAAAATAAGCAAATTCAAGAAAGTAAGAGGTATTCCTACTTTGAAGAAACCTGATGTTGGTCTATGCAAGAATTGTCAGATTGGTAAAATGGGAAAGAGTACCTTTAAAAGTAAAAACTATCAGTCTGAAGATATTTTGGATATTGTGCATACTGACTTATGTGGACCTATTGGAATTCAAAGCTATACTAGAGAAAAATTCTTTATTCTCTTTGTTGATGATTACTCTAGAATGATGACTGTTATGTATTTAAGAGAAAAATTAGAAGCATTTGTGAAATTCAAATGGTATTTGGCAAGAGTAGAAAAGGAAATGGGGAAAAGAATGAAGTGCTTAAGATCAGATAGAGGTGGTGAATTCATCTCCCATGAATTCAATAATTTCTACATTGAAAGAGGAATCAAAAGACAGGTATCAACCCCAAGAACTCCTGAGCAGAATGGAATAGCTAAAAGAAGGAACAGATCTATCATGGATTGTGCAAGGACTCTAATGATTGAAAAGAACATTGCTATGAAATACTGGAAGGAAGCTATTAGCACTACATTTCATACCTTAAACCGAGTACATTTGAGGGAAGACACATTCAAAACTCCTTATGAGTTATGGTATGGCTATAAACCCAATGTAAGTTACCTGAAAGTATTTGGTAGTAAATATTACATCTTAAAAGAATTTAGAAAAGGAAAATTTGATGTAAAAAGTGATGAAGGAATATTTTTGGGATATTCTTGCAAAAGTAAAGCATATAGATTTCTGAATTTGTCTACTCACAAAATCATAGAAAGTGCACATGTGAAAGTTGATGAGTTTGCAGAAAAGACAGAAGAAGAAAGCAAAAAGGAACCAGAGGATTACAAAAGATTTGTTTACATTGAACCTGATACATTTCCAGACACATCTATCAATAAGGAGACTGCATCTACCGAGCCCAGTATAGTAACTGAGTCACAAGAAGAAGTTCAAACCGAGTCACAAGAAACCGAGTCTCAGCCTGAAGCTACCGAGAAAATATCTACCATGCCCGAGCAAACTGAACCTGAAGATGAAATTCAAGAAAATGACAATATAACTCATTCAAGAGGCAAGGAACCTATATTGGCCAAGTATGTTAGGAAGCATCATACACCATATCAGATTATTGGAAACAAATCAGATGGTACTATGACACAAAGTAAACTGAAAGGTACATGTTTACTTTCTGATTTTGAACCTAGAAATGTTAAAAATGCATTGGAAAATGAAAGTTGGATTGAGGCTATGAATAAATAAATAGAACAAATAGAGAAAAACAAGACATGGACTCTTGTACCTAGGCCTAAAGACAAAAATGTAATTGGAATGAAATGGGTATTCAGAAACAAGCTAAATGAAGATGGTCAAGTATCTAGAAACAAAGCTAGATTAGTGTGTAAAGGGTATTCTCAAGAAGAAGGTATAGATTATGGAGAGACTTTTGCTCCTTTTGCAAGATTAGAAGGTGTAAGCACTCTACTTGCATATGCAGCACATAAAGGATTTAAGGTATATCAGATGGATGTAAAATCTGTATTTCTCAATGGTATTCTTGATAAAGAAGTCTACATTGAGCAACCTGAAGGTTTTGTTGATCTAGACAAAAAGGATATGGTTTTCAAGTTACAAAAAGCATTGTATGGTCTGAAACAAGCCCCTAGAGAATGGTATGAAAGATTACATAACTATCTTATTCAGACTCGTTTCAAAAGAGCTAATGATAACTGTAGTTTATACATCAAAGAAGGACCAGATAATAGAATTGTTTTGGTAGAAATATTTGTGGATGATACTATGTTTACAGGTAATGATGATCAGTGCAAAGAATTTTCAGAGAAAATGAACAAAGAGTTTGAAATGTCTATGTTTGGTTAGATAAATTTTTTTGTTGGTCTTCAAATTCAGTAGAGCAAGAACAGTATCTACATTACTCAGTCTCAATACATCAAGGAAATACTTAAGAAGTTTGGTATGGAAGATGAAAAACTAGTTGGTACACCCATGTGTACAGGACTAAAGCTTACAAAAGATGATGATTCAAAAGAAGTAGATCAGACCTTATATAGATCAATGATTGGAAAATTACAGTATGTAGGTCATACAAGGCCTTATATTGCCTTAGCAGTTGGTATAGTAGTAAGATTCTCAGCAAAACCCAAAGAAAATCATATGATGGCAATCAAAGAATCTTGAGATACTTGAAAGGAACTGAAGATTATGGCCTGTGGTATAAATTTGGAGGCAATCTAGACTTAAAAGTGTTTACTGATGCTGATTGGGTAGGAAACATTGATGATAGAAAGAGTACAAGTGGTGTAGCATTCTTTCTTGGCAAGAGGTTGGTATCTTGGACTAGTAAAAAGAAAAATTGCACATCCCAATCCATAGCAAAAGCAAAATATGTTGCTGCAGCAGTAAACTGCTCTAATATTGTTTGGTTTAAATAGTTATTGGAAGGCATGAAGGTTGAGATCAAAGAACCATTTGTTATATTTTGTGATAATACAAGTGCAATAAATATTTCAAAGAATCCAGTAATGCATTCCAAAACCAAGTGCATTGCTATAAAATATCACTTTGTCAGAGAATTGGTCCAAGACAAAGAAATCAGATTGGAATATATTCATACAAAAGAACAAATTGTAGATATATTCACCAAGCCACTACCTAAGGATGCATTCTTGTATCTAAGAGGTAAGTTAGGGGTCATTCCCCTATTCGAGGCTCACTAAATGAAGCTTTAGTGATGCATCAACCAGAGCATATTGAAGATAAGTAAATTGATGTAGCTTAGTCAAGGAATCATTGCATATGAATCAGTACTCAAGGTACATTGCTATTCACCTGGTATGTGTTGTCTTTGGCATGTGTTGTCAAAGAGGGAGAGTTTGCTGTCATATTTCAAGAAATTTCTTAAGATTTCTAAAAGGGAGAGTTTTCTTGGAGATTTTTTCAATTAGAAAAAGAAGTTTGCTGACAGAGGGAGTTCATATAGATGAGAATCAGAATGAAGCTAAGGATATGTTCCTTACTCTATGTTTTCTATAAAATTTCATTGTGCTATGACATGTTGTGTTGCCATCAATGCCATAGAGGGAGATTGTTGGATACAATTGTCTGAAGGAGATTGTTGGATTAATTGTGTGTTGTCTTTGATGTCACACAAATGTCATATCATTTATCGAGCTCAGTCAGTCTGTAGGTGGTTTTTAGTATCTACCGAGATATTTTGGGCATCAAAGAAAAGTATGGTAGAAAATAGTGTTTACCGAGCTTCCATGGTTATCAAAGGAAAGTTAGTGTTTATCGAGTTCACTCAGTCTCCAAAGGATGTTGCAGAATTCACAGTGCTTACCGAGTTCTCTCGGTCACCAAAATAAATCTCTTTGGATTAGTGTTTACCGAGCAAGGTCGGCCCAGTGAAGAATTTTGTTATTTTGAGAAATAAAGTTTGTTTATTCCAGCCGACTGTTGTAATGATTAGTAATGTTATTAGTGCTGACTTGACAATCTGAATGGACAATCCGAATGGTATATATATAAGGTCAAGTTGTGAATTAAAAAAGTGTGCGAGTGAAAAGAAGGAAAGTGTGAGCAAATTTTGAAGGATGATTAGATATCCTTGAAGAGTAGCAGAGATATATTTGATCAGGAAGGATCTAGTGAAGTAGAACAGAGATCTGTAATCAAAAATTTAGTTGCATCATTATTCAGGTCACTTCATTGTTACTTTCTTACCATTGTAGTAGTGATTTCAAAATCTCCTAACCGAGTTGGTTTAATAGCCATTTTGTAAATCCTCTAATAAGGTGATAGTTCTATCGAATTTTTTCAAGACCTCTTACAAGGCCACTCCTAATAGGGTGATTAAATCCTCTAACAAGGTCACACCTAACAGTGTGTTTTGTAACCTTTAACTGGGTTGGCTCCTAATAGGGCTCACTTCAGAAGAGTGAAAAATAGTAACTAGTTACATTGGTGGTTTTTCCCATATTGGGTTTCCATGTTAAATCTGGTGTCTCTTGTGTTCATGATACATTCTTTATTCATGTATGTTAATCACTGATGAATGCTTAAGAACAATTATAATTAATACTCACTGCAATAACTGAGTTTTCAGTATAATAGCAATAAATGATTTAATAAAACATCTAAGGGATCTGTGGTAATATTTTTGTGGTTAACTGATTCACCCCCCCCTCTCAGTTACTCCATCTATATTTCCAACACCCACATCATCCTAGTATAATCATCAACAAACAAAATGAAATACCTTTCACCATAGTATGATCTTGTTTGATTTTGACCACATAGATCTGTGAGTGTGAAAATTGTACCTGATCTGTAGACACAACACTTCAGTAAAACATTAGAGGTTAGCTATAATCAAAATCATGCAAAATTGAAATCTAATTTAACCAAGTGATTTACTGCCTTCTAGTAGGTGTGAGATTAATGTTCTTAGATTGTTATCGAGATCAGTGACCTAGACGACACCTAAATGAAGGATTTGAATGCAATTGATCTAGATATGAAATATGAATGTAATTAATCTATTTTTTTGGTATTTTCTATGCAATAATAATGATAAAAAATTGATATGAATCTATGCCAATATGGAAATTGATCTATGATGCTAATCTAGAAATGATATGATATGAGAATGGAAATTGTAACAATAATATGAAAGCTATGAATTTGAAATTGATCTCACAATAATGTTGATTCGCAATAAGTTTTGAGCCTTCCAATCACAATTCTCCAACGTGATTGTGCAAAAATATGAGATTCTTGTGGATTTGAGAGATGAATTATGAAGAGCTGAGCCTTGGTTTTATAGAAATCTAAGGCTTTGGAGGTGCATGGGAAAAAAAGCCATAAATCACTCAAATAACTTAAGTTGATTTTTGAGTTATTTTTAAATAAAGGATAATTAACTCACAAAAACATGCAAAGCTAAGTTTTAACTCAAAATAGAGTTTAGCTTTAATTGATAATTGATAGTTGTCTGCTTTTATGATTGTGCATGTTTTATTTATGAATTAATTTAATAATAAAGTGATTTATTTCCAACTTAACTGCTTTTAAAAATAAAACAATTGATTTATGGGTTAATCAATTATTTAATCAAACTTTTATTAAAATCTATATTATTAAATAATGAAAACTTGCTTTAATTAATTAAATAAAAATTTAATCAATTATTCATATGATATTAGATTTATTGTCAAAATTAAATAATATAATTAATAATAGATAGAATTAAATTTAATTACACAATTAAGTGGCAAATATTAAATCTAATCAATTAAATATGAAAATATTCAATTAATCAAATTTTAGGATAAATGTGATTTATTGCCAAATAATTATAAAATTAAAGATAATTATGATGATTAGGAATATTACTAGGAATATTCCCCGATGTAGAATTTAAGATAATCAATTATGATTCGATGATGTTTAGATGTGCCTTAGGTTAGGACTTTGATGTCGATTTCGTTCGAATTGTTGATATAGGAGATTAATGAACATATAGCCCATTTTTGGGGTATTACATTTTGCCCCTCTTTGAATTACTGTGCAAAGCGCAGTGGTTCAAAGACAGTCTGTGTTTGATAAAGATATAAAACTGATTCAAAATTGATAATTGATATGAGATAGAAGCTGATTGATATTGATTTGATATGAAGATAATAGGTCCTGAATGACCAAAGATAATGTTCACTGTAGCAGCGATGAACCTATGATTGCGAAAAAGTGTCAAAACGCCTGATTCCAAACCTTAGGATTGCAAAGAAGTGAGTGACCGGTTCGAGACTTGATTGTCTTAGCCGAACTAGTAGGTATCACATCCGAATCCTTCAGTTGCCGAAGAACCAAGGAAAGAACACTATGATATGATGGTTGCAAAAACTGATACAGTTTACAAGATTAGGAGAATACTAGATTGATATGGATCGACGAATCTGATATGCCCCAAGTGATGATAGATTTGCCCCGAGTGATGAGGTCTTTTGATGAATCAGTAACTAGACGTGATTGTTTGTCTTGATCACTGATGAAAGATATTGATAGAAATAAAGATATGATTTCAAATTTGATTACAGACTTTGAATGATATGCAATACCATGCCCCCTTCGGGATTAAAATTGAAATCTGACGAGAAAAGTCAGCGTTGAGAGTTTAGAAGCATGTTAATTGATTTGAGAAGTGGTTAAACACATCTGGTGAATGCATTCTGCATCGTTTAGAGGTCCTGGAGACTAAGTTTGACTAGGTTAAACCATGAGTTGACCATAGTTGACCAAGTTGAAATGTTGATAGTTTGATGTAAGATAATCAGTTAAGTTGAATACTAGATTTCTGTGATGATTGAAGGTTGATTATGCAAGTAGTTAATATAAACAATCTCAGATTTGAATTTTGATCCTGAAAAAGGATTCTACTTGCTGCTTCATTGGAGGAACCTTCAAGTGAGGTTCAGCTCTTGTTAGATTTGAAGAATTGATATGAAGAATTGTTTAAGCCTTGAAGTTCATTTAATCATTGTGAGATCATGCAAACATGCAAAATGCAAAGAGACATGCAAAATGAAATGCAACCTAAGACCTAGGACCTAGTCACTGATCATATGTCGATTTGTTATCATCATTGAACTTTTAGGTAACCGGATAAATCAATACAATGCCCACTAGCTATGAAACCATAGACATATGAATATCGATTTGTATGCGCAAGAATCAATACAACACCCACTGGCTAGGCAACCATGGACATATGAATATTGATTTTGTTTTCAGAATGTTGGATTAGATATAAGCACCAAGGCACAAACGTCAGGATGACCTGAATATCATGTCCATTTTGATATATGAATTTGTAAAAGGATCAAAACATAAACATCGTGATGACCTAAATATGCCTTGCATGAAAAACACATCAAACAGTCAAGAGATCATTTCAAATCCACTGTGAATTACCCGTAGTGACCATTTATTGTTCACATCCTTAGACAAGATCACGTTCCACAGTAGGAGAAAGAACTTACTCAAAAAGACAATAGTTAGATGAAACTTCCTTGAATTGTCTGGGTATCAATGGTCGAGGTACACATGGCCATCCAATTCAAGATAGAGGCTCTTATAGTCAGACACCATTTCAATCTAGAATTTCCAAAGTTGTTAGATTTTCACATACAAGCAAAAGATAAAGAAAAGATTATGCCCCCAGTCATCACTCTCTAAATCCTATAAAGGACATCATCGAAGAGCTCGAAGGGACACAATATGAAAAATCTCAATGTGAATCAGTAAGCATACAAGGAGATAAAAGCATGAAAAAAAGCATAGATTGTTTTCAGTTTTTAGTTTGATGTTGGTGTTGTAGATGCAAAATCCTTTCTGGAGAGGAGACTGACTAACTGACTCAGATATAGCTTCAAAGGACTTTGACTAGATATGATACATCTAAGATACATGGGAGACCATAGGATATGACATTGATTGCCCCCAAGTGTTAAGCATTGATAGGATACAGACGCTTGAGCTGATTGGTGTACAGACTGACTTACTTGAAAACTGGAAATTCAGAAACAAACCGGGAGATATGTACAAACTAAAGCAAGACTAAAAGCTAGGAAAGACCAAGATTGCACTGATAGATGGAGCATTTGGAACAAGTGGCACCCGTTTGCCAGGTTTTCACCATCTTGGCAGAGATTCTATTTTTGCTACCAAGGCGCCTGTTTCCAGGTTTTCACCAAGGCACTTTTTCTTTTGTTCTCATTTTTCTTGTATTTTTGATATTTTTAAATTTTTTTTAATTTTTTATTTTATTTTTTATTTTTTTTGTGAATCATCAAGCCGCCTATTGCTAGGTTTTCACCAAGATGTTCCTTTTTTTAGGATTTTTTTTTTATTTTTATAATTTTTTTATGACATTTTACCATAGACTGAATGCCTTAGGTGTAGAATTTCTTCAGATGGAGAACGTTGATTGGTTCTCCAAGCTGTTCTCCTTCAGTCGTTGAGAGTTGATAGGCACCAGAGCCAAAAGTAGTAGTGATGACAAAGGGACCTAGCCAGTAGGGTTTGAACTTCCCCTTGCGTTCTTGATGGGATTGATTTTTAGGATTTTCTCTCAAGACTAGATCGCCAACTTGAAATTCTCTGTGTCTGACTTTCTTGTTGTAGCCTCTAGACATTCTCTTCTGTATACTCTGAGATGATCATACGCTGCTTGTCTGTGCTCATCTATTAGTTCCAATTCTTGTAACCTAGACACTCTGTAGTCATCATCAGTTACTAGACCATGCATTCTGATTCTTAGTGATGGGATTTTGACCTCAATAGGTAGTACCACTTTGGACCCATAAACTAAAGCAAAAGGTGTAGCCCCAGTGGGAGTTCTAATAATTGTTCTAACACTAGTTATGATACTAGTTATGATACTTAATCTGATACTGGTTTTGATACTGATTCTGATACTGATTTTGATAATTGTTCTCATACTGGTTTTGATACTGATTCTGATACTGGTTCTGATAATTGTTCTGATACTTGTTTTGATACTTGGTTCTGATACTTGTTTTGATATTAGTTCCAATACTATTTTGATACTTTGTATACTTGATAGCATCTTTTTTCATTGCAAACTCCCAAGCAAGATCATATCATGTAGTCCCAATGTCTAGCAAGGTGAAGAACAAGAGGGATTAGCAAGCTAGTGGAAGAGATGGAAGACAGGAGAATGAAGGAGAATGAAGGGAAGAAATCCTCAAGGGAAAACTCCTCAAGAATACCCAAGCTATGGAAAAATAGTCATGTAAAGTGCATGTGGACAAGCAATATAAGGCTAGCATAGGATAAGTCACAAAAGTGTAATGCCAAAGAAGGACAGGATGTAGTCCAAAGGAGTAGACATGTCAAGAGGCTTCATAGCACCGTGTTTTACTCTTTTTTTCTTTTTCTTTTTTTTTTAGATCAAGACCAAAGGGGAAAAAGATAGCGATAGGCCAAAATGAATGGAGGAAGATGGATATAAAGGCTAAACATGGAAGGAATGAAAGCAAGATCATCGTAAGATAGCTCACAAGATAGCCAAATGTTCATATATAGATCAACTTTGTCAAGATCAAAGAGAGAAGGCGGAATGGATGAAATATGTAGAAGAACTACGCATGACACTTGATTGCCAAGTTTTCATCATGGTACTTATCCAAGGTGCCACAAGGAAGTGGTTTTCACCATAGGATGAATTTATTTTTCTTTACTTTTGCTACCAAGGTGCCTGTTTCTAGGTTTTCACCAAGACACATTTTCAATTTTTATTTTTTTAAAAATTTCTTTTTTTAGAAGGCAAGCTTTTAGATAATGCTCCTTGAAAGGATAAACCATGATATGCCAAAGATTCAAAATGATATGCTCAAAGATGCTGATAGGGAGAGGGAGATGGAAGAGAAAATGGAGGATAAGGTTTTATGTAAAGCAAGTGAGGTTGGAAGATAGGAGGAATAGGAAAATGAGGAAAAATGATAGAAGGTAAAAGGATAATGCATGGAAGGATTGTAAAAAGGTAGGTGGAAATGAAGGCAAGATCAACATCAACACATACCTTGAAGGGTGGTGAGAGGATAGAGGAATCGTGAATGAAGGAATATGTGAAGGAATATGGCGAATGGATAGAAAAGGTTGTGGTTTAGGTGCATGGAATGGAGGAATGCTTTTGGAAGAAGATGAAGTGGAAGTCTTTGGAAGCTTGAATGTCAACTTAACTTTTTGCTCAACACCAAACTCTTTCAAGAGAGACTTTGGAATCCATATAGCCATAGGCTTTTCATTTCTTTTTGGTAATCTGGAAAGAATATCTTCAATTATGAATTTTGGAACCCATACTTGTCTTGTAGTTTTTTTCTTAGATATCTCTTTGGACTTTATGCTTTCATGTCTATTAGAGGAGACATGGTAATCTTTTTTTGATGGATTCTTGTATTGCTTCTTTTTCTTGTATTGAACATTCAAGTTACTTCCAAAGGACTTGGGACTTGTGGAAGAAGGAGGAGGATATGACTAGTTTAGATGGGTGGGTGGATGAAAAGGATTCAAGGGTATGCATCTATGTTGATCTTGAGGAAAGATGGGAGATGGAGGGATGTAAGGACCCAAGATGGATGGTGAATTAGGAGAGTTAGGAGGGGAAAGTGAAGGGACATAAGGACCCAAGATGGAAGGCAGACATGAAGCTCATAGTATTGATGGAAGAGGTCCAAGGATGGAAGTGGAAGATGCAAAAGGATAATCAATAAGTTCATCAGCATCTATATGACACCCAAGGATATCAACATCTTTAGAGTGAGCATTAGAATTTTCAATAGAATCATGGACATCTAAAATATGAACACCTTCTTTGATAGGATTGTTCAAAGCTTTCAAAGACTTAGGAAGAGTAGAAAGTGGAAGTGAACATGGAGTGGTAGAACAAGAAGATGGAAGACTTTGATCTTGACAAGGATATTTGGATAGCACAAGTACATAATTTTTCTCTTGATTTTCAATAGGCTTAATTTTGGAAGTAACAACACCATTTTTACCAACCTTAATGGAAGTGTCATCTTTGGAAAGCACAAGTGTGGTAAGGTTATTTTGATTGTCAATTAGCTCAATAGTGTAAGTAGTAGCTTGATCTTGCTTAGGAGAAGACTTAAGACATGGTGGAATGCATGAAAAAGGGTGTGCAGGATCAAAAGAACCATGAGGCAGATAAGAGACATCGTGAAAAGGAGTGGATGACATGGAGGGTTCTTGATCTTGATCTTTCTTTATGTTCTTTTCTTCATCATTTTTAGAGTCCTCTTGACATGGAGCCACTGCTAAGGACAAGGAAGCATGTTGGGATTGTATGAATGACTTTGGAAGAGATGGTGGAGGACTAGCTGAAGTAGGGATTATAGCATATGAAGGCTTAGGCTCTTTAGGTTTATCATTATTGAAAGTATTTGCAGCCAAGTGAAAGTTAGTTTGAATTTCTTGAAGAGGTAGCCCTGGAGGATAACTATAGGGAACCGCATGAAAAGTATTAGGGCTTGTGTCAGATGAAGGTTTTGTGAAAGATTTAAAAGACTCGAAAGCTTTAGGAAATGCATAGGTATTGGAGGAAGTAGGGGATGGAAGGGAACCATCACAAGACAAAGGTCCAACATTAAAATGATCTTGCTTGAGAGTGTAACCTTTATTTTCAGCCTGAGAGTTCTTAGAGGAGAGATCCTTATAGTATTGACATTTCAAGCTAGCACAATGCATTTTATAGTCCTCAGCAGTAGTAGATGGATCACAATCAAGGTATTATCCACAAAAGCCATCAAAATCTCTTTCAAAATTAGAATCATATGGATCACCGTCATGATCTATCCAATGTGATGGTCCATTTGTAGTAAGTAGGAACACACGATGAGGAGGACTCTTAGGAACAGAGGTGTCATAGGTATCATTACATTGTCTGTCATCATAGTCATCATAGTCTCCAAAGCTGGATGTGTCACTCTCTATGGAAGAGGTATCATAAGGGTTATTACATTGCTCAAATTCTTTCTGAGGGCATGGTGACATGTACAAGTCTTTATGAAATGGAAAAGGGCATAGAGCTTCCATGGAGAACTCTTTAGATTCCTTCTCTTTCTTAAGATTGTCAAGCTAGTGTTGCATAACATGCATCTGTTTCATCATAGCGGTGATCAAAATTTTTTCCTCATGTGTACTGATTCTTTGAGACATGTGTATTGATTCTCAATGGCTACTGCTCTATTTCTGACACAGTGATTTGTTCGATAGATTTTGGAACTAGGATGAGAAAGCTAAATATCTGGCAATCCTAACAGTTTTCTGACAACTTTCAAAAATTTCTCAAATGACACTCTGCAAACTCGTATGACAGTGGGTATGCTATGAAACGACAGTTGCAAAACTTGTACGATAGTTGGGTAGCAATGAAATGACAGTTGAAAAACTTGTACGATAGTTGGAAGTAGGATTTTGACTTTTAGAATTTGCTGGCATGAAAACTCATACGACACTGGGTACTCAATCATACGATAGATGGGTTGTAATGAAATGACACTTAATGGAAACTCGTATGACTTTCTGACCTCCTAAGATGACTTTTGACTCCAGAAAGATTTTACTTTAGATTTTGCAAATTTTGAGTTTTCAGATTTGAATTGTTTGCAAATTTCAATGTCCAGATTTGAAGATTGTAACAGATTTGTTCATTTTCAGTAACCAGATAGATAAACAAGCATGCAAAATAGTAAGAAAGTGATTTCAAGCATGTCTGAAAACAATGAATAAGGGCAAAAGCAACTTTACGCATGAACAATCAAGTGACTTATTCATTCTAATCCTCAAAAGTGTTAATTGTGTATGTTCCAAAAATGTTTTGCAATGACGTACATATACCCTAGAAAATGAAAATTTGGCCTCGCTAGGGTTTTTAGTAATGGTTTGACTCTGCAACTTTTATGATCCAAAGGGGTGAACTCCAATCCTGGTGCACCAGGGTTTTGACACAATCCGAGAACTTAATCTTTAGGATCTACTAGGGAGATCTGACAACCCAACAATGAACCATACCCGTGGATATTTCTTCCACAAGGACATTTATATAGTGGCTGTCACTACCACAACAAAAATGGCTATGACCGCTTGAGGTTCTTTCAACGTAGTTTTCCCTATGAAGGGATTGTCTACTATAGTTAACCCTCTCTAAGGATGACTCACAATAGTATAACACAAGGGGACTTGGCTCTAGATCCAAGGTTTTTGACACCTTTTCACTTTTAACCCAAACAAAGCAAGTAGATTAATCCGACACGCTAAGACAAAGTTTTACTTCACCAAGGTCTATGATGCCAACTCCACATGATCAATCAACCTCTCTAGGGAGAGAATGTAATCAATAAGAGAAGGTGCACTAACCAATTTTGATTCACCAAAGCTCGTGATGTCAACCCCACGTGATCTATCAACCTCTCTTGGGAGAGAATGTATTGATCAATAAGAGAAGACACACTAACCAAGTTGAATGTGAAACACACTAAGTATCCTCCCTACCTACAAAGATTCTGTCATCAAGAAAGATTTCGCTAGGAATCCAATCTCTCAAGAATCACGAATAGTGTTCATAGGGCCTAATTACTATGTGAGCACAGATATATTCCCGAAAGCAAATCTACCAAAAGTACCCAAAAGTAGAAAGAAGAACACTTAACGCTTAAAGCGAATATGAGATGAGTCCATAAGGTGGAACACTTAACACCTCACACAAGCTGAAAATGAGTCCCCAACTTAAAAAACAAGTGAGTTCCTAAAAGCACAAAAGGGTTGCCAAGTGGAACACTTAACGCTTCTGTCCTGTTGACCCCTCCCCTTTATGGCACTGAGATTGCAACCACGGGGTGGAAATGAGGGGCCAGTGGATTAGCGAGTCCACTAACCCAAGATAGGAATCAAGATCAATCACAAGTATCTAAGACTACTTAATGAATCCTTAAGGGGTCACAACCTAGTATCAATTATGCAAGTGTGTAAAATAAAAGCATGAAAAGAATCACCCAAGCTAGACACACGAGAGATTTATTTTAAGTCCCAAATCGAAATGTCATTAGATGAAGGAGAATACCTGAGATCCTTGCAACGTGCTTAGTAGATTTTACCTAATTTTTAGCAATTTTTGTTGAGCTTTACTATGCAAGCAAGCTATGAACTCTCTAACAAGCCAACAAGCAAACAAGATATGCAAGGTATATTCAACTTATGAAAACCCTAGGGTTAGATCTAAAAATCAATTGTTAGGAGAAATAATAACTATAAATTAATCCAAATGAAAACTCATATCATGCATTGAATCATATGAAAAATAAGTGCATACCCATCACAAAATTTTAATTTTTTTTTGCACTGCATTTGACCTAGTCAACAAGATCTGATTTTTTTGATATGATTTTGGCTACAAAATAAAAATTCAGAATAGATACCCCTACTAAAAAATAGAGAGCTTTTCAAAAATGCAAAAATTTTAGAAAAGTCTCTTCATTTGTGCCCTATAGGCCCATTTTATCAAAATAGACCAATTTTTATAAATTGACTATTTGAGCTATGATATCATGTCCAAATTTAAAACACAAAGAACAGACCCCCTGTAGAATTTAAATAAATTTCCAAAAAAATAAAAATTTCTAAAAAATATGCTGATTTGTGTCAGATATTAATTTTTTTTGGAATTTCAAGAAAAAATTATTTAAAATTTAGAAAATCTCAAAAAATTCTAAATTTTTTACTATACCTTCCTTGATATGTCAACAACCACAAAAAAAATTTCAGACCAAAATTATAAGCTGTTTGGGAGATAAAATTAAATCTTTGAAACTTTGGGGTTTTAGCTCCCAAAAAAAAATCAAAACCAGCATGCAAAGGTGGGTTGCCCCACGCTGGGCACCAGAAATATGTGTGTGAAAATTGTACCTGATCTATAGATACAACACTTCAGTAAAATATTAGAGGTTAGCTATAATCAAAATCGTGCAAAATTAAAATCTAATTTAACCAAGCGATTTACTGCCTTCTAGTAGGTGAGAGATTAATGTTCTCAGATTGTTATCGAGATCAGTGACCTAGACGACACCTAAATGAAGGATTTGAATGCAATTGATCTAGATATGAAATACGAATGCAATTAATCTATTTTTTTGGTATTTTCTATGCAATAATAATGATAAAAACTTGATATGAATCTATGCCAATATGGAAATTGATCTATGATGCTAATCTAGAAATGATATGATATGAGAATGAAAATTGTAACAATAATATGAAAGTTATGAATTTGAAATTGATCTCACAACAATGTTGATTCGCAATAAGCTTTGATCCTTCCAATCGCAATTCTACAATGTGATTGTGCAAAAATATGAGATTCTTGTGGATTTGAGAGATGAATTATGAAGAGCTGAGCCTTGGTTTTATAGAAATCTAAGGCTTTGGAGGTGCATGGGAAAAAAAGCCATAAATCACTCAAATAACTCAGGTTGATTTTTGAGTTATTTTTAAATAAAGGATAATTAACTCACAAAAACATGCAAAAGCTAAGTTTTAACTCAAAATAGAGTTTAGCTTTAATTGATAATTGATAGTTGTTTGCTTTTATGATTGTGCATGTTTTATTTATGAATTAATTTAATAATAAAGTGATTTATTTCCAACTTAACTACTTTTAAAAATAAAACAATTGATTTATGGGTTAATCAATTATTTAATCAAACTTTTATTAAAATCTATATTATTAAATAATGACAACTTGCTTTAATTAATTAAATAAAAATTTAATCAATTATTCATATGATATTAGATTTATTGTCAAAATTAAATAATACAATTAATAATAGATAGAATTAAATTTAATTACATAATTAAGTGGCAAATATTAAATCTAATCAATTAAATATGAAAATATTCAATTAATCAAATTTTAGGATAAATGTGATTTATTGCCAAATAATTATAAAATTAAAGATAATTATGATGATTAGGAATATTACTAGGAATATTCCCCGATGCAGAATTTAAGATAATCAATTATGATTCGATGATGTTTAGATGTGCCTTAGGTTAGGACTTTGATGTCGATTTCATTCGAATTGTTGATATAGGAGATTAATGAGCATATAGCCCATTTTTGGGGTATTACAAGATCTGTATGAATCAGATCCAACTTGTTCTCTACTAAATTATGCTTGCTCCTAAATGAATTTCTCACATGCTTCCCCATCACAAATTCCTTGCATATAGTATCAATTGGTTTTTCTATGCTAGGTAGATCTCTTACTGCCTTTACATTGCTTATCTTTACTATGCTATCAAAATTGATATGACATAGTATTTTATGCCACAACCAACTGTCATCAACTTTAACAACATATTAACTTGCTTCTGAATTGAGTTGGAAAACATTACCTCTTGTCTTTGAGCCTAATGCAATCATAACACCATCCTTGTTGTTAATTATGAATTTTTCATCTTTGAACTCCAACTAATAACCTTTTCCAAGTAACTATCCAACACTAAGAAGGTTATGTTTCAAACCATCTACATAGAGAACATCATCAGTACTATTCTTTCCATCCAAGGTGATGGCTCCTCTACCAACTATGGGTTTAGTAGTGTTGTCTCCAAATCTAACCATACCAGCATTGTATTTATCCAAATGAACAAATATGTCTTTATCACCTATCATGTGATGTGAACAACCACTATCTATAATCCAGTCTGTCCTTATATCAGCTTGTGAAACCAATGCTAGCTCTTAATTCTCTTTCTTATCTTCATGAACTATCTTATTATTCATTTTGTCTATAATAGAAAGGTTGGAAATTTGGCTGAGTTGGTTACATCAATGTTTTCATTATGGAAACATATGATCTACATGAAGATCGCACAGGTCAGAGAGCTAGTATGTCAGAGTGCAATGTGAAATTGTCTAAGTATGAGATAGTGTTTTTACCAGTGAACCTGGAGATAGTGTTTTTTTGCGATGATGATTGGAGTAAGTTCAGTGCTTGTGCACTTGAACATAGACTCTATGATGACTATTGAAGACTCATCTCAGAGTGCAAGTTAGTACGACATGTATGGAAGGAGTTATAGCGATAGTGATGCAAGTAGTATAAGGTTATATACCTTAACCTTCTTTTTTAATCAGTATATGTTGTACATTACTTGTTTGGGCAGTGGGTCATCTAGTAATCACATTTTGTACTGCCAACTCCTAACAGGGTTGAGGTTTCTAACAAGGCCTATAGTCCCTTAATCAAGACTGAGACACTATATCCATGTAATAGACTGCTAACAGGGTCAACACCCTTAACAGGATACTTTTGATTAGTGGATCTTTGTGGGTAGCATCCCGAGTTGGGTTTTCCCTTGGCCAGGGTTTCCTTGAGAAAAAATAATGTGTTATGAGTTCTTTAGTTTTATTGCTATGCATATTGTTTAGCTTTGTATGTTATGCATGTGTTAAGATAATCTGTTATATCCATAATTGGGAAAAAGTAAAAGTTTGTAGAATATTGATGCACCCCCCCTCTCAGTATTCCCTATTTCTAACAATTGGTATCAGAGCTTAGTTACTCGAAAAAGAATCATTCAAAGAAAGCCTAGTAGCTTGAGTAAGATCTCTATGGATATGGATCAACTACAAAAGAATCTTAAAGAATCTCTTGAATAGATTGACTTTCTTACTATTGAAAGAGACACTTTGAAAATAAAATATGATGATGCAAAGAACCTCATTGAGAAACTGAAAAACAAGTTGGAAGATCTAAGATCTGAAAAGGAATCCAAAGTTTTTATTGAAGATTGTGATGACAATTTAGAAAAAGAAAATGAGATCCTTAAGCATGAATTGAAGATAGAAAATTTGAAGCTTAGTCTAAAAGATGGAAATGGTAAGAGTGAAGCAAATGTAAAATTTGAGAATGAAAGTCTAAAGACTGAAAATGAAGGACTAAAATCTAAACTTGGCAAAGTAACATCTGAACTTGAGAAAGTCAATTTGCAATATGCTAAACTTGAGAAATACAATACAATTGTGAAAGGTGAATTAAATTAATCCAAACAACAACTTGAAAGGCTATATTCAACTAGTGAGAAGATTGATGAAAAAATATCTTATCAAAAACCATTCTATGATAAGACTGGTCTTGGATTCAACACTTTTAAAGAAAATGAAGAAAGCAAGGAACCAGATTTGAAAATATCTAAAAGAATAGATGAGAAGAAGTCTAATGAGATTAACAAATCTAAAGATACACCAAAAAAAGAAGAATCACCTAAGAAAGAGGAATCACCCAAAGGTATGCAAAGAGAATTCAAAGGTAGATGTTTTTCTTGTAATACTATTGGTCATATGAAGAGAGATTGCACATGTAAGCAATTCAAACTTCTTAATGGTTATTGTTATAATTGTCATGGTTTTGGACATAGAGATATTGAATGCAGGAAACTTAAATTTATTGAGAATAATGATGTTAGTAGAATGTTTATGAATACTAACAATGCAGATAAGAAACCTAGTGAAGATATGAATAGAAGAAATAGAGTAATATGTTATAGATACAACAAGGTTGAACACATTGCTAGAAATTGCAGATCACAAATCAATCAACCTAGACCAAGATATGGAAACAATGGAATTTTTTGTCAGATATGCAACAAGATTGGACATACAGCAAGGTTTTGCTGAATGAACAATAGAGTTTTTCATCCTAATCCTAATCCTAGAAATCATGCAAGAAGAAATGAAGATGCAAGTAACTGTCAGAAAGGATGCTATATTAATTTAGATGAAGTGAAGTTTATCAAAAGCACAGATCAAGGAGACATATTCAACATTGAAGGTAATCAAGAAGGTAAGAATGAATCTTTACCTGAATCATCTCAAAGTACTTAATTTATGAAAATTGCAGAAGAATAGGAACTTAGATTAGTGTAGAAGTAGATATATGATGAACTGAGTCTTGTGTAGTTAATGCAAGGTAGTATATGATGTTCTAATGCTATGGTTAGGAGCCCAAAGAAAAATATTATGTTTTGTGAGATCGCGATAAGTTTTAAGTTTTGCAGGTTAGTAGAATTAGCTTTTTGGAAAGAAGTGGAAAAAGAATTGAATGTGATGTCAGATCTTAGTAAGATTGAATTAATAAAAGGACATGATTGGTACTATTTGATCATCAAAGAGAATTCAAGTGTTAAGGAGATCAAAGAGTAGTGATTGGAAGCATTTTGCAAGGATTTGGAGAAGAATTTTGTGTCAAATCTATGCAAGCCCTAAAATTGTGAAATTGAGGTATTTTACTTGACATATCTTTAAATCAATGAAGGAATTAGAAGAAATCATGGATGTTTCTTTAATTCAAAATGTGAGAGATAAAAATAGACCTAAGTTGAAAAGGGAACTAGTAGAACCCTTGGAATATGATCCTAGGTTAGCTTTATCATCTGTACCAGATGGATTTTTACATCTTGAAAATGTTAGAAGTTATCTTGGATACAAACTAGAGACTATCTATGATAGTGATTTCACCAAGGAATATCAGAAGATCTAAAATTAGGACATGACATTGAATGAAGGATTTGAACATTTGAAAGATAATGAAATCATCAAGTATGCATTACAGTATGAATTTGACAATGAAGAATGTACTAAGATAATCTTAAGTAGAATTCATAATGTGAAGTTTTAGTTAGAAGATAGAGTGATAGATATCATAGCTAACTTGATTCATGAAGTTATTGGACTATCTAAAACTGGAGCCATTCCTTTAAATGAGAATAACATGAGGAAAATAGTCATAGACAACACAAATTCATCCTACAATGGTAGATGAATTGTGATTAGTAAGATTCAACAAGATGATGTCAGATACTTATGCAAGATCCTAACCACTAAGTTTTGTGAAAATTCAAGAGAGGATGACATGGAAATTAGAATGATACATGTAGCTTATTTGATGTGTGTTGACAAAGTACAAGTTGATATGTGTGAGATTTTGAGAATTCAACTATTTGAGAATTTGGAAAAGATTAAGAAAACTAAGTATTCACAGTTTAGATTCTCATCCTTAATCACCTATATGTTTTTTCATCTATTGAGAAGATTTCCTTACACCATTGAAAATGATAGGAATGATGGCCAAACTACAATGGAAAGGATTAACCTAGTGTATAGAAGGCATGTTATTGATAAAGTGAATGAGAGTGCAGTACTGGTAATCAAGACATTTCAGGATATAGTGTCTAGTAGATCAAGGATCCCATAGTCTCTTGTGAAGAAGTATAAAAATGACATATGTTTCATGGTTGATACTAACTTTACCTACATTGAAGCAGTAGAACCTAGAACAGAGTTCATAGACCCTGTTGGCTATGAGATATCTGAGGTAGAGACATGAGAATATGAGCAAGTTACTTAAGTGTAAGTTGGACACTCACTGTAATAGGTTTGGAACCTTTGAGGAGAACTTCAACTCCACAAAGACCTTACTTGAAGAGAAGCAGTCAAATAAAAGAGTTGAGAGTACTATCAAGAAAATTCTAAAAGATACAGGGATGACTAAGCATGAATTCTTGATAGCAAAGAAAACAACAATAGCAATTAGAGATATTGGACAAAAAGAAGTTTTATCTATTCCACCTTTATCATCAATTGCAACACAACAAGAAGAAACACAAGTTAAGGTGAAAGTGGAAGAAATTGAGAAGGATCAAGAAGAAAGGATATCCACTAGATCCACTTCCTCTACACCTAGAAAAAGAGTAAAAGAGAGTGCTACTGGACCAGGTAAGAGACAAAAAACCTTAGTGCAACCAGTTCCAAGGAAAATTGTAAAAATCAAAGATGATGGCACTTCTATTAAGAAGAAAACTTGGAAACCTAAAGTTGAGAAGCTTAATGAGTAGATCATTCAGGATGGAGACTTTACAAGAATGAATAAGTATTATGAACTGTATGATTATGCAGAGAGATTAAATCTAGAAAATGCAGTGGTAAAGCATATGATTTTGTCTACTAAGAAGTTTGATACAATTTAGGGTAAGATACCTGATGATTTGTATAGTAAACTTTTCAATAGGAAAAAGAGAGCATCAAAGGAAGACACATCTATTAGAGAAAAGCTTGTAAGAAATCTTTGTGTTGTAAAAGATGAGCACACTTTAGCCAGATCATGAAAGCTTTAAGAACCCATTTGAGAACCAAGAAGAGAACCATTTAGATTATGGGAGGTAGATATGAAGAAGTTAATATAGAGACATAGCTAGCAATCATCAAGGTTATGTCAAAAAATGCTGGAGAACATCAATTGCAACAGAGCAAGTAGGTGAAATAGAACAAGAGGACATTCCCTCTCCACTAGCCATAAACATTGAAGATGAAGTCATGAATGTAGAAGGAATGAAGATCACCTTGGATACTAATGATAATGTATTCAATAATCTAGAAAACATTGTTGACAATTCAGCTTTTGAAGAGTAGGAGACTACCAAAGGAAAAGATAAAACAAAGACCACAGTCATAGAACCCTCAGTGACAGAGAAATAGGTACCTATTCCCACTAAAGAAGATATCAGTCTTACTCTTAAGACTAGAAAGATGAATCAGATTGGATCTATGATTGAGGATTTGGGAAAGGAAGTAGATGATGATGATCAGATGTAATTGATCACATCCTTGAACAAGATCATTGGAAAGAACAAGAAAGCAAAAATTCTTGAAGGATGCCTAAAGGAACTTACTAAGAAGTTACAAGAATTTTTAACTACACAAATTGGAGACACTAACCCTCTGGAGAAAGTAAAGAGAGTGATGAATACTTTTGATAGTGAATTCACAAATTTAACTGATATAGAAAAAGTGAAAGATCAAGTAGCCTATGAGGCCAAAATGATTTTGAACATTAGCCAGAATATCAGGAATGATATCAACAATCTTGATATTTGTATAAAGGACTTGAGGAAGAATTTGGAAAGAGGAAAATCTTTGTATATCCAATGTACAAAATCAGAGACCTTTACAGTAGAAGAAGATCAGAAGATGAAGATGAAGGAAGCAGAAATTCAGAATGAAACTAACTTTCTTTCAAGCCCCAATGTGAAGGTATTTGATGTTGAGAAGAAAATTTGAAAGATCTATGATGAAATTAGAATTTTGCAAGATGAAAAAGATAGGAAAATGAAAACATTCACTCTTCTAAGAGAGCAAACTTCTATGAAGTTAAGTATTATTGAAGGGAAATTAGAAGAATGTCTTTCAGCTAAGACATATTTTCAAAAGTTTAACTTTGAGAATCTCCAAGCATGTGAGATAGCATCTTATGGATTGTGCACACTACTCAGTGTGGCAGATTCTATTAAGAAATCATGGGAGGAGTTAGAGGCTATAAAGGTTGATTTTGCAGATTGTGTTGCAAGCCTACCAACTTTGCAATATTAAACTAAGGTATAATCATTTTTTGAATACAGTTTTGTAACCCTCCTTACCTTTATTTTGTCATTGTTGTCAAAGGGGGAGAGATATATAGCAGAAAATTGATAAGAAAATGATAAGGATTGATACTCTTAGGGGGAGTACTATATTAGAGATAAGTTTTTTTTGGAGTTATAAGGATAGTATACATCTTATACTATGGCCACAATTTTGAGATTTTGAATTTGTAGACTTAGCCAATTTTCTCATATGTTGCCACCAATGACAAAGGGGGAGATTGTTGGCAATTTGGCTGAGTTGGTTACATAGATGTTGTCATTATGGAAATATATGATCTACATGAAGATCACACAGGTTAGAGAGCTAGTATGTTAGAGCTATATGATCTTGGTGAACTACACTTAGACCTATTGTTTGGATCAATTCCAATGTATACCACAAATAATTTACTTGGTCACATAGACCTTCTTATGATGGCTCAACACTTCACACACTCTACTCTGATCTACTTAATCACCCATGAACCACACTCAAGCAATCAAAAATGACTGTCTATACATATATTTCCTCTAAATGATATAATCAAGTCACCCTATTAGAACCACCATGAAATCATATTAGAGAAACCATAACAAACTTTGATAAAAATTATGTCGGCTCTACTATGCACCCAACATAATCTGGGACCTGTCCAATAAGATAATTATAGACACACGCTACACACTGTCAGCTCTAGTAAAACAATAGTATCTTTCATCTTAAGCTAAATTACTTCATGCACTCTTAACAAAACATCAATAACTCTTCTCTAAGCTTAAATCCAAAGGTGAATACCCCAAAGATAGGTGCAACTCCAGAACCAATAAAATCTTAGTCAGCTCTTCTGAATAAACATAGGAAACTACTACTAGTGAATAGCGACTGCATAACTTCACTTATACTAAATATTAGACTATGCGTTCATGATTGAAACATCAATAACATGTCTTCAACATATATCCAAGTGTGCAAGGCTCCATGATAACTGTACAAACAACCATACACAGAACACTACCTATTACTCTGTAAGGAACACTGCTATGTAACTATATGTATTAACAGTTAACCTCTGCTCCCATGATATCATGTTGATATCATGTCCATGCTACATATACTAAAATCTTACTGCATAAGACTTCCACACATGGTACTTTCCATACATTGTCATCAATGACAAACATACAGTCAGTACTGACCTTCTCGCAAATATCCAACAATGCTTTGATAGTTATATTCTTTTTAGGATCCATGGAAGCTTCTGATAGCCCTAGTTGTGTGATCAAGCTATATGAACAAATGTTGAGACCAGCACCTCCATCTATCAACACATGTTTGACATGATGTTTTTGGATTAGGACTTCAATGTGCAAGGGCTAATTATGCAGATGACTCAAGGAGTTATCATCTTCCTCTGAAAAGGAGATATACTAAGGAGATGTCAGATGCCCAACCATAGTCTAAAATCTATCTAAATCAAGGTTATCAGGAACATTGGATCTGAGCAGAGCTTTGTCTAGAATGGCTCTATGAGCTGGAGATATCCGAAGCAACTCAAACATGGAGATTTTTGCATTTGTATGCTGGAGTTGTTGTACAATACTATATGATGTTGGCCTCATGTCATTAGGATTTCATTTAGAGGTAGCCTTCTATTTAGAATTAGATGAAAGATTACAAGGCACCTTAGGGACATTTGATGAATCTGAATTTTGTCCTTGTAGATGCACTCGAGCTTGTGATTGAGTAACTGCATTCACTGATTGATTATCCCTATCCTTTCTTACAATGGTGAGGACATTGCAATGCTTAGATAGGCATGGTTCAACCATATTTATGAAAACATTATTTCCAGAGTAGGCATAATTGACTTTAGCACCCACATTAGGCTAAGAAGATGAATCTCCTTAACCATGTTTCAGAAATGGTTCTGTGAATGCTGTATGATCATTATTACTTTTATGATTGTCAATTATGATTTCTCCATTTTCAATTTTGTCTTGTATGATGTGTTTCAAATGTTTGCAGTTATTGGTTTTATGACCCTTATTATGATGGAAGTCACAGAAATTGTTCTCTCTCTACCATTTTGGTTTAGGTTTAGGATCAAATACTTTTATCTTAGGCAAGGTGATGATGTTGTTGGCCAACAGAGTTTTCATGGCAAATTCCAAGGACTCTCTAAGAGCAGCAAACTTGTGTTTAGAATCTATAGCCCAAGGTTTAAAGTTAGATGACTTCTTGTTTGACTCCATTTCTTTTGCCTCTGAGGCTTTGATAGCTTGGGTGCCAATAGTGAGATTGAAAGAAGGTGCCTTAGATGGGGCATAAATATTATCAACAATGCCATCAGTGACAATGCATTTATTCTTGTTCTAGTTTTTGCCTTTGTCTTTGGAACTAGATCCAAATTCATACTTGTCTTTTTAAAGTGATATGTCTCCTTTTTGTACAAGTAATTTCTCAAATTTGATTACATTTTCTACCATTTTATCAAAGGATGTATGATTTTGCATTTGCAAATGGTAGTTGATCTCTGGAACAATGTTGTTGATAAAAATTTGGAGCTTCTCAATTTTTGGAATAGGTCTATCATATAGAGAAAAAAATTTCTTCCATTGTTTGAAAAAATTTAGGAATGGTTCTCCTGAGTTCTGTTTTAGATTGCAAATCTCGATCATAGTGACCAGATGCTGGATGTTGTAGGAGTATTGTTGATAGAATAGTTTGATTAACTCCTCAAAAGTTTTAATTGTTGGAGGCATTTTTGAGAACCAATGAATAGCTTACCCTCCCAGAGATCAAGGGAAAATATGCATTAGTTAGGTTGGTTCATGCATGAACTCTATAGATTGAGTATAGAATTCTCTGACATGATCTTGAGGATCAAATTTTTCATCATACTTATCATATTTAGGCATCTCCACTCTCTTTGGGAATGGCAGCATGTACAAGTCTTTATCAAATGGAAAAGGGCATAGAGCTTCCATGGAGAACTCTTTAGGTTCTCTTTTTCTAGCTTGTTGAGCTTGACTTGCATGGCATGTATTTGTTTCATCATGGATGTGATAGGATTTTCTTCCTCATGTGTTATGATATCTTCGACATTAAAGTTAAGAGGAAGTTTAGCTCCCTGTTGAGCTAATTCTAGGAAGTATGCCTCTCTGTGTTCTTTCAAGAAGTGTCTCATCATCCTCTTGAAGTTATCATCACTTTGATATTGAGAAATTTTAGAGGGTGTTGGTTCGGCATCTCTGCCATGATTGGAGTGATTACCCTAGGATCCTTGGTTTCCTCCTCCTTGAGACATTGTGTTGTTATGAGGACTACCAGGGATTGTTTGAGGTGGGGTTGGTTGATTACCTCTGTGAAAAGACATAGGAGGGGTGATGTAACCATCTTTCAAGTAAAGATTTCCAAGATCATCTTCTACAAATTTAGTAGTGTCATAGGGTTGATGAAATTATGTCTGAGCAATCACAGAAGATGCAGCTGAAGAGAATTTGGGTTTTTCTCCTTGTTTTTGTTGTGATGAAGCTCTAGTTTCCACCATTAACCTTGGGTGAAGCAAAAGGGAAAGATGAAGATAACTGAGGAATGATTTGATTCAAGAAGATCAAATCACACAACCTTGTTAAGATTGGATTGATTGAAGATAGATTAGACATAAATGAAGGATAGTGTGCCCTAGTAGTATGGGTAGACGCCTGAAAGATGGTGAACACAAGCTCGCAACACTTAGTCATTTTTGTTTGAAGATTGAGTTGAAGATAATTTTGACAAGGTTTTGACACAAGATGGAAAAGACTCAAATTGATAGATTAGAAGGCTATATCAGACTCAAGAGACCACTTTTAGGCAAATAGATTGGATTCTTTTGGTTTCTTCTTTGTTCCTGACATAGTGAATTTTCTGACAGAATCTGGAAGTTGGCTGTAAAAATTGGATTTATAACAGATTTGGAAGGTTTCTGACAACTGTGACTTTAGCTTTGATGAGTTTTGAAATTTCAGGATGACTTTTGACACCAGAAAGGATTTTTGCTTCAGATTTGCATTTTTTTAGTTTTTTAGTTTCAGATTGTTTGCAAGGTTTTTTGTCCAAGTTTGAAGATCTGTGTAATAGTTCATCTAGGGTATGTTCATTTTCAATAACCAAATAGATACCAGGTATGCAAAATAGAAAGTAAGGGAGTTCAAGCAATCAATTGTCTTAAAACAATGAACAAGGGCAAAAGCAACCTTGCACATGAACAAGCAATAGTGACTTATTGTGCTAATCCCTAGGAATGCTACTTGTGTATATTTTGAAAAGTTTTTCAATAATGCACATAATCCTAGAAAATGAAAATTTTTGCCTCACTAGGGTTTTTAGTAATGGTCTGACTCTACAACTTTTGTGATCTCAAGAGGGAGAACTCCAATCCAGGCGCACTGGGGTTTTGACATAGTCTGATAATTTAATAAATCAAGAGCTGCTAGGGAGATCTGACAGCCCAATAAGAGACACCACTTGTGGAGATTTCTTCAACAAAGACATTTATATAGTGGTTGTTGCTACCATGGTGAAAATGGCTATTACTTCTTGAGGTTCCATCCACGTGGTTGACCCAATAAAGGGAATGTCCACTATGGTTAACCCTCTCTAAAGGTGACTCATAAAAGATACGACATGGGGACTTGGCCCAGATCCAAGGATTTGAGTTTCTGATACTACCCAAAAAGGGAGTAGAGCATAATCCTCTAGCCTTATCACTTTTACCCAAACATAGAAAATAGATTAATCTGACATGCTAAGACTGAAATTATCTCACCAAGATTGTGATGTCAACAATTATATCTATCAATCTCTTCAGAGAGAGAATGTATTGATCAAAAGTTGAGGACCAAACTAAGTAGAACGTGAGACAATCATAGTATTCTCCCTACCTACAAGGGGATCTTTCGTCAAGAAGAGATTTGCATGCATGAACAAGCGAATGAAGCCCACTCTCTCTAGATCATCCAAAAATAGTGTTCATAGCACCTATTTACTATGTGCAACAAATATGCAAAAAGAAAATCTATGTTTGTTTTATAGCCCAAAACTGAAGTGTGAATTATGAAAGCTAGAAAGGCACACAAGCTTGACATGCGAGAGCTCGTTTTATATCTAAAATTGAAGTGTTATTAAATTGAACAGAATAACTAAGTTCCTCACAATGTGCTTAGTATATTTTACCTTTTTTAGCTATTTTTAAGCATTTGTCTTCTATCTTTTGTACCTGCATCTGCATCTGCAAACCACTATTATGAAAAACTTACCTATTCTTGTACATGCAACTGACTGTTATAAAAATCCAAAAAAAGACAAAAAAAACACAACTTGTCAACCCCACGTGGTAGAAAATCAGGTTAGTCAAAGATAATATGTCATTTGATAATTGAAAAACCTGTTGTCATAAAAATCAGATTCTAACCAGCCTACACTAAATTGATCTTTACTTTTGCAAATCAAGATGAAGTTAATTCAAACCAACAAAAAATGAAAGCTAACTCAAATACCTTTCTAGAAATATAAATTTTGGATCTGTATCATGTCATTGTTGGAAATTTGGCTAAGTTAGATACTTAGATGTTGTCATTATGTGACAACATATGATTTACATGAAGATCGCATATGACAGAGCGTAAAGCAAAATTGTCTAAGTATGAGACGGTGTTTTTTCCAATGTACCCAGAGATAGTTTGATCAGTGCTGAGGATTGGAGTAAGTTCAATGCTTGCACACTTGAACATAGATACTATGATGACTATAGAAGACTCACCTAAGAGCACAAGTTAGTACAACATGTATAGAAGAAGTTATGATAGTTTTACCAGAGACATCGTCTAGCCGACAAGACAGTATATGAAGACAGAATTGGCAAAGAGTTAAGGGATTATTTTGTTTATCAAAATAATGTCTTAACAATATAAAGGGATGACATCCTAGATGTTAACTCTTGAGTAAATATGTATTTTGTATAATGATTTTTTCAAGCCGACTGTAAGAGTTATTAGTCTTAATAACTTGTAGAAATATAAGGCATATGTAAATGTGAAGTAGAGAAGAAATTGTAATGATATAGATGGTATAGTGAACATTTAAGAAAAGAGATATTGATGTGAAGTTGTGAAAGAAAAGAAAGTTGTATAAGTGTTGGTGTAATTAAATATTCACTAATTACACTTACTTAAGTTTACTTAGGATAATGCATTTTCATATTAGTTGTCATTGTGACACTTAGGAGTTTGCATTTCATTTTAGCACATGGTTAGGAGAACTTCCACTTTAGGTGTGATAGTTGTCATCACATACCTCGTTGTGTGTGAGATCCACCTATAGTGCTCTTATCACATTACCATCCTCTCATTGTTGCACATACTTTGATGTACAATGGACGATGATCCACCTTTGGTGGACATGTGATTCCACCTTGTGTGGGTGATATCTTATCATATCCTTATCATGTAGTCTTATTGCATTGCCTATATATTTAGCCACTCCTACTTTATATTCAATTCAATTGGTTATAATTAATTATTTGATCATTTTTCCTATCTCTCTTGTGCTATCTCTTGAGCTTCTAGATCTTGGCTTTTATTCTTTTCCTTAGGCAAATTCTTACAATAAGGTTATGTACCTTGCCATATTTTGTAATCAGTAATCATTGTACATTACTATTTTGGGCAATGGCCTCATATAGTAATCATATTTTGTACTACCAACTCTTAGCAGGGTTGAGGCTTCTAACAAGGCCTAAAGTCCCTTAATTAGGATTGAGACAATATATGCATGTAATAGGCTCCTAACAGGGTCAGCATCCTTAACATGATACTTTTGATTAGTGGATCTTTGTGGGTACCATCCCCACCAGGGTTTTCCCTTGACCAGGGTTTCCTCAAGAACAAATAATGTGTTATGAGTTCATTTTCTTTACTATTATGCATATTCTTTAGTTTACTATGTTATGCATGTATCAAGTTAATCTATTATATCCATAATTGGGAAAAAGTAAAAGTTTGTAGAATACTGATTCACCCCCCCCCCCCCCCCCCCCCCCCCCCCGCCCCCCTTAGTATTCCCTATTTCTAACAATTGGAATCAGAGCTTGGTTACTCAGAAAAGAATCATTCAAGGAAATCCTAGCAAATCGAGTAAGATCTCTATGGATATGGATCATTTGTAGAAGAATCTTGAAGAAGCTCTTGAACATATTAATATGCTTACAAAATAAAGAGACACTTTGAAAGTAAAATATGATGATGCAAAGTACCTCATTGAGAAATTGAAAAACAAGTTGGAAGATCTGAAATCAAAAAAGGAATCTATAATTCAAATTGAAGATTGTGATGACAACCTGGAAAAAGAAAATGAGATCCTTAAACATGAATTAAAGATAGAAAATATGAAGTTAAGTCTGAAAGATGAAAATAGCAAGAATGAAGCAAGTTTGAAATCTAAGAATGAAAACCTGAAGCTTAATAATCAAGATCTAAAATCTCAACTTTGTAAAGTGACATCTGAACTTGAGAAAACCAAATTGCAGTATGTTTAACTTGAGAAGTACAATATAATTGTGAAAGGTGAACTGACTCAATCTAAGAAACAACTTGAGAGACTATATTCGACCAATGAGAAGATTGATGAAAATTTTTCTTATCAAAAGCCATTCTATGACGAAATTGATCTTGGATTTAACTCATCTAAAGTGAGTAAAGAGAGCAAGGAACCAGATTTGAAAGTTTCTAAATACATAAATGAAAAGAAATTTGATGAAATTGACAAATTTGAAGATACACCTAAAGATAAAGAACCACCTAAACAAGAAGAGTAACCTTAAGGTACATGTTGGCACCTACAAAATTTCATGTCCCTACCATTTTTCTTTTGGTCTCTGCAGTTGTTTTTCCCTATTTTCTGGCTAAAGCCCTTGGTAATATTTCAAAAATCTAGCCATTTGCAAGGAAACCCTAAGTGTGCCCTAGCCCTGTTTTAATTTCATGTTACTTTTTTGGTCCACTTAAAATTTATTTAAGGCATGTGTGTTAAATTTTATTACCCTAGCGGCCTTTATTCTCCTAAGTTTCCAAGCACCCAGCTTTAATTTTTCTGAAGTCTGTCGGTGTAATTTTTCCTAAGTCCTCTATGCCTAAATTTTTCCTTCAAGCCTAAGTCCTTAGCTCTATATTTTCCTGGGCCTAGCTCTGACACCATCTTGATCCAATGGTTGTCATGAAAGTGCAAAGGTTTTGTTAGAGGCTTGCGCTTTTGTGATGACCGTTGATTCTCTTTTATGATGTTGCCTTTCTTTGTAGATGGGTCTACATGCCAGGTGTTCTTAGTCAGAATTTTCTCATTGGTCCATGTATTAATGACTTAGAATATTGTCAGTGGGGCCAATGATTTTAGACGTTCAATGGTTCTGACAGTGGCAATGCATTAATGGCCAGCATATGATCTTAAGTGTTATTTCTGACACATGAGGCTATAAGACCAGCCATTGATTCTTTTCTATGTCAAAGGTCTATTAGAGCGGTATAAAAAGGTTAATCCAACAGTTGTCATAAGATCTGATAGAATTTGTTACAGGCTTGTAGTTTTACGATAACTGTTGATTCTACTTCATGACATAATCTTTTCTTTCAGCAGGTCCACTACTACGTGTCCATTATATGGTAGGCTATGATTGGTCCACAAGTGAATGACTGGATATGCTGTCAGTGGGACCTAGTTTTTGGCAAGTTAGAGGGTCCTGACATTGTCAGTCGATCGACGATGGGTGTAAGTTCTTAAGGAATATGTCAGACACATGAGGTTATCAGACGACCATTGATTTCATCTCCTATCAGAGGGTTGTCAGAGTAGGGAGAGATTCTCCATCCAATGGTTGTCTTATAATCTGATGGAATCTTTTGGCTCTATGTGAAGATGAGACAACCGTCGATCTTCTTGATGCGGGCCCAGTAAGTTTCTTGGTCTTTTTGTTGGTTCTGACAAATGCTTGCTTGGTTCACTGGTTCATGTGATGTTTTGGTGAAGGGTCTAAAGACTTAGCGATTTGGTGAATAGTGTTCACGTAGTAGCCAAATGATTTAGCGATGCTCTCAAAGTTCTTGCGAATTGGTGAGGGTTCCTTCAGTTGCTAGTTCACCAATTATGAACCGAGGTCAAGTGTTTTCCTTTTTTTTCTGATTCACTGAAGTTAAACATGAGTTAGGGGTTTCATCTCATGAATAAGAAAAAGCTTTATTGCATGTTTGCTAAAGGTAAACCCAGGGTAGTAGTTGAGTTAGGACTTAAAGCCCGCGAAACATGAAGATCGAATGATCACGATATAAAGTTGATTCAAGTTTGAATATTGACCACTGATTTGCTACTAGAGCCATAAAATAGCCGTTGAAATTCAAATTCAAATTTGTGGAGGGTTTCCAGTGACAAAAAGGACTAGAATATATGGTTTTAGTGGTAGGATTTGATGAAGTTGTTGTGCCGACTGCTATAGGGTGATCCAGAGGGTTTGATGATTGATTGCAGACACATGTACTATCATAAAATGGACATAGGTAAAGCTCAAGGCATGTTTCAGGTGTACAAATAGACTGAAAAGGCATGGTGTTTGCGTGATCTCCAGTATAAATCAGGAGATTTTCATTAATGAAGATCAGTTCTCAAATCTGATTGTTCAGGGTTGCTTGGTTTTCCCTCCAGTGTATTAATTTTTTATCTATTTGAATTGTTTGGTGGGTGGAAACCCTAACCCTTACCCTAGTTATCTGTAGCTTTTTGCATCCTAACTTGTGTAGGATTTCAAGGTAACCAGGGCTATATAGTGTTGAATTTTTTATTTTGTAAGGGTTCCAAAACTTTTTGGGTCTCCTAGCTCCCTGGTTTTCCCATCTTTTTGGTTCCTGGTTCCAGTCTTTGGCGATCCAAGGGATTCTATTCTCTAGTTCCATATTCTTGATTGCTGAATGCTGATAATACAAACTTTGCAGAGTAGATTATTGATCCTATGATTTTGAGTAAAGAGTTTACTTGTATGTATTGATACACTTCCATGAAATACAATACAATTTCTACCTTGGTTCTGTTATTGTCTCTTTTCTTTCTGTTTATTCTTATATGTCTCTATTTGTAAGGCATTTGGAACATACTAGTTGTAAGGTAGCTATCTAATTGTTGCATGATTTTCTTTCAAGGAAAGAATTAAATTCTTATGTGCAATTTCAGAGAATGAATACATCTGTGGAAGATCTTGATGGTAGCAAACCTAGATTGAGAAGATAGTTTTTAAGGCATTCTATCCAAATTGTATGTGGTTTGTAAGGCATATCACTTTATTTCCTAGAAATTCCTCTATTGATTTATGTTAGACTCTTTTCCCAAAGGATTAGGCATTGACCTGATCTTTGTCATTCAAACACCTTTCAGTCATCAAACACAAATTCATCATTATCAATACCATTTCATTTCATGTTAATGTACCTAAAAAATAGGACTGTCCCTGATGTTTTATAGTCCATAGTTGCTGATTCCTGAAGAGTGAATCAAAGGTTAGCCTTCCTTGAGTTTTACTCATAAAAAGGACTCATCACCCTTATGCCATTGTTCATGTTATCATACTAGGAATTTCATTAGTCACATTTTGAAACAGGTTGTTCTCAGTTATCTTCAAAATTATCTTGCATAAAAGTATATCTAATAAAATCAATAGCATGACAATGAAGACCTAATCCACCAATCCATAGTTACTTGAGAGACAGTAACCTATTTGTAGGAAATACCTACTTGAGTCCTGTGGAGCTCAAAGCAAAAGGAGGATCCTATCCAATCCTCATCAATTAGGTTTTTCTTGCAAACTTGGAAACCTATTTACTAAGAATCAAGCCAATATCCTTGCCAAGTTTGACCCACAAGAAAAATCCCTAACAGTACACAAAGAGAATTCAAAGGTATATTATTTGTTTGTAATACTTTTGGTAATATGAAGAAAGATTGTACAGGTAAGCAATTTAAACCTCTTAATGGTTATTCTTATAATTGTCATGGTTTTGGACATAGAGCTATTGAATGTAGAAAACCTAAATTTGTTGAGAATAATAATAGTAGTAGAATGTTTAGAAATACTAACCATGTAGATAAGAGACCTACTAAAGATATGAACATGAGAAATGGAGTAGTATGTTATAGATGCAACAAAGTTGGACACATTGCCAGAAATTGCAGATCACAAATCAACCAGTCAGGACCAAGATATGGAAACAATGGAATAGTTTGTCCAATATGTAACATGATTGGACATACAACAAGGTTTTGTAGAATGAATAATAGGGTTTCTCATCCTAACCCTAACCCTAGAAGTCGTGCAAGGAGAAATGAAAATGCAATTAATAGTCAAAGAGGATGCTGTAGTAATTTAGAAGAAGTGAAGTTTGCTAAAGCTACAGATCAAGGAGATATATTCAGCACTGAAGGTAATCAGAAAGGTGAAGTATCTAATGGCAAGAGTGAATCTCTACCTAACCCATGTCAAAGTACTTAATTCATGAAAAATACAGTAGAATAGGAACTTAGGATAGTATAGAAGTTAGTATAGGATGAATTAAGTCTTGTGAAGTTAATGCAAGGTAGTATATGATGTATTGATGCTATGGTTAAGAGTGCATAGGATAATATTGTGTTATGAAAGATCCCAAGAAGTTTTAAGTTTTGCAGGTAAGCAGAAACAACTTTTTGGAAAGAAGCGACAAAGGAATTGAATGCGATGTCAGATTGTTGTGAGATTGAAAGGTTAAAAGGTTATGATTGGCATTATTTGATCATTAGGGAGAATACAAGTGCTAAGGAGATCAAAGAGAAGTGATTGAAAGTAGTTTGCAAGGATTTGGTGAAGGATTTTCATGTCGAATCTATGCAAGCCCTAAATCTTATAAACGAGGTATTTTACTAGGCAAATCTATAAATCAGTTAAAAAATTTGCAAAAGTCATGGATGTTTCATTGATTCATAATGTAAGAGATAAGAATAGACCTAAGATCAAAAGGGAACCAATAGAACCCTTGGAGGAAGACCCTAAATTAGCTTTATCATACGTACTAGACAAAGTTCTACACTTAGAGAATGTTAGAAGTTATTTGGGATGCAAGCTTGAAACCCTCAATGATAGTGATTTTACCAAAGAATATGAAAATATTTAGAATCGAGATATGTCATTGAAAGTAGGGTTTGAACACTTGAAAGATAATGAAATCATAAAGTATTCCTTACAATATGAGTTTGATGATGAATAATGTACTAATATAATCCTGAGTAGAATTCACAATAGAAAGTTTTGGTTAGACAATAGAGTGATAGATATCACAACTGACCTAATTCATGAAGTAATTGGTTTATCTAAAATTGGAGTCATATCATTGAATGAGAAGAACATGAGAAAAATAGTATTAGACAACACTAAATCATCTTACAATGGAAGAGGTATAGTGATTCGCAAGATACAATAGGATGATGTTAGGTATTTGTGCAAGATCCTTATAGCTAAGTTTTGTCCTAACTCAAGAGAAGATGACATGGTAGCAGGAGTGATACATGTAGCCTACTTAATGTGTGTTGAAAAATTTCAAGTTGAAATGTGTGAAATTTTGAGAATTCAATTATTTGAGAACTAGGAAAAGATAAAGAAGATGAAAAACTCTTAGTTTATATTCTCATCATTGATCACTTATATATTTTTTCATTTGTTAAGATGATTTACAATTACAATTGGTAATGAATGGAATGATGGAAAGACCACAATGGAAAGGATAAACACAGTATTTAGGAGACATCTTATTGACAAGGTCAATGAGAGTGCAGTATTGGTAATTAAAATATTTCAGAATTTAATGTAAAACAGATCAAGGATTCCAAAGTCTTTAGGTGAGAAATATAAGAATGAGATATGTTTCATGGTTGATACTAACTTTACATTCATTGAAGTAGTAGAACCTAGAGTAGAATTAATAGACCCTCTTGGCTATGAAATTTATGAAATTGAAATAGAAGTTTATGTGAGCAAATTGATTGTAATGCCCAAAATAATTTGGACAAAAACACAACTACAAATTTTTTTTTTGAAGCAACTGTGACAAATAACTAGGTCAATCGATATTAGAGTCATGCCCAATGGTGCGATGCCGCGAAAATGAGACTCGCTTCGGCGGGTCACAAAAACACTTAGATACCCTAACCATTTCTAGACCGATTAATTAAACTTTTCTAAAATCTATACATACATTTTTTTGTACAAATAATAAAATTAGGTGTTCTTTAAAATGTGAAATGTTTGAAAAATAAAAGGCAATTAAGGATTGATGATAATCCTACATGACTATACAAACTTATTAAATTAATTAAACCTAGAAACATTACAATAATTTAATTTAATAATAACAATGAAAGAAGAATAAAATAATGATGAAACTTGTGTAAACTATCAAATTATTTAAAATTCCATTCCACTAATATTAAAATACAATTTTTCATAAAAAGAGACTAAATACTATACTGTGTGCACATTTGAATTTTATCTCCAATTTTAAATCTACAATATTAAGGTGGGTACAATAACTTAATTTATTTAATAATCTAATGTCTAGACAAGGCATTAATCTTGAAGGAGCAAGAATTAAAAATTCCAAATATAAATTCCTAGTCCTATCTTACATGTAAAGGATCAAACACTTATGGATAAGTCAGTAAATAATTACCACATTTAAACCTATACTAACATTATCATTAATACATTTGTAAATAAAATTTATTATTAACCTATACTATATCTCTATCCGGTGAATGATAAAATTAAATAAAATGTCGGCACCCTAACCCTAATTTGAAATTAGGGTTGGGGTACTATTAAAGCATTAGAAAAACCCTAATCTCCTTTGTTTACCCTATCCTACTCTCACCGTTGCTATGTTGCAGAACTGAAAGCTTGCTATGTTATGACATGCCAATCTAATGGCGTTGCTACTGCAGAGATTCTTATTCTGCATTCAGCATTAGGACTAGATTAATTTTATTGTTTTATCTAGTACAATTTTCTATTGGTGCTAGATGGGGAGAGAATACTGGGTGGACATGGAAGGGTTGATAACCCTGATGAAGCAAGTCCACCCAGTTGATCTAATCTGGGTTCAAATCTGAAAAATTGTATTTAAGACAGTGTTGATTGATTTTTTTATTTTTTTTTCTTAATTTGAAGGGTGAGATGGGCTACCCTAATGCCCATTCCCGCTCAGAAAAATTCCAGAGTAAAGCACAATAGTTAGATTAATTCATATCCTCTATATTTTGCTGGGTGTCCATAATCTAATTTCGTAGTTCCCATTTAGCACCTGCCGACTGCATTTTCTTGAGAGTTTTTAAAGCTCTATGATTTTCTTTGTATACCGATTCAGATACCAGTGAGCTATAAATTGGAGCTTATTTTCTTAATATTTGCCATCAAGTGAACTTTATCAGTTTAATATTATTTTAGTCTTTGCATCACCATATAAGTATGGACTTGTCTAAAATGTAATACTTATCTAAAATGTTACATGTATTATATATTCTGTACATTAGGCAATGTACAGAATATAATATATGTATAATATTATACTTTCATTTTCCAGAAGAATACCTAAATAGTTTTGAAAAGATGATGATTGTTATTCTTACCAATCAGAATTAAATCGCTGGTTCAATTACAAACCAATACATGATTAGGTTTACACATGATTTTACTGGTATGAATATAATAATGTATATTATATTCTAACGTTGTTGCCGTTTAAAATATAATATACATTATTACATTGAATAAATATCATTCACGGAAATGCATTGATTCAGATTCATAGTTCCAAACGAAATAATGCTATTATCATTATATATATTATAAACTGTGCATTGTTTAATGCCCAGTGTATAATATACAATGTCATGTTATATATTCACATTGTGAAGATTGCACTGTAAAAAATCTTACAGCATTTTATAGTGCCCATGCGTACAATGCCCAAAATGTTGGTTAAGGCATAGCCCAGTCTGCATACATAGGTAGGCTTTGGGCTTAAGCTGCGGCACTATACAGTCAGCGATAAGGCGGTTATCAGCTATAGATACTCACTGTCAAGTGTTTAACCATGGCAAGGTTGGTACAGTGCGCATACACACAGCATTAAGCTTGTTTATAAAATGTTAAGAATGTAATATTTTATATTACAATAAGTCACCAGGCAGTGATGATAGATTTTGCTAAATTAGTTCAGTATCAACGGTTGTAATATAATATTATATTTTACATTCTGTGCATTGTATAATGTGCAGTGGGTAATATATAATATTATATTATATATATTTACTTTGGCAAGAGTAAGTTTTATCGAATGTTAGATTCGAAATTAATATGTTATTTTTATAATATAATATATTGTATACTATACTTTATTTAATGTATAGTATATAATATATTATATTATGTACTATACTGATCTTAGCAAAAGATTAGAATATTAACAATAAGATACTGTATAATACGTTCTGTCATAATTTTATGTGCAGAACGTATTATATAATATTTTATTATATAATAACATGTTTACATTGCATTAATAGATTAATTAAATAATGTTAGAATTATATATATATATATATATATATTAATTATAGAAATATCTTTTGTAGTTAATCTGGATTAAGAGATATAGAAATATCAAGGAAATTTGGCTTCCTGAAAGAAATATATTATTCATTTCATGATTCTGGCTGTTATTCATTTATTGTTCTAACCAGTTTCTGCCCTTGGAGGTGATTTCAACCTATATCAATTATGATATCAAATACTATATATATTTTTTTATGAAATGTTTATTGTGCACTGTTCATTTCCAAAAAATTACAAGTATAGATTTACTATTATAGTTTTGGCTCTATTCTATACTGTCAGCTACATGAATAGGAAAAAGAAAACAAAATAATATAAGAGTTCTTGTACAATTGAAACAATCTGTGAAAATGAAATAGACTAGCTTGAAAATTTTTGATCTAGTTTATTTTCTTACTAAGTTATTATTACAAATTGCTACCATCTACATTCTTATCAAAAGTAATGAAAATCTTTCATCTAAATCTGCCATTCTTTTCTGAAAACAAAACAATCATTTACAACTATATGAAACAGAATACATTAAAAAGAATATAAGATTTTTTTTCAAACATATTTGAATCTCATAACCTAGATACAGAATTTTAAGCTTTTCAATTAGAGGAAAATCTCAACAAAATAGAATAGCATAGAACTTGATAAATAGGAGATTCACATTTTAGTCCTTTTCCACTTCTCTAGAACAATTAATACAAAGATTGAAATACTATTCCTTGTTCATAACAAATCTGTCAAACATTGTACAAAACTAGACATAAAATGTAAGCATTGAGTGCAGAATTTTTAAGACTGCTCTAAAGGTATGAGAAATAGAGTCATAATTTCAGAACTTTTCCATCTTCAATTCAAGACTGCATCATTTAGCCATAAGTCCAAACCTGCACACAAAAGACTCTCTCCACATGGCCATGGAGCTCACCTCCCAGCCAAGGCCATTACATGGCCACCCCCAAGCTTGGGGAAACAAGTATAGGATAGGGTAACATACAAGCAACACATCATGGCATTCAACAAAACTCAAACACATAGTTTACAATACTCCCTTTCCCAGGCTTAAACAAAGGATTCAACATAGAATCTAAATTGTGGGTGAAGGTTGAATTACACTTGGAGTCACCATGCTTATGAAATAACAACTAAACAACAAGCATACAACCTTCACAAGGCCCTTCCAACCCCAACATACAGCTCAATACTATGAGCAAAACATCAACTCCTTATGACCCCCAAAAATTCACCTTATAACCCCCAACATAAGCTGGTTATCATGGCTGCCCATACAACCATGCACTCAACAAATGCAATCCCAACTCTATGCCCTTCACCCCAAGTTCTCCTAATTCCTCCCAAGGATGAGGATTGAACTTGCACACCCTTAACCAAAACAATTGCAAATAATAGGAAAGAAGAAACTAAAATTCTAGGCTCAGATTTTTAAATCAGCAACAATAAACCAAATTTACACTTAACACATGACAAAAGAACAGTTACCAATTCTTCCACATTTCACATCATTTTTAGACAGAAAATAAAATAAAATGATAGAGTTTTGATACCACCAACCTCCTTCCAAATATGAGACTAAATTATGGTTGAAGTTGAACTTGGTCACACTGATGCAGGAGCATCCTAGGTGTAAGAGCAATCTTGCATCACCCAAAAATATTTTTGTTTTTGTATTCAATAAGGGCTATCTTGTGCAGAGTTGCTATTTATGGAAACTTGCTATTTTTAGTAAGTTGGTCTTACGATCTTGGAATGTCTGATTTTACATATGGAGGTTCATCTTAGTCATATCAGCCTGCCAGCAAATTTTCATGTCTAGATCAGGTGTAGTTTTGAAGATATTGAAGATTTTTGGTATTGGCAGTAGGGTACAGAAACTTTGAACTCAGTTTTGAAGGCTTTAGAGGCCCCAGATGAGGTTGAAAATTTGGGTGACAGGCGTTTTGAGCCAGTCAAGCCTGTAGAGTGCTTCGTGGCATTTCTAGAATGGGGTTATAATAGCCAATCGGGTCAACGGGTGATGACTTATGGTCTTCAGAAGTTGGGTCACCTGAAATGGCGGAAAATAATTTTTCTTCAAAATTTTTGTTTGGGTTTCAAAACTCATTTTGAGCCGACTTTGATGTAATAAATTTTAAAATAAAATAATTCTAAGTTTGGTCGGCCTAAGGGCTAAATTTCTAGGACCTTCTCGTGCGGTGGAAATTACCTATATAAAGAAGGCCCGTAGTGTTGTCTAGGGCAGTTCTGGGTAGTAGATCTGGGTATTGATTCGAGGCTTTGTCCTATAGAATATTGTAAGGGAATGCCCATGTGGCTTTGCATATTGTAATTCTGAAAGTTTGTAATTCCACATTTGTGGAGATAATAAGAAGCCAATTTTCTATTCTTGCATATTATTGTTGTTGTTTCTCTATTTCTGTTATGTGCATGTGGTATTAAGGGGAGCACCCTTCATCACACACTCATAGCTTGCTGTTCCAAAAACCTCTTAAAACCAGGGTTCCCAAAACTTCTTTGATTTTTCTCCTAACTAACTTAGCAGGCTCCAAAATCAATTTTTATTCTACTTAAAACATTTCCCCCCTCTTTCCTACACCCTTCCCAAGCTGTTAGATATCTATATTCCAGAAAATGTGCCACTTGCCACTCCTAAGTTTCCTAGAAAATGCATTTCAACCTAACAAAATGATGGAAGCTTAGGGAAGATAGAAATTTTCGTGCAACCCTAAAATGATTTGGGTAATAAGGAAGTGGCCTAGGAAGATGAAAGTAGGTGAATTGAGCCCCCCAACCAAATTCCTAACCTTGGGGCACTAAAATTTACATAAAACTTCATCCTAGGGCTTCCCAAAACCTCCTAAAAATGCCAATGAATCGTGCATCCGAAAATTGAGGTTGGTTTTTTCAATGTTTTCTTGGTCTCATAAACCACCTACTAGCTTGGGAATGCTCAAGGTTAACAAGGAGTAGGTGGGGTCCAAAATCCACTTCACATGCCACTTCACACTAAAGTGTCAAATGACACATCACCAAACAGAATACATATCACAACCTATGTGGCATGCTTTGTGTGCAAAGACATTTAAACATTACACAAATAAAATTTATTTACAAACATACAAATTAAACACTATCAACCATGCATATTCAGTCATCACATTCACAAAAGAAAATATGATACAATGAGGTCGCACTCTCTCTCTAGAGTCAACCTTGGCTTTACTGATTGCACTTGGTCCTATCTTATTTCCCTGGATTAAACCATGGTCATGTCCCTGCATGCTCACAATCAATGTCAGTACATCATGAAAAACAAAACTTACATTAATAAACATTCAACATAAGATGATAGCATCTACTACACAATATACATGTGTATACATCCACATCATATAACGTTACATATTTGCATAAGCAAGTAATAACATCTTATCCTAGAACCATGATTCCATTAATGATCATAATATTGAAAGATAACAGAACAATACTAAATACATATATCATGAATAAATAAAGGTATCAAAATGAGCATGTATGTATATAAATAGTATGATTACTGTGATCATCAACAAAACCTGTAACAAGCTACTCATAAAGTCCCAAAAGATAGCATGTATGAACCATAATAGATTAATGTCAATACTCAAGATATCATCCTGATGAGTCAAGTGTCAAAATCAAAGTCGAACTAGGACAGATTGGGGTAGGACCTCACATTGCTTAAGAGCAAGTTGGATATTCACAGTAATAGATTTGGGACTTTTGAGGAGAACTTCAAGTCCACAAAGTCTATCTTAGAAGATAAACAGTCTAAGAAGAGAGTGGATAGTACAATAAAGAAGATTCTGAAGGACACAGGGATGACAAAACAAGAATTTATAATTGCTAAGAAGACAACAACAACCATCAGAGACATAGGAAAAAAGAAAATTTTGTCTGTTCCACCCCTATCATTAGTTGCAGAATAGCCAACAGACATTCAGGTTAAGGTAAAAGTGGAGGAAGTTGAGAAAGATCAATAAGTTAGGAAATCCACAAGATCACCTTCATCTACACTTGGTAAAAGAGTAAAATAAATTACTACTAGACAAGGAAAAAGACAGAAAACATTAGTACCACCAGTATAGAGAAAGATAGCAGAAATAAAAGATAATGAAGAAACCCAAGTGAAAAAGAAAACATGGAAACCTAAGATTGAAAAAGTGAATGAAAAAATCATACAAGATGGAGACTTTTCTAAGATGAACAAGTATTATGACCTTTACGACTATTTAGATAGACCGAATCTTGAAAATGTAGTTGTGAAACACATGATACTATCTAATAAGAAGTTTGACACAATTCAGGGCAAGATACCTGATGATTTATATGAGAAATTAGTGAACAGGAAGAAAAGAACAACATAAGAAGACAATAAAATCAAAGAAAATCTTGTAAGAAAATTATGTGATGTTAAAGATGAAGAACATTTCAAGGAGATCATGAAATAACTGAAGACCCATGTGAGAAAAAGAAAAGAACCATTCATATTATGGGAGGAAATTATGAAGAGATCAACAGAGAAAAAGAGAAAGAAATAGTCAAAGTAATGACATCCAGTGTTGAAAGACACTCTAGTGCAGTAGGACAAACAGAACAAGATAAGGAAGCTAAACATTAGAGAATTCCCTCTCCACCAGCTATAAACATTAAATATGAGTCCATGCATGTGGAAGGAACTAAGATCAATTTAGATAGGGATGGTAACCCTTTCAAGAATCTTGAAAACATTGTTGACAATTCAGCTTTTGAAGCGGAGGACAGTGCTAGAGAAGAAGAAAAGAGAGATTCTAGGATTGAAGAAGAAAAGGAAATAGAGAAACAACTAGAAGCCCCTAGTCAAGAAGAAATCAATCTTACACCTGAGACTGCAAAGAAATAATAGATTGGATCTATATTTGAAAGTTTTGGAAAAGAATTTGATGATCATGATCAAATGGAATTGATCACATCTCTGAACAAAATAATTGGGAAGAATAAGAAGGTGAAAAGCCTTGAAGGACCACTGAAGGAAATAACAGATAAGTTGAAAAGCATTGTGACTACACAGATAGCAGAGGTAGACCCACTTGAAGAGCTAAGAAAGTTATGAATGTATTTGATGATGAGTTTACTAACTTATCTGACATAGCTAAAGTGAAGGCACAAGTAGCCTATGAGGCCAAATTACTTCTAGACATAAGTCAGAATATCATGAATGACACTAACAACCTAGATATCTATATAAAATACTTGAGAAGGAATTTGGACAGAGGTAAAAAATTTTACATTCAGTGTACAAAATCTAAGAATCTTGCATCAAAAGAAATTCAGATGATTAAGGCCAAAGAAGCAGAGATTCGGATAGAGGTAAATCTTCTAGCTAGCCCGAATGTGAAGATATTAGACATTGAGAAGAGAATTAACAAGATTAACGATGAAATAAGGATTCTATATGATGAAAAGGATAGGAAATTGGAAAGATTCTCTCTTTTAAGAGAGCATATTTCCATTAAGTTAAGAATTGTTGAAGGACAATTGGAAGAATGTCTTTCATCAAAGACATCTTTTCAGAAGTTTAGTTTTGCAAGCCTTCAAGCATGTGAAATAGCATCTTATGGATTGTGTACACTACTCACCATTACAAAATCCATTAAGAAGGCATGGGAGAAGGAGATAGAGAGTATCAAGATAAATTTTGCAGATTGTGTTGCAAGCCTACCAGCTCTGCAATATTGAATCAAGGTATACACATTTTTGTTTGAGCATAGTTTTGGCACCCTTTCTTTTTGTCATTATTGTCAAAGGGGGGAAGATATTTAGCAGAAAATTGTTATATATGATAAGGATGTATATTCTTAGGGGGAGTACAGGATATAGTTAAGATATATGGAGTTATAAGGATAGTGAATATATACTTTTGTTATGGCCACAATTTTGAGTTTTTGAAGTGTTATGACTTAGCCAATTTTCTCATATGTTGCCACCAATGAAAAAGGGGGAGATTGTTGGAAATTTGGCTAAGTTAGATACTTAGATTTTGACATTATGGAAACATATAATTTACATTTAAGATAACATATGACATAGAGCAAGTAGGACAGAGCTCAAAGCAAAATTTTTTAAGTATGAGACATTGTTTTTTCTAGTGTACTCAGAGATAGTTTTTGTTAGTGATGATCATTGGAGTAAGTTCAGTTCTTGTGCACTTGAACATAGATATTATGATGACTATAGAAGACTCACCTAAGAGTGCAAGTTAGTATGTCATGTATGGAAGAAGTTATGACAGTTTTACCAGAGATAATGTCTAGCTGACAGGACAGTATATGAAGACAGAATTGGTAAAGAGTTAAAGGTTTATTTTGTTTATCAAAATAATGTCTTAACAATATAAAGGGATGACATCCTAGATATTAACCCTTGTGTAAATATGTATTTTTTATAATGCTATTGTCAAGCCGACTGTAAGAATTATTAGTCTTAATAACTTGAACCAAGTACAGCTGAGAAAAGACACATTCAAGACTCCTTATGAGCTATGGTATGGCTACAAACCAAATGTAAGTTACCTAAAAGTATTTGGTAGTAAATGTTACATCTTAAAAGAATCTAGAAAAGAAAAATTTGATGTAAAAAGTGATGAAAAAATATTTTTGGGATATTCTTGCAAAAGTAAGGCATATAGATGTCTAAATTTGTCTACTCACAAAATCATAGAAAGTGCACATGTCAGAATTGATGAGTTTGTAGAAAAGACTGAAGAAGAAAGCAAAAAGGAACTAGAGGATTATAGAAGATTTGTTTACATCGAACCTGATACATTGCTAGACACATCTGTCAATAAGGAAACTACATCTACCGAGCCCAGTACAGTAACCGAGTCACAAGAAGAAGTTTAGACTGAGTCACAAAGTACCGAGTCTCAGTCTGAAGCTACCGAGCAAGTATCTACCAAGCGTGAGCAACCTGAACCTGAAGATGAAGAAGATGAAAATGTAACTCATTGAGGAAGCAAGGAACCTGTATTGGCCAAGTACATCAAAAAAATCATACACTAGATCAGATTATTGGAAACAAACCAGTTGGTACACCCATGTGTACTAGACTGATGCTTACCAAAGATGATGATTCAAAAGAAGTAGATCAGACCTTATATAGATCAATGGCTGGCAAATTATAGTATGTAGTGCACTCAAGGCCTGATATTGCCTTAGCAGTTGGTATAGTGGCAAGATTCTCAGCTAAACCTAGAGAAAATCACATGATGCCAATCAAAAGAATCTTGAGGTATTTAAGGGGAACTGAAGATTATGGCTTGTGGTATAAAGTTGGAGGCAATCTGGAGTTAAAAGTGTTTACTGATGCTGATTGGGCAGGAAACATTGATGACAGAAAGAGTACAAGTGGTGGAGCATTCTTTCTTGGCAAGAGGTTAGTATCCTGGACTAGTGAAAAGAAAAACTGTACATCCCAATCCATAGCAGAAGTAGAATATGTTGCTGCAGCAGTAAACTGCTCTAATATTGTATGGTTTAAATAGTTTTTGGAAGGCATGAAGGTTGAGATCAAAGAACCATTTGTTATGTTTTGTGATAATACAAGCTCAATAAATATTTCAAAGAATCCAGTAATGCATTCCAAAACCAAGCACATTGCTATAAAATATCACTTTGTCAGAGAATTGGTGCAGGACAAGGAAATCAGATTGGAATATATTCATACAAAAAAACAAATTGTAGATATCTTCACCAATCCACTACCTAAGGATGCATTCTTGTATCTAAGAGGCAAGTTAGGGGTCACTCCCCTGTCCGAGGTTCACTAAATAAAGTTTTAGTGATGCATCAACCAGAACATGTTGAAGATAAATCAATTGATACAGCATAGTCAAGGAATCATTGCATTTGAATTAGTACATAAGGTACATTGATATTCACTAAAACTGTGTAAGTTGTCTTTGGCATGTGTTGTCAAAGAGGGAGAGTTTTCTGTCATTTCAAGAAATTTCTAAGGAGAATAATTTGAGAGGTTAAGAGGGAGAGTTCTCAGTCAGAAAGAAGTTTGAAGATGATGGGAATCAGAATGAAGCTAAGGATATGTTTCTTACTCTAGGTTTCTCTGTGAAATTTCATTGTGCTATGACATGTTGTGTTGCCATCAATGCCAAAGAGGGAGATTGTTGGATACAATTGTCTGGAGGACATTGTTGGATTAGCTATGTGTTGTCTTTGATGTCACACAAATGTCATATCAATTTTCATTCTCAGTGTCTACCGAGCTAAGTCGGTCAGCTAGGTGGTTTTTAGTGTCTACCGAGATCTCTTAGGTGTCAAAAGGAAACATGACAGAAAATAGTGTTAACCGAGCCTCCTCGGTTATTGAAGGAAAATTAATGGTTACCGAGCTCACTCGGTCTTTGAAGGATGTTGCAGAATTCATTGTGGTTACCGAGTTCACTTGGTCACCGAAGGAAATCTTTTCAGGATTAATGTTTACCAAGCAAGGTTAGGCCTTCAAAGGATTTTGTTATTATAGTTTGTTTATCCCAGCCGACTGTTGTAATAATTATTAGTGCCGACTTGACAATCTAAATCTTAATTAGAATGTTATATATATATAGAAGGTCAAGTGGTGAATAAGATATACAACATGCAGAAATCATTTTGAAGAAAGGTATGTGCAAATTTTGAAGGATGGTTAGATATCTTTGAGGAGAAACAAAGATTTATTTGATCAGTAAGGATCTAGTGAAGTAGAACAGAGATCTATAATCAGGAATTCAGTTTCAGGTCATTTCACTATTACTCTCTTACAATTGTAGCAGTGATATCAAAATCTCTTAACCAAGTTGGTTTAACAACCATTTTGTAAATCCTCTAACAAGGTGACAATAATATTGAATTGTTTCAAGACCTCTTATAAGGCCACTCCTAGCAGGGTGATTAAATCCTCTAACAAGGTCACACCTAACAGTGTGTTTTGTAACCTTTTACCGGGTTGGCTTCTAACCGGGCATCACTTTAGAAGAGTGAAAAATAGTAACTAGTTACATTGGTGGTTTTTCCCATATTGGGTTTCCACGGTAAATCTGGTGTCTCTTGTGTTCATGTTATTTTCTTTATTCATGTATGTTAATCAGTGATGAATGCTTAAGAATAGTTTAATTATTACACACTTCAAAGATCAAGTTTCAGCATTTCTCTGTATGTTTACCGAGTGGCAACTGTAAATAATTTATTAAGATATCTAAGGGATCAGTGGTAATATTTTTGTGCTTAACTGATTCACCCCACCTCTCTGTTACTGCATCTATATTTCCAACAATAAGGCATATGTAAATTTGAAGTAGAGAAGAAATTGTAATGATTTAGATGGTATAACGAACATATAAGCGAAGAGATATTGATGTGAAGTTTTGAAAGAAAAGAAAGTAGTATAAGGTTATGTACCTTGCCATATTTTGTAATCAGTAATCATTGTACATTACTTGTTTGGGAAGTGGACTCATCTAGTAATCATATTTTGTACTACCAATTCTTAGCAAGGTTAAGGCTTCTAACAAGGCCTAAAGTCCATTAATCAGGTTTGAGACACTATATGCATGTAATAGGCTCCTAACAGGGTCAATATCCTTAATAGGATACTTTTGATTAGTGGATCTTTGTAGGTACCATCCCCACTAGGGTTTCCCCTTGACCAGGGTTTCCTTGAGAACAAATAATGTGTTATGAGTTCATTTGCTTTACTATTATGCATATTATTTAGTTTACTATATTATCCATGTATCAAGTTAATCTGTTATATCCATAATTGGGAAAAAGTAAAAGTTTTTAGAATACTGATTCACACCCCCCTCTCAGTATTCCCTATTTCTAACAGTCATATGTGCATGTACCAATAAAAACATCAATTAGATTTCACAAAATCAGGTTTTGACCAGTCTTCACTAAAATTATCATAACTTTTGCAAATCTAGAGGAAATTAATCCAAACCAATGGTAAATGAAATTTAACTCAAATAAATTTCCAGAAATATAAATTTTGGATCTGTATCATGTCATATGTGCATGTACCAATAAAAACATTAGTCAGATTTCATAAAATCAGGTTATGACCAGTCTGTACTAAAATGATCATAAATTTTTCAAATCAAGACAAAATTAATCCAATCCAATGGAAAATAAAAGCTAACTCAAATATCTTTCCATAAATATAAATTTCAGATTTGTATCATGTCATATGTACATGTACCAATAAAAACACCATTCAGATTTGTGGAAAAATAGCCCAGAAATTTATCACACAACTCATAAAAATTAACCTTATGGTCGTGGGTTTGAGAAAAATGATAGAAATTTCATAGGATAGAATGGAAACCCATTTTAGGGCCCCATGGTGGGCACCAAAAATTTGTGTGAAAATTGTACCTAACTATGGACACAACACTTTAGTAAAACATTAGAGGTTAGCAAATCAAGAAATCTATAATATAAATAAAATTCTCATATTAGACCAAGATCAGTGACAATGCAACACCTAAATGAAGGATTTAATGCTAAAAGATGAATGTAGAATGAATGTAGATTAATCTATATTTTTGTATTTTCTATGCAATTAGGATGAAAAACTGTATGAATCTAATCTAGAATTGAATGAAATGATATGAAGATTTAATCTAACAATGATATGGATTGAGATGAAAAACTATGCAAAACTATGAAAAAATATGAATTGATCTCACAAATTCGTTTGTCGCAAAAGCTTGATTCTTCCTATGTAATTTCGCTAGAGTAATTGTGCAAATTCGAGAGATGTATTATGAAGAGCTGAGCCTTGTTTTTATAGAAATCTAGGGTTTGAGGATGCATAAGAAAAACTATAAATCACTCTTGATAAACTCAGGTTGATTTTTGAGTTAACAAGAAATTAAGAATAAATAAACTCATAAAATCATGCAAAAGCAGTTTTTATCTCAAAATAGAGTTTAGTTCTCTTTTTCAACTCATCATCAGATGTTGAGTTTAGAAAGTTTGCAAATTGAATTTAATAGTTGTTTTAAAGTTGACTGCTTTTCTGATTGTGAATGATTTAATATGAATTAATTTAATAAATAAAGTGATTTATTTTCCACTTAACTGATTTTTGAATTAAAACAATTGATTTATGGGTTAATCAATTATTAAATCAAACTTTATTCCAATTAAATTTGACAACTTTGATTTTAAATCAATTAAATAAATATTCAATTGATTCTTTGTAGGAATTTTGATTTATTGTCAAAATGAAAACAATATTAATTAGGAATAAATAGAATTAAAATTAAATAATTAAGTGGTAGAATTAAATTAATTAATTAAATATTCATCAAATTCAATTAATCAACTTTAGGATAAATAATGACATTTATCACCAAATAATATTCAATTAAAGATCATTATGATAAATTAGGAATATTCAAGGAATATTCCCCGATGCAGAATTAAGATAATCAATTAGGTTTTTGATAAACTAATGTGTAGATGTACCTTAGCTTAGGACTTTGATGTTGATTTTGATTGAATTGTTGATGTAAGAGGTTAATGAACCTATAGCCCATTTTTGGGGTATTACGAATGGTGACTTGGAGTTTGACTTCTTCCATATGCCACCAAGTAGATGAAAACTTCCTCAAATTCATGATGGTGCATCTATCATTGACATTACTCGTAAAGGGGTGTTACAAGTAGTGGTTGTCGTTGCACCAAAAGATCGACCTATTAATGCCTGATACAACCACTAGACTTATAGAAGACACAAGAGGCTGTTAAACCATGTCACGAATCCCAAGGGGAGTGCTGACCATTTTTCCAACAATCTCCCCCTCAATGTTACCCGAGGGGATTCGAACCTGTGACCAGGCTCTGATACCACTTGTTATAAGTAGTGGTTGTCGTTGCACCAAAAGATTGACCTGTTAATGCTTGATACAACCACTAGACTTATAGAAGACATAGGAGGTTGTTAAACCATGTCACGAATCCCGAGGGGAGCGCTGACCATTTTTCCAACAAGGGGTGCATAGAGAAACACCTCTCAAGGTCCAAAAAGAAATTTTCCACTGTAGATACCCCTTCATTGCCATAGAAAAGGGGTACCTTGACCTTGAGTAAGTCCCTCATGTGAGCGGTATTCATGTCCTCAGATTCTAGCATAACTTTCCTTCTCCTAGGGCTCCTATCCCTTTCCCTATTTTGATGATGAGATTGATTTCCTTCTTCAAAATATACTCTATTTTTGAGGTTATCAAGTCTATGCAGAAGTTGTTGCATAAGTTTCCTTAATTAGGCTCCTTCCTATTCATTACTTTGACTCTCATCAGTATGGTTATCTTAATTATGTTCTCTCTCATATTCCCCATGGGAACTCTCTTGGTGAGATCTCAATAATGATTCCTAAACTCTATCCTCAACTCTTACGCGGGTGATGGGAGGCATCCTAGAAGAGTGGTGCAACATAAGTTTTAGGTACTAGTTTTAAATGAGTATTCAATGTGTTGAGAGTTTAAGTTTAAACTTGAATAGACCCTGGGCTCCTATTGTAGCAACCAAGGATCTGATACCAAAATGTAATTTCCCCACCAGGGAACCCATAAGGAATCAAGTCTTTAACCTAAAATTACAACACATAATTTTTTTCTATCATTTTAACATATCATTATTACATTCAAAAGTACATTCCTTAAGGTTCCCTCATTGATTCATTTACCATTGTAAAATAATTGCATTTCATTACTATTCAAATTGAATTCCATTTCCTTTTTCCTTTGCTTTTCATTTTAGAATATAAGAGACAAGTAAGAGAGTAATATTTCTTTCGTAACCATATCTTTACTTCCTATTTCATTTTCATTCCTCTTTGCCTACACATTGAATAACTTCCTTTTCAATTTTCAATTCAATATTTACATATGAAACATTTATTTTGATTTGAACATAGGAGATATAGAAGAGATAACACAACATTACACTTCGCATTTCCAACTTTTAAATCTTTAAATAACATCCCTTGAAACACCCCTATAACTATCCCTCCCTAATTACATTGCTTTAATCCTTCAATTTATGACAATGAATACAATTACAATAATAATTACATGAAATTCCCAAAGGCTTTACAAAAGGATCTTTACATCTTTATTTTCAACAATACATGATACAATTGAGAAATATTTATCACTACAAGAAATTTAAAACATATCCAAGCCATGAACCATGAATAGTACCTTGAAATATATTTTCCACCCAACCATGTGAAAATAAGAAGTTCCAGCCCCCACGATAGGAGATAGAACCAAGATACTCAAAAGGCCTAAAAAAACCTAAGGCTTTACAAAATAATAACTTAAAAGAAAAAGAAAAGACATAACAAGATATCACTTTACTATACACAAGGGTTAGGTTTCTAGCATACCACCTAGGTGAGTGTCATCACATATCCTGCATATTAGGATCCTTCCTTGCAACCATGTAACCCTGGCTCCCCCTTTATGAATAGGGATCTATCCTTGCAATTAACTATGGTCCTGGTACTCAAACAAGACTATGTGAACTTACATTTATGTGTCTTTAATTATCTTTTAAAACCCCCCTTTCCCAAGTTCATTTTTCGATTATCAATTTTTACCAACTCACCCATAGGATCATTTGGTAACCACTTTGGGTTCCAACAACTATGGTGAGCCACTCACCTAAGGTACCTAGTGTTCATCCCTAAGTTTTCTTGTCTATTAGTGTCTTACACTTAGTCATTCTATAGGAAATGTTGGTTGGTCATCATTGTGACCAAGTCATCATGTATAGGCTGAGTCACGTATATTATACATTTACTATCGAGAGAGAAAGTGGTAGCCAAGTACTTCAGTATTATGTGAGTCATTTTATGTTGAGTTATGTAGAGATGTCAATGTTGAGCACGAGGGTCTGAAGAATAGTGAGCGTTGAGTGCCTAAGATATCAAATTGCGAGTAAGCTAGATTTGACATATGTGTTTGTTATGGCACAAAAACTTAGGTAAACCATTTTGGCTTACATCTACATGATATTAATTTTTTGTAGAGGAAATCATGGAGGTTATTATGCTTTATAATTTTAATCATTAATCCCTATGCAATTCATGTAACCAATCAGAATTAAGGAATGGTTAAGTGGAAAAAGTAGACAATCCAGATCGTAGATCTCATATCATGGAGATGATCAATTGTTTATATAAGATGAGATTCAAAACCTAAAATGTATGATGTGAAAGGATAATTGTATGAAGAAGATCTCATACTTGCAGAACAAAAAAGTGTTTTTATTTATCAGAAACAAAGATCAGTGACAGAGTAGAATAGTGAAGGAGAGAATAGAGATATATTTGATAGAGGAGATCAAATCTATATTGTAAGGAGAACATCTATAATCATCATCACAGTGCAAACCAAAGTATCAAGTACTAGTATATTATACTAGGTGAATTGGGATACATCTCGTAATAGAGTGGTTTTAACAGACCTTAGTAAATCTCTTAACCAATTTCTTACTTTGTTGTAAGTTAAAATCATTTTGCAAGGTAGATTGTATAAGTCTCAAAGCTCTTAATAGGGCAGACCCCTCATAGGGTAGATCATTATTTTATGGTCAAACTTATAGCCCTAACAATAAAACTTTAATACTATAATAGTGAAGATTTGTGGGTATCATCCCCCCCGCTTTTAATATTTCAAGGGTTTCTGGCTAACCCAAATCATTGTGTTATGTTTTATTTTCATGGATGATGGTTAGGATATTATATCTTTTATAGTATTAAATTTGATGTTTATGTTATGCGAGCTAGTTTATGTAAAAATGGAACGAATGGTTGATATATAATTCACCACCCCCTCTTAGTATCTCACTTCCCATAATATATTTCCAACAATTGGTATCAAAGCCTAGTCTTTTAAATAATTCTAACCACTTGTGAGATGAAGATCTTGAGATGGAGGTTTATAAGTTAGGAAAGATCATAGAGAATCAAAATATTGATATTGATATTGCATTACAACAACTTGAAGCAGCCAAAGGTGAACTAAAGAAATCCTTAAGAAGAAGAAGAGAAATAGGAATATAGAAGAATGAAACTCAATACCAAGAAGAGGATACTACAGGACTATTTGATAGTGGAAACTCTACTGAAAGTGAAAAAACCATAAAAGAACTACTAGAGAAAAATAACATACTAAATGAGGACATCACAAATATGAAGAAAGAACAAGAGATACAATCAGTAAGACTCTATGAAGTTGTTAAACAAAAAAATAAAGCTGAAGAAGATAAGACAATGGCTAAAGAAGGTAAAAGACAAATATCTATGAGACTTGATGAAAGAACATGTGATATATAGAGGCTCACAAACAATCAACCAGAAATGGTGAATCAACTACTACTTGTTAATCAAGAATTGGGCAAGAAAGATGTGAAAATAAAAAATTTGAGATTAGAAAAAATTCAAATGAAGAATGATCTAAAATCTAAAAAATAACTCAATGAAAGGATGAAGAAGCCTAATGAATCTGTGAGATACTTTGAAGAACTATTGAGGTCACCTAGAAGAGCTAGTGATATATCTATACTTGGACATGATGAGCATCGGTCATCTACTAAGGTAGGAAAATCATCAAAGAGTGGGGAATAGAGGATTGCAAATCCAAAGAATAACAAGCCCACATGACATCATTATGGAAAGATAGGACGCATAGCTAACATCTATAGAAGAAAACATGGTAAGTATAATGCTAAACCAAAGTTAAATGGATATTGTTTTAACTTTAAGAAACATGGACATCAGGCCCACGAATGCAGGACAAAGGTTAGTAATCCACCTACATCCCCTAGATTTCAAGGACATTGTTTCAACTATGAGAAATATGGACATAGAGAATATGAGTGTAGATCCAAAGCTAAGTGGACATCCAATCAACAAATTAAGGCACCTAAGAAGGGTAATACATACAATTGGGACTACAATACATGGTATAGTTGTCATTACTATGGAAAGTATGGATATTGGACAAAATTGTTTAAAAACACATTTCAAAGGTAAATCCAATTCTTGGATGAGTGGAAGTATGGTATGCTACAAATACAATAAGATTGGTGACTTAAAGAAAGACTATAGAGTACATATACTAAGAAATGAACAAAGAAAGAAAGAAGAAATAGTCTAGAAGATGAGAAATTAGATAAACAAGACATGGAAGAAGAAAGAGGAAGGAAGAAGTAGTGGAGATAGTGAACCTGAGGTCACCCAATTTGATGGATCAGGTGATCACACTACTTTGAACTAAGTAAAGAGATTATGTGTGGAATTGAATCTTATAATGTTATATTTTTCATTAGTTCCTAGCATTTCAGAAGATGAAGTCCATATATGTATAGATTAAGCTGCATTAGGACATATTTGATAAAAGAGCTACATTTTATATTTGATGTCGAGCATTAGTATTTTATCCTTTAGTGATAGAGTCACTAATGTTTGATGAGCTCCTGTGATAGCCAAGATGTGATGTATACCAAGTCAGAACATAATAGTTATATCGACTGAGCTTATATTAACTGAGTTGAAATGAGATTGCCGAAACAACTGTATCTTACCTAGAAAGTTACTAATCATTAATAAATCCCTAATCCGACCGTTTGATGTTTATAAAGTAGGAAGTTAACATTTATTATCATTTCACCACCTATTTGAGAACTTTTTACAACAATTCTAGAGCAATTAACTAGACTGATTTGTGCTAAGTGTGATTTGCATAAATCTTCATAGTGTACCATCGGTAAACATCTAAGAACCACTTGTGCAAGGTATTTTACTGAGTTATTTATTTCAGAAATTGAACCCTTGAATTTAAGGAAATGGAATCTTCATCATCAATTGTGGTTAATAAGCAAGGGAAGGAAGTTTTTAATGTTTAACTTATAAGGAACGATGCATGTAAGTCGTAGAAATTCTAGGTTGTTCCAGAGAGTGCAATATTTGTTAGAAATAGGGAATACGGAGAGGGAGGGGTGAATCAGTATTATACAAACTTTTACTTTTTCCCAATTATGGATATAATATATTATCTTAATGCATGCATAACACAGTAAACTAAATAACATGCATAGTAATAAATCAAATGAACTCATAACACATTATTTGTTCTTGAGGAAACCCTGGCCAAGGGAAAACCTTGGTGGGGATGGTACCCACAAAGATCCACTAATCAAAAGTATTATGTTAAGGATGTTGAACTTTTTAGGAGCCTATTACATGCATATAGTGTCTCGGTCCTAATTAAGGGACTATTGGCCTTGTTAGAATCCTCAACCCTGCTAAGAGTTAGTAGTACAAAATATGATTACTAGATGAGCCCACTACCCAAACAAGTAAAGTAAAATGTTTACTAATTACAAAATAAGTCAAGGTACATAACCTTATATTGCTTTCAACTTCACATCAATGTCTCTTCACTTTCTTTTTCACTTTCGCTATTGTTCTGTTACAACTTCTTCATCTATATCTACAATTACATCATTACATCTCTTTATACAAGTTATTAAGGCTAATAACTCTTACAGTCAGCTTTACATAAGCATTATACAAAATATATCTTTACTCAATGGTTAAAATCTAGGATTTCATCCCTTTATATTTTTAAGACATTATTTTGGTAAACAAAATAATCCCTTAACTCTTTACCAATTATGTGTTCATATTCTGTCTTGTCAGCTTAATACTGTCTTCAATAGAACCATCATAACTTCTCTCGTACATTCTGTATTGACTTGCACTCTCAAGTGAGTCTTCTATAGTTACCATAGTATCTATGTTCAAGTGTGCAAGCACTGAACTTACTCCAATCAACATCGCTAATCAAAAGTATCTTCGAGTACACTGGCAAAAATATTGTCTCATACTTAGACAATTTTGCATTGCGCTCTATCATACTTGCTCTCTATCCCATGTAATCTTCATGTAGATCATATGTTGCCATAATGACAACATCTAAGTATCTAACTTAGCAAAATTGCCAACAATTTCCCCCTTTGTCATTGGTGGCAACATATGAGAAAATTGGCTAAGTCATAAAACTTCAAAATCTCAAAATTGTGGCCATAAAAAAAAATGTATATACTATCCTTATGACTTCATATATATTATGTACATCCTTATCATATTTATCAATTTTCTACTATATATCTCTCCCCCTTTGACAACAATGACAAAAAAAAGGGTGTCAAAATTGTGTTTAGAAAAAAAATGTTGTACTTAGATTCAATATTGCAAAGTTGGGAGGCTTGCAACACAATTTGAAAATTTTATCTTCATGGCCTCTAACTCTTTCTCCCATGCATTCTTAATGGAATTTTCAACACTGAGTAGTGCACACAATCCATAAGATGCAATTTCATAGGCTTGGAGGTTTGCAAAACTAAACTTTTGAAAAGATGTCTTTGATGAAAGACATTCTTCCAGTTGTCCTTCAACAATGCTCAAATTTATAGAAATATGCTCTCTTAGAAGAGTGAGTCTTTTCAGCTTCCTATCCTTGTCATCATGTAGAATCCTTATTTCATCATAAATTTGCAAATTTTCTTCTCAATGTTGAGTATCTTCACATTGGGGCTTGAAAGAAGATTTACCTTTGTTTGAATTTCTACTTCTTGGATCTTAATCTTTTGAGTTTCTTCAGATACAAAATTCTCATATTTTTTACACTGAATGTACAAATTTTTACCTCTGTCCAAGTGCCTTCTCAAGTATTTTTATACAAATATCAAGACTATTGATATCATTCTTGATATTCTGACTAATGTCCATAAGTAGTTTGGCCTCATAGGTTGCTTGTGCCTTCACCTTAGCTATATCTGATAAGTTGGTAAACTCATCACCAAATGTATTCATTACTTTCTTTTCTCTTTCAAGTGGATTTGCCTCTGCAATCTGTGTAGTCACAATGCTTTGTAACTTCTCAGTTAACTCCTTAAGGGATCCTTCAAGGATTTTTACCTTCTTATTCTTCCCAATAATCTTATTTAGAGATGTGATCAATTCCATCTGATCATCATCATCTACTTCTTTTCCCAAGCTTTCAAAAATAGATCTAATTTGACTTTTCTTACTAGTCTCAGGTGTAAGACTGATTTATTCTTGAATGGGGGTTGCAACTTGCTTCTCTGTCTCCTTTTCTTCTTTAGTCCTTGTGTCTCTTTGTTCTTCTCCTCTAGCATTGTCCTGCTCTTCAAAAGCCAAATTGTCAAAAATGTTCTCAAGGTTCTTAAAAATATTATCATCACTATCTAGAGTGATTTTGGTTACTTCCACATTCATTGTCTCATCTTCAATGTTAATAGCTAGTGGAGAGGGAATTCTCAGTTGTTCTGCATCCTTTTCTTGCTCTCTTGGTTCTGCTGTGTTTGATTGTCTTCCAATAGTTTATGTCATCACTTTAACTATTGCTTGTTGTGTTTCCTTGTTGATTTCCTCATAGTTACCTCCCATAATCTGAATTGTTCTTTTCTTTTTTCTCAAATGGGTGTTTAGATCTTTCATGATCTGCTTGAAGTGTTCTTCATCTTTCACATCACATATCTTCCTAACAAGATTTTCTCTGATTTTGATGTCTTCTTTTGTTGCTCTTTTCTTCCTATTTACTAACTTCTCATACAAATCATCAGGTATCTTGCCCTAAATTGTGTTAAACTTCCTGTCAATTAATATCAAGTATTTTACAACTACATTTTCAAGGTTCAATCTCTCTGCATAATTGTAGAGGTTATAGTACTTGTTCATCTTTAAAAAGTCTCCATTTTTTATGATCTGTTCATTCACTTTTTCTATCTTTGGTTTCCAAATTTTCTTCTTTACTGGGGTCTCTTCATCATCTTTTATTTCTGCAATCTTCCTCTATACTAGTGGCACTAAAGTTTTCTATCTTTTTCCCAGTCCAGTATCAATCTCTTTCACTCTTTTACCATGTGTAGAAGAGGATGATCTAGCGGACTTCCTGACTTCTTGATCTTTCTCAGTTTCTTCCACTTTCACTTTGATCTAAATACCTGCTTGTTGTACTACAACTGATGATAGAGGTGGAATAGACAAAACTTCCTTTTGTCCTATGTCTTTGACTACTGCTATTGTCTACTTAGCTATCAAAAATTCTTGTTCAGTCATCCCTATGTCCTTTAAAATTCTCTTTATTATACTTTCTACTCTCTTCTTAGACTTTTTTCTTCTAACATAGTCTTTGCAGAGTTGAAGTTTTCCTCAAGTTCCAAATTTGTTTCTATGAATGTCCAACTTTCTTTTAATCAATCTGTTCACATACTCTTCTATTTCAATCTCAAAAATTTCATAGCCAAGAGGGTCTATGAATTCTACTCTAGTTTCTACTACTTCAATGAATGTAAAGTCAATATCAACCATAAAGAATATCTCATTCTTATACTTCTCTACTAAAGAGTGAGGGATCCTTGTTCTTCTTGTCATCAAATTCTGAAAAGTTTTAATCACCAACACTGTACTCTCATTGACCTTGTCAATAAGATGTCTCCTATATACTTTGTTAATCCTTTCCATTGTAGTTTTACCATCATTCCAATCATCACTAATAGTGTAAGGAAATCTTCTTAACAAATGGAAAAACATATAAGTGATCAATGATGAGAATCTAAACTGAGAGTACTTAGTCTTCTTTATCTTTTCCAATTCTCAAACAACTGAATTCTCAAAATCTCACACATGTTAACTTGAACTTTGTCAACACACATTAAATAGGCTACATGTATCATTCCTATTGCCATGTCATCTTCTCTTGAGTTTGCACAAAACTTAGCTGTAAGGATCTTGCACAAATATCTAACATTATCATATTGTATATTTCTAATTACTATTCCTCTGCCATTGTAAGATGATTTTGTGTTGTCTATAACTATTTTTCTCATGTTATTCTCATTCAAAGGTATGAATCTATTTTTGGATAGACTGGTTACCTCATGAATTAGGTCAGCTGTGATATCTATCACTCTATTATCTAACAAAAACTTCCCATTGTGAATTCTGCTTAGCATTATCTAGGTACATTCTTCATCATCAAACTCATATTGTAGAGAATACTTAATAATCTCATTATCTTTCAAATTTTCAAACCCTAATTTCAATGACATATCTTGATTGTAAATCTCTTCATTTTCTTTAGTAAATTCACTATCACTAAGAGTCTCAAGCTTGCATCCCAAATAACTTCTAACATTTTCTAAGTGTAAAACTCTATCTGGTACGGATGATAAAGTTAACTTAGGGTCTTCCTCCAAGGGTTCTACTAGTTCCCTATTTACTTTGGTCTATTCTTATCTCTTACGTTATGAATCAATGAAACATCCATAACATCTGCAAATTTCTTAACTGATTTAGAGATCGGCTAAGTAAAATACATTGATTTCACAATTTAGGGCTCACGTTGATTCGGCATGAAAATCCTTCACCAAATCCTTGAAAAACACTTACAATCACTTCTCTTTGATCTACTTAGCACTTGTATTCACCTTAATGATCAAATAATATTGATCATAACCTTCTAACCTTTCAATCTCACATAAATTTGACATCTCATTCAATTCCTTTGTTGCTTCTTTTCGAAAAGTTGTTTCTGCTTACCTGCAAAACTTAAAACTTCTTGTGATCTCGCATAACACAATATTATCTTATGCACTCTTAACCATAGCATCAATACATCATATACTACCTTGCATTAACTGCGCAAGGCTCAATTCATCCTATACTAACTTCTATACCATCCTAAGTTCCTATTCTACTATAATTTTCATGAATTAAGTGCTTTGAGATGGGTTAGGTAGAGATTCACTCTTACCATTTGATACTTCACAATTCTAATTACCTTTAGTGTTGAATGTGTCTCCTTGATCTGTGCCTTTGACAAACTTTACTTCTTCTAAATTACTATAGCATCCATTTTGACTGTTACTTACATTTTCATTTCTCCTTGCATGACTTCTAGGGTTAGGATTAGGATGAGAAACCCTATTGTTCATTCTAAAAAACCTTATTTTATGTCCAATCATGTTACATATCTGACAAACTATTCCATTGTTCTCATATCTTGGTCCAGATTGATTGATCTGTGATCTATAGTTTCTAGCAATGTGTCCAACTTTGTTGCATCTATAGCATACTACTCCATTTCTCTTGTTCATACCTTCAGTAGGTCTCTTATCTATATGATTAGTATTCCTAAACATTCTACTACTATTATTATTCTCAAAAAATTTAGGTTTTCTACATTTAATAGCTCTATGTCCAAAACCATGACAATTATAACAATATCCTTTAAGAGTTTTAAATTGTTTACTTGTGCAATATTTCTTCATATGACCAAAATTATTACAAGAAAAGTATCTACCTTTAAATTCTCCTTGCATACCTTTAGGTGACTCCTCTTTCTGAGGTGGTTCTTCTTCTTTAGGTGTATCTTCAAATTTTTCAACTTCATCAGATTTCTTTTCATCTACGCTTTCAGACATTTTCAAATCTGATTCCTTGCTTTCTTCATTTACTTTAGATGAGTTGAATCCAAGACAAGTTTTATCATAGAATGGTTTTTGATAAGACATTTGTTCATCAGTCTCCTCACTAGTTGAATATAGTCTTTCAAGTTTCTACTTAGATTGAGTCAGTTCACCTTTCACAATTATATTGTATTTCTCAAGTTCAGCATACTGCAATTTGGTTTTCTCAAATTTAGATGTCACTTTACCAAGTTTAGATTTTAGCCCTTCATTATCAAGCTTCAGATTTTCATTTTTAGATTTCAGATTTGCTTCATTCTTGCCATTTCCATCTTTCAGACTTAACTTTAGATTTTCTATCTTCAATTCATGTTTAAGGATCTCATCTTCTTTTTCCAGGTTGTCATCACAATCTTCAATTTGAATTTCGGATTCCTTTTCTAATTTCAGATCTTCCAACGTGTTTTTCAATTTCTCAATGAGGTTCTTTACATCATCATATTTTCCTTTTAGAGTGTCTCTTTCCTCATTAAGCATATTAATATGTTCAAGAGCTTATTCAATATTTTTCTATAGTTGATGCATATCCATAGAGATCTTACTCAAGCTATTAGGATTTCCTTGAATGATTCTTTTCTGAGTAACTGAGCTCTAATACCAATTGTTAGAAATAGGGAATACTGAGAGGGGGGGTGAATCAGTATTCTAAAAACTTTTACTTTTGCCCAATTATGGATATAATAGATTATCTTAATGCATGCATAACACAGTAAACTGAATAACATGCATAAGAATAAAACAAATGAACTTATAACACATTATTTGTTCTCGAGGAAACCCTGGCCAAGGGAAAACCCCAGTGGTGATGGTACCCACAAAGATCCACTAATCAAAAGTATCCTATTAAGGATGTTGACCATGTTAGGAGCCAATTACGTGCATATAGTTTCTTATTCCTGATTAAGGGACTATAGGCCTTATTAGAAGCCTCAACCCTGCTAAGAGTTGGTAGTACCAAATATGATTATCAGATGAGCCCACTGCCCAAGCAAGTAAAGTACAATGTTTATTGATTACAAAATGAGTCAAGGTAAATAACCTTATATTGCTTGCAACTTCACATCAATGTCCCTTCACTTTATTTTTCACTATCGTTGTTGCTCTATTACAACTTCTTCATCTATATCTACAATTACATCATTACATCTCTTTATACAAGTTATTAAGGCTAATAACTATTACAGTTGGCTTGACATAAGCATTATACAAAATATATCTTTACTGAAGGGTTAACATCTAGGATTTTGTCCCTTTATATTTTTAAGACATTATTTTGGTAAACAAAATAATCCCTTAACTCTTTACCAATTATGTGTTCATATTCTATCATGTCAGCTTAACACTATCTTCAGTAGAACTGTCATAACTTCTTTCGTACATGTCGTAATGACTTGCACTCTTGAGTGATTCTTATATAGTCACCATAGTATCTATGTTCAAGTGCAAAAGCACTAAACTTACTCCAATCAACATCGCTAATCAAAACTATCTTTAGTTACACTGGCAAAAACATTATCTCATACTTAGACAATTTTGCATTGTGCTCTATCATACTTGCTCTCTGTCCTATGTGATCTTTATGTAGATCATATGTTGCCATAATGACAACATCTAAGTATCTAACTCAGCTAAATTTCCAACAATATTGGCGGATCTCATTCAAGCCCTATTGTCTATCCCTCTGAAGGTTTTCATGATCAATGATATTTAGACATGCTACATGTGTAAGATCAGAGAGATTGGAGACTATGAGCTCAGAGAAGCATATGATAAATTGTGTAGAAATGTGGTGTTGAAGGCTAAACACCAGAAGGTTTGTAAGCAAGGTTTGGTGCATGCCCTTGATTTCCCAAAGAATTTCAAAGTTTAATTGATCAAAATTGTACTGAGTTGAGTACATGACATGCAAATTTGGCTGGAAGATGGACCAGTTAAGATCACCAAGGAAATGTACACAAAGTGACTGGTTATCGTAGTCTTCTAGGGAAAAAGACTATGAGATGTCAGAGTAAAGAGGAAATTCAAGAAAACACCTAGGCAGTGTGGAACAAACAAGGAATGAAAATTTCAACTATCATGGACCCAAAGGTTGATTTTGCAGTAAGGGTGATAGCACATAAATTTTATTAATCGAATAGACTAGACAGTGTTTCGTGCATGTTAGTTGACCAAGCTTGGAAGATAGTAAAGAAGGATCATATATATGACCTTGCCAAGATTCAACTAACACATCTTCCCAAGAACCTTACATCCATTAGCAAAGCGAAGAGCTCAATGTGTAAGTTCAGTTCTCTGCTTGTCTGTCTATTTTTCTATGTGCATAATAGTTTTCCTACTATTAGGGATGTTGCATGTGATAAGAATAAACCTATTACATTACAGATTAGGGAGTTTATTAATCACATGGGTGAGAAATTTGAAAATGTAATGGACAGTTACTTTGTAGAATTTAAGAAGAAAATGAGGAAAAGAAATAGGATCCCAATATCACTAGTGGAAAAGTACTACAAATACACTTGTTTCCTAGTTGATATAGATTTCACTTATGCTCAAGAAGTCATACTGATGGTATCATGGCTAAGGACATTACCTTATGAAGTAAATATAGATGAGTTAGTAGAAGCAATTACATCCCTATTAGCTAAAGAAGTTGATAATAAGGTTGCATATTTTGGAACATATGAGGAAGCTAAAACCAAGATAACTATGGGATTAAAATCTTCTACTATGAAGAGGAACAGAAAGAAGATAGTGAAAAACATAGAGAAAATGTTAGGAGAAGAAGAGGTAGATGCACCTCTTGCATTGACTCAAGGATTAGGAGAGGACAAGACTAGTGAATCGGAAGAAAGTGAAGAGGAGGAGACTATGGTTGTTAAGAAAGGAAACAAGGCATCATTTTCTGAGCCTATCAAGAAGCAAGCACATAAACCTGAGCCCACTCCCTCCCCAATACTTAGGCCTAGAACTAGGGAAGAGTCAATTGTTATAGTTGTTGAGCCACAAAAGAAAATTCCTACTTTAGGGAAAAGAAAACTAGTTCAGGCTAAGTTTGTATCAAGAAATATAAGGAAGAAGCCAAGAAGAGAGTTGATTTTAGAGAAAGATGATGAGGAAACACAATTTGATGAGGATATTAAGAAGGCATTACCTTAGAGGAAATAACTAACTTTGGATGAGATATGCCACAACATCACAAGTACTACCACCTTAATAGGCTTAAAGAAGATGAAATTGATAAACTAGGCATCGAAGATAAATAAAGAGTAGAACAAGATTTTCTCAAGATGCTCTGTATATTTAAGATGACGCCATTACAGTTGGGTAATCATATTCATGACGAACTATACAAGAGGATAGCTAAAAAATGGGAGTATTCTTTTATGACTAAGAACCATATTAGGGAGAGTACATTTTCCCAAGTCATCCCTAACTTATCCCTTAAATATATCAAACAATACATAGAGAAATGTACAAATAGGTTTGTCCCTAAGCTTCAAGCATATTCAGTATTACAACAAAAGGTTGAAGAGATTGTGCAACTGAGCACAAAGTGATGGAAAATTATTTTTGGTCTTATAACTAACAAGAGTCCACAGCTGAGCACACCAAAAGGAGTAGATTTAGACAATAAGGAGGATGTCAGTGACCAATAAGTTGAGAAGGAAGCAAATCAGAAGGCTGAAGAAAGTATGAAAAAGGATGAGATAACTAGTGTTGATATCACTGAGGAAACTCCAGTGAAAAAAAAAATTTACCAAGGAAGAAATTTAGTAGCATATACAAGATAAGGCAGCCAAGGATAAATTTATACCAAGTATCAATCTAGTATTACTACAAGTACAACAATATCCATAGATTGAGAGTACATCAACTATTGAGATTACACCAGGAAGACCACATATAGTCACAATTGATCAACTAGTCTCTCAAAGTGCTAATGATGAGGAAAAGGACCAGTCAACAATCACACCAAAGCCTACAGTTGCCGAGGAGAAACAAAATAAAAAATCTGAGGAGACTCATAAAGATAAGACAAAACAATCTGCATCAGTAGTGGTAAGCCCTCAAGTAGAAGGCACAAAAAAAGAAGAGACTGAGGAAGAGAAAGGAAATGATAAAGAAGAGTCTAAAGAGCAAGAGGCAATAAAAGCTTTAATATAGACGTTGAGTGGTGACACACCTAGGAAGAAGTCACAAAAGAAGAAGGAGAAATTTCATGTCACACATTTGACACTCAAAGAAGTTATAGTGATTCCTAAGTGGGATATTGATAACTTGACCTACGAAAAAATGCAAATCTTTCAAGATCTCCTTGAGAAGAGTAAAAAGGAAGAGATGAGAAGGGAACATCAACAAAAGAAGGTACTACATGAGATAAAAGGCATTTTCATAGACTCTTTTGAGATGAATGATGTAAATGAATCTGCACCTATTTTGGAGCAACTTGTACACATTATTAAGAAAGTAACTGATGATGATAGTGAAGCTAATGATAATTTTTTACAATGGTCAGAAAGGAATTTTCAGACCAAGGTACTCAATAAGCTCTCTGCTGACATTGTAGTGAAATAGGTAAAACTCTCTACGTTAGTAACAAATTTAGAAGTTGTATAAAATTCCCATTCTTTGTACAAGAAGTTATGAAATGTGGAATAATTTACAAAGGATAATCAGGATCTGATAGAAAAACTACAGCTAGATCTAAAGTCTACAGGTCACTCATTGAGCATGGATGCAAGTTACATCTCTATACATTTTACCAGGTTATTAAATTCCTAGGGTAGATTAGCTGAGTTGGTGGCTAATGATGGTAAAATAAGGGCTTGAATACTCTCTATACAAATAGTGTTGACACCTAACCTTGAGGTTATGTAGAGGGAGTTAGTCATGGAAAAGGAATTAGTTCAGAAAGACCCTCATCTTTCAATTGTTGAAAGCCTAGTTGAGCTAGCTATTGAGCTAGAAATAAAGTCCAAGGTTTTGGAGTCTATAAGGTCTAGTTGGGAAAACACATTAGGGAAGGTAATGTAGCTTCACAAACCATTCCTAGACAAATATTTCAAAACCCCCACACCCAAAGAACTTCAAGTGACAAAAACAAGGTGGAAATAACATGACATGACAAAATATTAGATAGGGGAAATGGATATAAATATAAAATATTAGATAGATGTTAGATATCAGAAAGTAGAAATAGACACAGTGGACAAATGGTATGACATATTAGTTTTGCAAATGTATATATATTTGATTGTATGTCAAGTAAGGAGTCTTATGTATATATGTAAATTTTTTTAAGACCGAGTCAACTCTTAGAGGGAGTATTCTATAGAAGTTTTATCTAATACTCAGTACTCATGTAATGTAATGTAAATATCATGACAAGGTGTGTTTGCCACTAATTTCAAAGGGGGAGATCATTGATCCCTAAGGTTTGTTTTATATTAGTGTCTTACACTTATTCATTCTCTAGGAAATGTTGGTCAGTTATCACTACGACCGAGTCATCACGTATATGTCGAGTCATGTATATTGTACATTTACCAAGTAGTAGTTACTATCGAGCAAGATAGTGGTCACCGACTACTTTAGTATTAGCCAAGTCAGTTTATGAAAAGTTATGTAGAGATGTTAGTATCGAGCACCAGGGTATGAAGAATAGTGAGTACTAAATGCTAGAGATATCAAATGCTAAGTAAGCCAGATTTGACATATCTATTTGTTATGTCACAAACACTTAGGTAAACCATTTTGGCTAACATCTACATGATATTTATTATTGCTAAAGGAAATCATGGAGGTGATTATGCTTTAAAATTATAATCATTAATCCCTAATTAATTCATGTAACCAATGAGAATTAGGGAATGGCTAAGCGGAAAAAGTAGACAATCCAAATCGTAGATCTCATATCATGGAGATGATCAATTGTTTATATAAGATGAGATGCAAACCAAAAAATGTATGATGATAAATGATAATTGTATGAAGAATAATCTCATACTTGTAGAAACAAAAGGTTTTTTGATTTATAAGAAATAAATTTTTGTGACCGAGCAAAGAAGTGAAGGACATAATAGAGATATATTTGATAGAGGAGATCAAATCTATATTGTAATGAGAAGATATGTAATCAAAATCATAGTACAAACCAAAGGATCAAGTATTGAAACATTCTAACAGGTGAATTAGGGTATATCTCTTAACAAAGTGGTTTTAATAAACCTAAGTAATTCTCTTAACTGATTGCTTAATTTGTTATAAGTTTAAATCCTTTTGCAAGGTAGATTGTATAAGTCTCAAATATCTGAACAAGGAAGACCCCTCATAGGGTAGATCATTATTTTATGGTCAAACTTGTAGCCCTAATAGGGAAACTTTATTACTATAGTAGTGAAGATTTGTGGGTGTCATCCCCTCCCCAGGTTTACCTTTCAAGGGTTTCTGGGTAATCAAAATAATTGTGTTATGTTTTATTTTCATGGATTATGATTAGGATATTAGATCTACTATAGTAATAAATTTGATAGTTATGTTATGCAAGCTATTTTATGTCTAAATGGAATGAATGGTTGATATTTGATTCACCGCCCCCCTCTTAGTAGCTCACTTCACATAATATATTTCCAACACATAGTCCCCTACCCAGACACACAAGCCATAAAAACATAAAGTCCTTCAAAATATTCATCTTGCAGGTCTATGGAACCCTCTTCTGCACTTAGGCCACCAAGACGAGTCCTAGCCTCATAATATGAACACAAGTATATGCCAGGTACTAAAACATCTTAAGTAAAACATTATAATACCAGAAAAAAAATTGGTGGATATACATAAGTGATAAAAGTTCCAACCCAAGCATAAGGAGCAAGTAATGGAGGTCATGAGCCCAAAAACCGCCAAATTTGAGCTTCTAGGCCCCTCTAAAAACCCATATGACATACTATAGCTACCCATACAAAAATCTAGGCATTATTAGAATAACTAAGAGGGGGAGTGAATCAGTTAGATTAGTTTTCCTATAGTCCCAAATACAAATATGTACCTTACAAAACAATTCCAATAAATGATGTAGCTTGGTAACATAAAATATCAATTTATCTGTCTAGTTTATCAATTACTAGTAACTATCCAACTATGATTACTGACTAAATCAACTATGTAGTATTTAAAGTATGATAACAAAACAATCATAAAAACTAACACATAACACAAATATTTATCTTGGAAACCCTGCTAAGGGAAAAACCACCTGGGACCTGTAACCCAAAATAATTCACTCTTCTAAAGTCAGGTTGTTGAAGAGCCAACCCTATTCAAGGTTACAATGCACATTATTAGGTGTGACCTGGTTAGAGGAATTATCTCTAACAGTTAACGTTTGACTAGCATTCACTATGGGGTTAACAAGATAAAACTTTACATTCAATGAATGTCATAGGCTATTACATAAGACCGTTAAGTCTACTGGGTTAAGAGATTTTCTGAATCAATGGTTAAACTGATACAGTACTGATCTGATTCAAATACAACTCAATTACAAATACTTAGATCTATGGTCAGCCCTTAAAATCCTTAGATCATTAATCAATTTCACTTCCTAAATATTTCACAACTTACTTTCACTCGGTAAATAGTTCTCTGATGCTTGATAATGTCTATAGCTCAGTTCTTTCACTAAATAGTTTGATCAGGCATGCATGAATAAAGTCTTCATGTGAAATCTCTCCAGTCTCCTTCTTTCTAGCATGTTTCAATAATGAAACTCATATCTCTTATATAAACAAGTATAAAATTTTCATATCATCCATTATATTTTTCCTCTTAATCTCCTTTGTCCATTTTCCCACTTAAACCTTCCTCGGTAGATGTGTCATTAACACATTTAAATCTCATGCTTTAGATCTTCTCTAAATTTTGTCAGTCGTGGATCTCATAAAAAAATTTATCCTTAACCTTGAAATCATAACAATTTCCAACTCATCAAATTCAGTTAGTTATTCTTAGCATTTAATGTTTTCATTCATACTTAGTTGATATAGAAATGTGTCGGTGATAACTAGCTAACTAGCTCGGTTAATATTGTCACTCAGTATACACTGCATTGGCTCAGTGTATACAAAAATCTTCAATTATTGACCACATTGACTTGTTCAATTACAAATCTCTTCTTCATAATAGATTAATGTAACATGATCAAGTAAAAAATATAAAGCCATAGACCCATCAATAAGTTACCCAATGTTTACCTTATCCTTATCTATCATATCCATCTTTTCCTCATGTAGATATCTTAGTTCTTCATCTTTTATTTCTTCAACAGATGTTTAGATGTTTGTAACTAACATGATAAGTACTGTCAAAACTAGTTGACATAAATGACAACATATTGACTAATTTAATCAGCTTACATATCATTTTAGTAGCTCTGTGATCTCTAATCACCATTTCTTCAGTTCATCAAATATTCAATCAGTTGTAGTTCATCAATCTCTCCCTTTGGCATTGATGGCAACACAAGCACTATGAAAATATGTCATACACATACCAAACATGTATTCTACAACTATGTAAGTAAATTTTGTAGCTCATGAAGCTCTCCCTAGCTTGATATTTAATATGTTTAATTACTACAAAACATAATAGCATTACATGCAGACTCTCCTTGCAGATTTGATCTTTTTAGTTCTTAAATTCTATTTATTCTCAGCAACAAATATTTCTAGTCTCTCTCTTTCTCTGTGTTCTCACTAACTAATTTTCATATTCATTCTCTCTGATCTTCTCTCCCTTTGAAAAAAATTCCAAAAGAGAATATACAAACAACTCTTTAGGAGCCAAGTAATTCTCTATGGTTCGGTTCATATCTTATACCTTTAGTGTACAGATAAACAAATTTAGGTTCTAGCTTCTACAATCTTTCACAACCTTAGAAAAAATACAAAGTGTGAGCTATGTGCATCAACATGAATGATCTTCTAATAATTATAGGTTGATGCAACATCCAGATCACCTTAGTGGTTGAGAGATAGGGGAAAAACCCCAAGTCTAGTCCTAAAATATTTAAATGTGTCCTTCAGTAAGGGTTTAGTAAAAATATCAACAAGTTGTTCCTTAGATGTTACAAATTCTAGTTTCACTTGCTTCTCTTAAAATTGTTCCCTCAAGTAGTGATACTTAATAGATATATGCTTTGTCTTTGAATGCATCATCAAATTCTTAGAAATATTTATAGTACTAGTGTTGTCACAATATATAATAACTAGGTCAGTGATTACCTCATTCATTCCTTCCAACATTTATCTGATCCAAGAAATATTTGAACAATTTGTAGGAGTAGCAACATACTCTACTTCAATAGTAGACTAAGAAATGCATTCTTGTTTCTTTCTAATCCAAGTCACAAGCCTTTCCCCTAAAAAGAATGATGCACCAGTTGTTGTCTTCTAGTCATCTATGTTTCCAGTCCAATCTGCATTGGTGTAAACTCTAAGTACAAATTTACCTTCCAATGTGTACCATACACCATAGTCCTCTATCTTCTTCAAGTATCTCAAAATTATTTTCATTGCAACCATATGTGAATCTTTAGGATTGGTAGAAAATCTAGCCACAATCCTCACTACATGTGCAATATTAGGCCTATTGTGTACAACATACATCAGTTTACCAATAATAGATCAATACAATGTCTTATTTACCTTTGTAGATTCATCATCCTTTTTCAATTTACATCTAGTTACCATTGGTGTTCCTACTAGTTTAACATCTTCCATGCCAAAAACTATCAACACTTCTTTAATGTATTTTGATTGAGTAATGAAAATCCCATCTTTCTATTGTATAATCTGTAAAACTAGAAAGAATTTAATCTCTCTGAACATTGACATCTCGAATTCCTTTCTCATTTCATCAGCAAAATATTTGAAAATCAGATCTTTTCCTCCAAGGATTAATCATCAATAAGTATTTCAACAATCAAAATATTATCATCAGATTCTCCTTTCATGTACAAATTACTAGTTTTACTAGTTTTTACAAAGCCAATACTAATAAGATAAGCATGTAGTCTTTCATACCATGCCCTTGGTGCTTGCTTCAATCCATACAAAGCTTTGTATGGTCTACATACTACGCTCTTCTGATTTTGATCAACAAAACCTTCTGGTTGTTCTATGTAGACCTCCTCCTCAAGAATTCCATTTAGAAAAGCTGATTTCACATCCATTTGATATACTTTGAATCCCTTATGTCTAGCATATGAAAGTAATATGTGGACTCCTTCAAGTCTAGCAATAGGTGCAAAGGTTTCACCATAATAAATACCTTCTTCTTGTGCATATCACTTGCAAACAAGTCTTGCCTTATTCCTAGGGACCTCTCCATTTTCATTCAACTTATTCCTAAATATTCATTTAGTACCAATAACATTTTTATCTTTCGGTCTAGGCACTAATGTCCATGTCTTATTTTTCTTAATTTGTTCTATTTCCTCATTCATATCATTGATCCATTCCTCATTTTCAAGTGCATCCCTAACATTCTTAGATTCAAACTCACAAACTAAGCATGTGTTTTGTCTTAACTTACTTCGGGTCAGCATGCCAGCTTACTTATCTCCAATGATTTGATTCTCTAGGTGGTGTCTTCTAAAAAATGTTGCTAACACTTGATCTCTTCTCTACTCATTAGTCAGTTCAGGTTCATTTTCCTGTTCAATAGCTTCTTCCTAATTCTTGATTTGTATTTGCTAATTCTCGGTAGCATTTTCCTGATGCTCGGTAGAATCAACCTATGGCTTCAGAAGATAATCTAGATCTTCAACATAAGTAAACCTACCATAGTCTTATGGTTCCTTCATGCTTTCTTCATCATTCTTTTCAGTAAACTCATCAACTCTAACACTAGTACTTTTTATCATCTTATTAGTAACCTTGTTCAAACATTTATAAGATTTACTCTTAGTAGAATCTCCCAAGAATATTCCTCCATCACCTTTAGAGTCAAATTTACCATTTCTATTATCTTTCAGAATATAACACTTACTACCAAACACTCTAAATTAACTTACAGTCGGTGTGTATCCAAACCATAACTCATAAGGTGTCTTATTTGTGTCTTTCTTTAGTTGAACTCAGTTCATGACATATATTGTTGTGCTAACTACCTCTCTCTAGTACATCTATGCAACATTTTTCTCAATCATCAGTTTTCTAGCACAATCAATAATAGATCAGTTCCTCCTTTCAACAATTCCATTCTACTGTAGTGTTCTAGGTACATAAACCTGGCTTTTGATTCCATGCTCATTAGAGAAGTTAGTGAATTCATCATAAACAAACTCACCCCCTCTATCAGACCTTAAGCATTTGAATTATTTTCTAGTTTATTTTTCAACTTTAGCCTTATACCATTTCAATAGTTTGAATGCATCAGATTTTTCTTTCAAGAACATAACTATCATCAATCTAGTATAGTCACCAACAAACTAAATAAAGTATCTATCACCATAGTAGCCTTGAGTTCTCATAGAACCACATAAGTCAGTGTGAACCAACTCCAAAATTCCTTTAGATGAATAGTCCTTACTTTTAAAACTAGATTTGGTCATCTTTCCTTTCTGACATTAATGGCACATAACATGATTAGGTTTGGTTAGACTAGGAAATCCACTAAATTTTCTCTTTCTACTGATCTTAATCATGTTATCAAAATTTACATGACATAACCTCTTATTCCATAACCATGCATCTTCATTCTTCACCAGTAAACAAGAAGTTTTAGCATTGTCAAGATAAAATAAATTACCTTTTGATTATCCTCTAGTTGTGACAAGCTTTCCACTTTCATCATAGATTTTCCCCTTCTTTCTTTCAAATTCAATTCGGTGACCTGAGTTATTCAGCTGTGCTACACTCAAAAAATTTTAATTAAGTCCTTTTACCCAGTATGTATTATCACATCTAATTTTATCATTCAATAAAATAGACCCTTTTCCTTTTACCATACAAGGTGTGTCATTTTCCATTTTCACTGATCCTCCATTATAATGCTCAAGATGATCAAACTTATCTTCATCACCAGTCATGTGATGTGTACAACCACTATCAATGATCCAAGTATCATTCTTACTAACTTTATAAATAAGTGCTATTTCTACATACCTTTCATCCTCTTTTGAATCATCTTTCATTACAAAAAAATACTACTTCAATATCATCATTAGTGTCAGTGTCAGTGTCATCTTCTCCAACAAGGTGACATGTCTTTTTCCCCTTATCTTTGTAATCTCAGTTGTCTCTATTGTAGTTTCGATTTCCTCTATTATCCCTTCTGCCAAACTTTCCATCACCAGATCGGTCATTTTCTTTATCTTACTATTTCATGCTATGACATCTAGAAGCAATATGGCCAACCTCTTTACAATTAAAACAAGCTAAAGTTAACTTTCCCTTATATCTTCCTTTAGCTTTCTGCAGTCTTTAGGCCATAAGTGCTTCAAGATCATCAAGCTAATCATCAATATTACTATCACTTTCATTCCTTATATTATGCTTACTGCTAGAATTACCAATCTTAAGAGATTACATAAAAGTAGACTCAACACTCGATACAACACTATTGTCAAAATTATTCAGATCAAAAGTTATTAAATTTCCAATTAGACTATTAAGATTAAGAGTGCTATTAGATGCAGACCTCATTTCATGGATAGAAGATATTCTAATTGCATAGACAAGCAACAAGGTTCTCAGTATCTTACTTACCACTGTATCTTTAAAAATACTACCTCCCACTCCTCGCATAGAATTAACTACCTCTTTGATTTAGTTTGTGTATTATGTAATGTTCTCTCCTGCCTTCATCTTCATGTCATCAAATCTACCTCTCAAGATTTTAGCTTTGGCTCTCATCACATTCCAATCACCACCATAAACTAGAGAAATTTTATCCCACATTTTCTTCGCTATAGTGTAATCCTTGACATCCTCAAATTCAACATCAGATAGAGTAGCAACAATCTCTATCATAGTAATATTGTGTTCATGTTGGTCTCTCAACTAATCAAGAGTCAAAGATCCAACATTTGGTTGTAAGTATCCATGGTCAACTAAATATATAGCAGATTCTCCAATTCCAGATATGTGAAGTCTCATCCATCTTTTCCATGTGGTAAAGTTATCTTTGTTCAGCTTTGGCACTTCCCTCTTATACATCTTGTAATATTTATGCTCAAGTCCTTAAAGCTTTCTTCCAAGAAACCAATATGCTCTGATAATATTGTTAGAATAAGTGAGAGGAGGGGTGAATTGGTTAGATTAGTTATCCTACAGTCCCAAATACAAAGATGTACCTTACAAAATAATTCCAACAAATTATGCAACTTGATTACATAGAATATCAATTTGTGTGTCTAGTTTAATGATTACCAGTAATTATCCAACTGTGATTACTGACTAGATCAACTATGCAGTATGTAAATTATGATAAAAAATAATCATAACAAGTAACACATAATACAATGATTTCACATGGAAACTGTTGGATATATTTTAGGTTTTTTGAGATTTTGCTTTAGGTCCTTGTTTTGTGTCCCTACAATTATTTTGTTTGGTTTAGGATTTTAAAATTCCTCACGCACTTGTGTTTATGATTATAAGTCCATGCCCTAGGTATTTTTTCCCTTGGTAAGTTTTTAATCCTTCAAAAATCCTAAGTGAGCCCTGGTTCTTATATTTTTGCATTACCTTTTTGGGGCCACTTAAGTCTTGAGTTTGTCCACGTGGTCTTTTCTTTCTTAGTGTTCACTGAATCGCACAATGATCTTTTCATGTCACTAAGTCTTTAAGAAAACTAGTGACTATGTGTAAGTGCTTATTAAGTTTTTCCTTAGTCATTGAGTCTCCCAGTCTATGTCACAGTTTGTCTTTTTTCTAATGATTTGGTGACTACGTAGTCTCATGTTCTCTTAATTCTTGGCAATTTTCTCTTAACATTTAGTGAATGGGTGTGGTGGTTATCTCTTGTTCTCTAAATTGTGTGATCTAGGTCTAAATTTTCTAGTAACTCAGCAAGGAGTGTTGATCACCTCTGCGATCAATGATGATTTCTTAATCTCATAGTAAATGGGCCCTACATTGAGTTATTTGGTGATTCGGCAACTGGGTCTTAATCTCATGTTCACTATGTTTGGTGGCTCCGATAAAGTTTTCTTCATTCACTAGATCTTAGGAAAATTTGGTGAAGATCCAAATCATTCAGAAACTCAATGAATTAAGCATTCACGCAATCTAATGATCCATTAGTATACCCTAAGTCATTCAGTGATTTAGTGAACAAAGCAATAAAAGAGGTGTGTTTCCTTTAGTCGCCTAATCTCAGAATAATGTAGTTAATGTTTTAAACATTGGGAGATTCAGTGAATACAGTATTCACTGAATCTTGTGATTATATGATAAAGGTTTAAAATTTTCAATGACTCAGTGATAACCTTTGATTACTCCCAAGATCTATGGTCGGCGCTTAATCTCTGAACAAAACTCAAGTTAAGGAAAGCATTCAGTGAATTGGAAAATACCTTTGGTCACTCAATCTCATAATAAAACCAAGGTTAAGCTTTCAATTCAAAGACTACAAGATTACTTGGTTCACCGAGTCTCATGATAAATCATGAGTTAAGAAAGGCTTTCTAAGATTAAGAGAAGGAGGTGGTCGTTGAATCTCTAGATTTGACTGTAGTAAAGGTTTCAAGTGGATGGGTTCAAGAAAGGCAGTGTTCACTATATCTCTAGATGGTTGTTGGGTTAATTTAATGATTGTGAGAATGGGTGAAGTCTTTGGTTGCCTATTCTTTGAGTTAAACCATGGTTAATTTTCAAATTGTGAGAACTAGAGAATACCTTTAGTCGTGTATTCTCTGAATAGTGATGAAGTTTCCATGAGTTTCAAAGCATAATCTAAGGACTTTTGGTCATCTCTGGGATCAACAGTGGTTGCTAAGTCTCCCAAAGGCACCATGAGTTAGGAAATCACTTTGAGATCATGCGAACGACTCTGTCTCTAAATCTCCAAGTGTAACCCAAGGTTGGAATTTTATTTATAGATCATGAGAGCCTTTGTTCGTTGGATCTCTAAATCAAGTTAGGTTAGGAATTCATTAATGAAAGGTTATGTGTCATTGCCTACATGGAAAAGTACACTGCCAAGCTGGAAAAAAGCAAAATGCCATCCAATCAGATTTACACAAGGGATTTTATCAGTTAATGAGGGTTTTAAAGCTAAAAGCTATAATCATTGCTTTTGTGCTTTATTTATGAGTTTTATATCAACCTATCAACATCCACGCCATGGCTAGCCTTGATTTGAAGATTGGTAATGCACAAAATTTAATGCATAAGTGATTGAAGGTGGATTTGTAATGATTTTGGAAACTACGCACATTCAATTTTCAATGATAAATAGCTAGGACATCATTATTTTTTGTGTTCAAAGTTTTTTGAAGTGAATAGTGTTCTCCAGAGAAACTGTAGAAAGTTTAAGGAGAGAAGAATTTGCAGAGCTGAAGCATTCATATTCCAAGATGAGTCAACTAGAGTTGAGTGTTGTGTCATCAAGTGGAGTGGCTAAAGAACAGAGTGGTGAAGATAAAGGGAAGCCCAACTATTTAGATGAATTCCTCAAGTTTCTTCCCAGGTCCAACCAGAATAAGAAAGCTATTGGTATGGATTTTGAGGATCTCATGGACAAATGCAGAGACCCAATCACTCCTTCTAGTTCAAGTTACACAATCTTCTCTTATTTTTACAATAATAGGCATAAGGCTATACCAATTTGTAATTCTTACACCTTAGGAATGGAAAAATTAACTGTACGAGATGTCTTTTTGGATGTTGACCTTATCATAGAGCTAGCTAGATTGTATGACCCCATTTCGAAAATGATCAGGTGTGAAGACTAGTCTGCTTTAGTAACATTAGATAGGGGGTTATTTATAAAAGCTTTTGATTTATTTTCCTCCTCTTCCACTAAAATTGATTTAAAGGAGAGATAAAAATATGCAAGTCATATAGGTTCAGTGAAGAGTCGGATAGTTAAGCATATGCCTAAACAGGGTAAATATATAGCCCCCATCCATGCAAATATGAATGCCCCATATGAATTCATGTCCCTCAACTTCTATATGAAGTTTTTATGTCATGTATTGTGTAGAGTTATAGGGATAGATGGAGATGAGTTGAAAATGTCTGCTCATCTATTGATGATAATCCTAGATATCCAGAATTCTCAAGCCAATACTAACTATGATTACATCCAGTATGTAATTGATAGAATGCATGAGGGTCTAATGTTTGTTAAAGAAAATAAGAGGCCAATTAAGTGTTGGAAATTTGGTTGAGTTGGTTACATAGATGTTGTCATTATGGAAAAATATGATCTACATGAAGATCACATAGGTCAGAGAGCTAGTATGTCAAAGCGCAATGCAAAATTGTCTAAGTATGAGAAAATGTGTTTTTACTAGTGAACCTAATGACAATTTTTGTTTTTGATATTGATTGGACTAAGTTTAGTGCTTGTGCACTTGAACATAGACTCTATGGTGACTATTGAAGACTCACCTCAGAGCTCAAGTCAGTACGTCATGTACGAAAGAAGTTATGAAAATTTTACTAAAGACAGTGTCAAGCCAACAAGACAGAATATGAAGACATAATTGATAAATAGTTATGTTAGTGTTTGAACCTGCAGATTAATCAATTACTCAAATAATCCCAATGGCTTTAACCTAGCAAGTTACAAACTACTAAGGTATTAAGGTTAAGACCTTCTTCACTTCGAGTAGTATATACTCAGGCGGGTGTACCTCTATCAATTCAACGTTCAGCTGAGCTCTGAATTGAGAACTTGCTCCTTCACTGCTCTGTTACTGCCTTCAAAATCCAACTCAATAAGTTGCTAAAACTCTGAGTATAACCCAAATCATCCTGATACACAACATCATAATATAGACTATAAAAACAACAACACGATACAATGGCTTAAGGATATTCATCCTTCTTCCTTTTAGAGTTAAACTCAGGGAAGGGCTAACCTCATTTATTGCTTCTTCAAAGCACTGAAATACATATTTATGAACTTGTCATAATATGACTCAAGTCTGGAAATTATGCATATAAAGTAAAATTTTAATCAATTATATATTGGATGGTAAACCAATGTAAGTGGATCTAAAACCAGTCCCTTATCCGCTGGGCATCAGATTCGAACTCTACCTTCACATATATCTATTAAAGCGAATACAATGAAACTCTGATAACATGCCTAACATATCATTATTTCCGTTCCTACACCTGTCATCAAATCCACATATAGATATTCAATTCCCAGAGACCTCCCCTAATATTTTACTCTTTCCTTGAAAGATACTTAAGCTCAACCCCTACATTCACCTTGTGAAAGATGTATTTAAACTGTCTTACAATTTAAATGCATAAAGAAACTAAAACACTCCACATGCAAAGACAATCAAATGACAGTAACAGAACTCCAGTGTATTTGTATTAATTGATAAAATGCATTCGTACAATCTTCCTTGATTTCACAGAAAATCAGGTTCTATATTTCAGACCTCTCCTTTACAAAATATTTTCCCAACCTCGAACATCAATAGGAAATGACTATTTATACTAATCAACCATCTTCGAATCCTCAAAAGGATGCAACAAGCTTCGGATGGTTGATAGAAATTTTCGCTAGAAAACAAAAGAAAATACAAACAGAAAGATATTTAATAAAGACAACAAGGCATATTTTCAGTTCTTAACAGCTTCCGCAGCTGGCACCTTTGTTTGTAGATATTTTCAGAGCAGTTACCAAGTTTTTCATATGAATGATGACCACCATTACAAGCTAATTTACATCATTCTCTGTTTGAACATGCTCTCCCTCAAAGTCTGGATCAGGTGCCAAGTGCGATCTATTCTTCTTCCTCCTCTGTCAGCTGGATAACCGGTTTCTTCTTCTTCTTTGTGATTAGCTTTTCCCAAGCTGCCACATCATCATCAGATGGCCAATCGTAACTCTGCAGCTCCTGTAACAAGTTGACTTGCCGTTCCCATGTAGAATCAGTCACATTTTTAACTTCTGATATAAACTTGATACAGTCACTTTCAACTTTGAATAAACTATCAATTATATTGTTAGTTCCTTCCACGTCCAAAGCCTTATTATCTTTTAGGAAGGCATCTTGATTGATGACCAACTGACCCATTGACAACTTCCAATCTTCCAGCTTAACCACATTTCCATTGTCATCATATACCGGGGGCAAATACTTGCTGTAATCTTTATCAAACATGGCTAACTTAGCCTTTATTTGGTTTGACTTTCCTTTGAAAAATTTTGACGCTGCACTTATTAGGCCAATCCTTTCAAACACATCAGTTACTACTTTTGGGATATCAGGCCTGTGTTCTTGTAAACTATCAAGCTTATCAAACAATAAATTCCTCCCAGACCAAATACTATATAGTGGCTCCAAGGTGGCTAAATAATCATTCACCTTTTGATTGGTCTGATGTAATAGGCTGACTGATTTATGAACTGCATCCATCCTGTCCTTTATTTTTTCCTGCCTGTACTACACTATTTTGGCTATAGTGTCCAGGGATGCATCCAATTTCACCTTTTCCAAGTCTTCCACAGGTCCCTCAGGTGCTTCCAAGTTTATCTGAACAGGTACCTCAACTTGCAAAGGAGGAGGAGGAATTATTTTTGAGGCTTCCTCAAGTTTGATCTTTATTTCTGCCAGCTCATCTTCCAACTGTTTGATCCTCATCATTTTCAGATCTCTGTCCTTGGCTACCATGCTTGAACTCTCAAACAATTTGGCATATCTTTCTGACAACTGAGCTGTCTTGGCTTCATTCAAATTAGCCCAATGAGTTACTGCCTTGGAGACTTCAAGGTCTGTTGTATTTTGTACAGTCCATATAATCTTATTCCCCTCCATCTTATCCTCTATACTCAATAGAGATGGCTTTTGAGTTTTGGGAGCCATGGACCACATTGCAACAGCTTGGGACTTAGGGTCATAGCCACTTCCTCTTATCATGTCACCAATGTGAACTTCATATGATAGGCTACCCTCTGGTTGCTTTCTCAATTGATCAATGAGGAATGCAAAAGTCAGATCCCATCCTGGGGTTAACAACATTCCACTTGATTTAACCAAATCTCTGGCTTCGTCCACTGTTATGGGATCAAGGCTAGGATCATATGAAGCAAGAGCTCTCAAATTTTCTTCACTTGGCTCCATACCTTCAGGCAGAGCTTTCTTTACTTCTTGCTGCTTGTTCCAAATGAGAAAACTCTTGAATTCATCAGTCTTAATGAACTGATCATCACTCAAGAATTCTTCTTGATAAACCTCTCTGATATCCTTCTCTAACCATAAGGACTTTTCTCTGCTTTCCTGATCAATGACTATTTTCTTGCCTGCTCTTATTGCTTTCCTCAATTGATGATGGTATGGCCTATCACCTGGTACAAGAGCAGATGCTCTGTCAATTTCCCTTCTTTGTCTCACATGCCTTGAAGGTTCACCTTCCTCAAGCCTCTGTCTCTTCAATGGTGGCTCTGAACTATCCTGCATTTCTGGTTGATCTTGAGTAAGATCAACAACTGGTGGTCTCTCAACCTGTGGAGGACTATCTTCCTCTTGTGACTCATCAGTGAATTCTTCCTCATCAGAAGATGAATAATCTTTCCTTTTCTTCTTCTCTGGCTCATTCTGATCAATCAAGCCTTCCAATTGATTTGCCAAGGTATCATATTTTTCAATCATCCCATCAATCTTCTTCAAATAAGGAAGATCAGGGAAAAAACCCTCAAAAGGAATCTGAGATGCTTTCAATTGGTTGGACAAATCCACTAAATCAAAGAATCTGTACCATCTCCTTTTAACCTCATCTTCATCTAAGATGTTTCTAATCACATCTTCTTCATCCAAACCTTCATGCTCCTTGATCACACCAATGTTTGGGATGTAAGTCATCCTGGCAATCTTGATGAAGTCCTCAGGATCTATGTGCCTACAAGCACCAGTAACCATTTTGAATTGTTGTAGCCATGCACTGATTTGAGGAAAAGCCCTCTTTCCTATCAGGAAGTCACCAACCCTGAATTGCTTGGGTGTGAATGTACCCTTTCTGTGAGGGGCCAGAAGCTCTTTATCTGTACACATTAGTTGCCAAACAAATTCCAAACATGCCAATCTCGGAGGCACATACTTTGGTAATAAATGTGGGGGTTGGGGACAACCATAAACTCTGATAATTGTGGAATTATCTCCCAAGTAGAAATCACCCCAATTATGATTTCCATCCCACTTATCCACATACTGCAGTGGTCTTAAAAGCCTGAGGACTCTAGGAGATAGCCTGGTGACATTAATGCCTAGCATCCTGATAATTGGATAGACAATAAAATTCTGAAAAACACAAAAATCTGCTTCATTAGAGGTAGAATTCCATATCCTCACCCACAACTACACTGGATTGTGCTGATCTTTGAAAGTGAACCTTGGTTTTAACATGTTTGCATCAAAATTGTTGATGTTGAAAAATAGAATCAAATGCATTAATAGAGAATAATGCATGAACTCAATAGGAATTTTACTTTCTTGGATAGACATCAGCCCCTGATGCATCCTATCGATCACATACTGAATGTAATCATAGTCAGTGTTTACCAAAGGATTTTGAATATCCAAGATGATCATCAGCAAGTCAGCTGGTAAAAATTCTACATTCCCATCCATTCCCAAAACTCTACATAATGCGTAACAAGTATATCTCATATAATGATGGAGGGACTTGAACTGGTATGGGGCATTCATGTTAGCAGGAAGGGGGGCTATGTATTTGTCCTGTTTTGGCATATGCTTAACCAACTGGTCTTTTACTGACCCTACATTGCTTCTGTATCTTGCCTTTTCTTTGTTCAAATCAATGTCAGTGGAAAAGGACGTGTAAAGACCAAAAGCTTTAATAAAAGATCCCCTATCAAGAGTAACTAAGGGTGATTGATCTTCTTTTCTAATTGTCCTTGAAATAGGGTCATACCTTCTGGCTAGGGCAACAATTAAATCAATATCTAGGAAAACATCAGGGACAACCATTTTTCCTAATCCTAACACCCAACCATTATAGACAGGAACATGCTTATTTCTATTGCTGTAAAAGAAGTTGAAAATGGTGTAACCTGTGAATTCCGGAGTGATTGGGTCTCTACACCATTCCAAAAGATCTTCAAACACGTCATCAGCAGCCCTCTTGTTCTGACTGGAGCCCGGCAACAGTTTCAGGAATTCATCTAAAAAATTAGGCTTATTCTTGTCCTCACCAGTTTTGGACTTGGCCTCACTACTGGAAGACGCTGCACTCTTCTTAGGTTGACTCATCCTTGCTACAGAAACACCTTGAATTCTCTGTATCTCAAATGCTTTACGCTCAAAAATTCTCTGGACAACAGAAACTCTTGACAACTGAGACTGAACAAATAAACAATGAGCTTCAACTTATTTATCGATATGAATCCAGGGTGTGCAACTACCATAGTTAATGCAAATCTCCTTAATGGATCCCATATTCAATTTCATGTACCCCCAGATTTCAACTTTTGAGCTCGCCATGTCCGGATGTTGACAGATAGATTAAACTACTTGAAAACAAGGTGAAGAGGGAATGATCAGGATTTTGTACTTTAAAACTGTTTGCGTCATGCAATCTTTCTTCTTGAAGCTGATTTGATGGCTTACTGGTTTTATGTCCATATCGACAAAGTACTTTATCCATGTGGCAATGGTCCTTTTTCTTTTCCCTTTATGACCTTTTCCATCTGAGCCCATTTAGCAAACCAGCGACTAATGGCTTCTCTTAATCGCTGAATAAAATGCTAACCCTAGCTATCAACCGGAGAACTGGCGACCACTAGCTTCGCTAGTTCTCTAAATCCTTGTTTGACCCTGGTTCACATCTGGAGAACTAGCGACTATTAGCTTCGCGGGTTCTCGGAATCCTATCCTTAACCATCCATGCATTTCGCGAATCAGCAAACAAAGGGCTCCCATTTACACAGTTAACCTGCAATTACCATTTGGTGAACTAGCGAACAAAGCCATCTCCCATTCTCTTAATGTTATGACTGATGGTTAATTTTCCTAGAGATCTAGCGAACAAAGGGTTCACGCATTCGCTTAAAGATATACTTAACCGCTTGACTATCTGGAGAACTGGCGAACTCCTTTAATCTCTAATTCGGTGAATCTTTCCTTAACCATCACTTTATACTAGGATTCCAGATTGACCGTTGATCTTCATTAATCGATGGCTATCGCTAGTTCTCTGAATATCAAAACCCTTAACCATTTAATTCCGAGAATCAGTGAACAAAGAGCATTCGCTAGTTCTCCAAATACTCTATATCAGTGACAATTTCATTTCGAGAATAAGCGACTGAAGCCTTAAAACTTATCATCCATTGATTCGCTTATTCGCCAGATTGTTTTAACCTTTACCTTTTTATTAAGAGAACTGGCGACCAAAGGCTTCACTGAATCGCTAAATGGTTTAGCATGTCACCAACTTATTCCGAGAATAAGCGAATGTGAGAAAACTTATCTCCGCTGAAACTTTTGGGCAAAACCATCAGAACCGCCAGATTTAGAGGATAGCATTATTTTCATTTAGTCGCTCATTCACCAGATCAAATATGCAGGACCCACAGATATTTTGAGATTAAAACAGGGCCGTTGATCATGAAAGCAATCCATGGTATTCGCTAATTCTCTAGTTGAAATGACCCTTGACCGCCAGATTCTGAGAACAAGCGAACACAGTGTTTGCTGAATCGCTAGAATGTTTTAAAAGACTACCAAATATTGTGAGAACTGGAGATAACCGCCATTCGCTAGTTCTCGGAAAGGAAAATGAAACCACCGAAACACTTGGAGACTTGGCGAACAAAGGGTTAAAAGCTTGGCTTTAATGCATTCGCCAATTCGCTGGATGTCTGGGATAACCACTGGAGGATCTAGAGAACTGGCGACTGATATTAATAATGAACATGAACATGACTCATTCGCTGAATCGCCAGATTGTTTTGACCTTTGATAATACATTTCCCGATTCAGCGAACACTAGGGGCAAATAAGCATGTGCACAAATAGCAACTTAAGTGACTTAAAGGTAACCAAGAAAAAGAAACAAGAGGGCCACATGAATTTTGGAAATGAATTGGAAACATTTTGGAAGACAAGACCTAGGGTAAGGGTTTTCCTGAACATGTCAAGACCATTTTCACGACACTTTACAAACCCTAGTCCAGGAAAAACACTCGCATGGAGACCTAAAGCATGAATTGGACTTCAAACCTTGAAAAATTTTAGGATACCCAACAAGTTAAGGGATTATTTTGTTTATCAAAATAATGACCTAAATATATAAAGGGAAAACATCCTAGATTTTAACCCTTGGGTAAAGTTATTTTGTAATATGATAGCTGATGGGAAAGTTATTAGCATTAATAAATTGTATAAATGTAATTATAAATTGTAAGAAGGATATCATCAAGAAGTGATATGATGCAAGATATATGATGTATATGTAATAGTGATAGTGAAAGAGAAGAAAAGAGATATTGATGCAAGTAGTATAAGGTTATGTACCTTAACCTACTTTTTTAATCAGTGAATATATCATATTACTTGTTTGGGCTATGGCTCATCTAGTAATCACATTTTGTATTGCCAACTCCTAATAGGGTTGAGACTTCTAACAAGGCCTAAAGTCCCTTAATCAGGACTAAGACACTATATGCATGTAATAGACTCCTAACAGGGTCAACATCCTTAATAGGATACTTTTGATTAGTGGATCTTTGTGGGTACCATCCCCACTGAGGTTTTCCCTTGGCCAGGGTTTCCTCAAGAACAAATAATGTGTTATTAGTTCTTTAGTTTTATTGCTATGCATGTTGTTTATCATCTTATGTTATGCATGTGCTAAGATAGTCTTTTATATCCATAATTGGGGACAAGTTAAAGTTTTTAGAATACTGATTCACCCCCCCTCTCAGTATTCCCTATTTCTAACAATTGGTATCAAAGCTTAGTTACTCAGAAAAGAATCATTCAAAGAAAGCCTAGCAGCTTGAGTAAGATCTCTATGGATATGGATCAACTACAGAAGAATATTGAAGAAGCTCTTGAATATATTGATATGCTTACTAATGAAAGAGACACTTTGAAAAGAAAATATGATGATGCAAAGAACCTCATTGAGAAAATGAAAAACAAGTTGGAAGATCTGAAATCTGAAAAGGAATCTGAAGCTCTTATTGAAGATTTTGATGACAACTTAGGAAAAGAAAATGAAATCCTTAAGCATGAACTGAACATAGAAAATTTGAAGCTAAGTCTGAAAGATGGAAATGGCAAGAATGAAGCAAATCTGAAATCTAAGAATGAAAGTCTAAAGACTGAAAATGAAGGACTAAAATCTAAAATTGGTAAAGTAACATCTAAACTTGAGAAAGTCAATTTACAGTATGCTGAACTTGAGAAATACAATACAATTGTGAAAGGTGAACTGACTCAATTGAAACAACAACTTGAAAGGCTATATTCAACTAGTGAGAAGATTGATGAACAAATATCTTATCAGAAACCATTCTATAATAAGACTAGTCTTGGATTCAACACTTTTAAAGAAAATGAAGAAAGCAAGGAACTAGATCTGAAAATATATGAAAGTATAGATGAGAAGAAGTCTGATGAGACTAACAAATCTGAAGATACACCTAAGGAAGAAGAACCACCCAAGCAAGAGGAGTCACCCAAAGGTATGCAAAGAGAATTCAAAGGTAGATGTTTTTCTTGTAATACTATTGGTCATATGAAGAGAGATTGCATAGGTGATAAATTTAAAACCCTTAATGGTTATTGTTATAATTGTCATAGTTTTGGACATAGAGCTATTGAATGCAGAAAACCTAAATTTATTGAGAATAATAATAGTAGTAGAATGTTTAGGAATACTAACAATGTAGATAAAAAACCTACTGAAGATATGAACAGAAGAAATGGAGTAGTCTATTATAGATGCAACAAGGTTGGACACATTGCTAGAAATTGCAGATCATAGATCAATTAGCCTAGACCAAGATATGGAAATAATGGAATAGTTTTTCAGATATGCAACAAGATTGGAAATACATCAAGGTTTTGAAAAATGAACAATAGAGTTTTTCATCCTAACCCTAACCCTAGAAATCATGCAAGAAGAAATGAAGATGCAAGTAACAGTCAGAAAGGATGTTGTAGTAATTTAGATGAAGTGAAGTTTATCAAAAACATAGATCAAGGAGACATATTCAACATTGAAGGTAATTAGGAAGGTGAAGTATTAAAAGGTACGAATGAATCTTTACCTGACCCATCTCAAAGTACTTAATTTATGAAAATTGTAGTAGAATAGGAACTTAGATTAGTGTAGAAGTAGATATATGATGAATTGAGTCTTGTGTAGTTAATGAAAGTTATTATATGATGTTCTAATGCTATGGTTAAGAGTGCAAAGAAAATATTTTGTTTTGCAAGATCACAAGAAGTTTTAAGTTTTGCAGGTTAGTAGAATCATCTTTTTGGAAAGAAGCGGCAAAAGAATTAAATGCGATGTTAGATCTAAGTGATATTGAATTAATAAAAGGTTATGATTGGTATTATTTGATCATTAAAGTGAATACAAGTGTTAACGAGATAAAAGAGTAGTGATTGGAAGCATTTTGCAAGGATTTGGTGAAGAATTTTGTGTCGAATCTATGCAAGTCCTAAATCACAAAATCGAGGTATTTTACTTGGCAAATCTTTAAAATCAGTTAAGGAATTAGAGGAAATCATGGATGTTTCTTTGATTCACAATATCAAAGATAAAAATATACCTAAGATGAAAAGGGAAGCAGTAGAACCCTTGGAAGATGATCCTAGGTTAGCTTTATCATTCATATCAGATGGAGTTTTACATCTAGAGAATGTTAGAAGTTATCTTGGATGCAAACTAGAGACTATCAGTGATAGTGATTTCACCAAGGAATATCATAAGATCTACAATTAGGACATGTCATTGAAAGAAGGATTTGAACATTTTCAAGATAATGAGATCATTAAGTATGCATTGCAGTATGAATTTGATAATGAAGAATGTACTAAGATAATTCTAAGCAAAATTCATAATGGGAAGTTTTGGTTAGAAGATAGAGTGATGGATATCACAGCTAATTTCATTCATGAAGTTATTAGACTATCTAAAAATGGAGCCATTCCTTTAAATGAGAAGAACATGAGTAAAATTGTCATAGACAACACAAATTCATCCTATAATGGTAGAGAAATTGTGATTAGTAAGATTCAAAAAGATGATGTCAGATACTTATGCAAGATCCTAACCACTAAATTTTGTGCAAACTCAAGAGAGGATGACATGGTAGCTGGAATGATACATGCAGCTTATCTGATGTGTGTTGATAAAGTACAATTTGATATGTGTGAGATTCTGAGAATTCAACTGTTTGAGAATTTGGAAAAGATTAAGAAGACTAAGTATACACAGTTTAGATTCTCATCCTTAATCACTTATATGTTTTTTCATTTATTGAGAAGATTTCCTTACACCATTGGAAATGACTGGAACGATGGCCAAACTACAATGGAAAGTATTAACCAAGTGTACAGGAGGCATGTTATTGATAAAGTGAATGAATGTCCAGTGTTGGTAATCAAGACATTTTAGAATTTAGTGACAAGCAGATCAAGGATCCCATAGTCTCTTGTGGAGAAGTATAAAAATGAGATATGTTTCATGGTTGATACTAACTTTACTTACATTGAAGTAGTAGAACCTAGAACATAGTTCATAGACCCTCTTGGCTATGAGATATCTTAGATTGAGATAGAAGATGTTGGAAATATAAGTGGGAAAGTAATACTGAGAGGGGGGGTGAATCAGATATTACCTACTTTTATCCTTTTAACCTAATAAAACTTTATGCATGTCATAAAAAAAACTTGATAATTTGTAAGCAACTAAACATATAAAGTAGCATAAATGAAATCACTCATAACACCATGATCTTGGTAACCCAGAAACCCTTGAAATGTAAAACTGGGGTGGGGATGACACCCACAAATCTTCACTACTATAGTAATAAGTTTTGCTTGTTAAGGCTTACAAAATGTGATCAAATCATGATCTATCCTATGAAAGGTCCGCTCAGTCAAAAGCAAAAAGACTTACATAGTCTACCTTGTTAAAGGATTTATAAACTTACAATAAAGTAAGCACTCAGTAAAGAGATTTACATAAAGTTTGTGAAGACTACTCAGTTAAGAGATTTACCTTGATACACTGGTCAAAATGTCTCAGTACCTGATCTTTTGATTTGCACTTGTATGCATATTACAGATCTCCTCTTTACTTTATATTTTGATCTCCTCTATCTGATCTTTATTGATTCTATCCTTTCATTGCTTAGCTCAGTCACTAGACTCTGTCTGAATACTTAACTATTCTGAATATACTTCTCTGATCATCTTCTCATTCTCATTCAATCTTAGTATCTCTTCTCTCTCTAATTCACACTTCTCTTTGTTTAGATCTTGCCCTTATATAATAACAAAAATGTTTTACCATTTCAAGATCTACGATTCAGATTTATTTCTATTGCCGCCTAAACTATATAATTTTTTGATTGGCTCTACATATTACATAGGGATCAATGATAAAAAAAAATGGATGTGTAATTACCTTAATAGACAAAATACAAAACATCATTATCACCAAAAATGGTTTACCTCGATCATTGTGCCATTCCAAACTTGTATGTCATTCCTAGCTAACTTGGCAAAAGCTATTTTTGGTACTCAACATTAACTGTACTCGGCATTGGTTAAACTTCTCTATCACTCGATAATCATTGATATATGTAACTCAGCAATAACTATACTTGGCATATTACAAACACATAGTGACCATGACTTTACTCAATAGTACTACTGCTCAGTAAGTATACAATATATAACTCAACCTTTACAAAATGACTCAGTCGTAGTGATGACCAACCATCATTGCCTAGGTATATGACTAAGTGTGAAGAACTAATGGTCAACAAAACTATAGAGATCTACAATCTCCCCCTTTGAAATTATTGGAAAAAACACTTTGTCATGACATTTGTACTTACAATTAAAAAAATATGTTTGTACTAGCCTAATACTCCCCCTGAGATATATATACATTCAAAATTTTTGTTACCTGTCCCTATTTAGTCCTTGTCTGTACTCGTGTCATGATGATTCCCCCTTGTTTTTGACATGACAGATTTCTTCATTAGTAGGTAGCTCACAAATTTTCTCAAGAAAAGGTTTATGCAACACTGTGATCATATAAAGTGCATCCGTCCAAGCAATTGAAGAAATGTTCAAAACTTTTGTCTACACTTCTAAATCGGCAGCTAAACCAATGAGGGTCTTGGCTATGAACAAATGTGGATCACTCTAGATTAATTCTTTAGCCTTAGCTAATTTTCACTCTATAGACTCCAGATGTGGTGTCAAGATAGTTTGTATAGAGAGTAAGTGAGAATGAATCTTGCCATCATTAGCCATCAGCTCAGCTAACTTACCTTGGGTCTGCATGATTTTGACATAATGTGCAGCACCGGTGTTTGCATCCAAGGTCAGGGACTGACTTGTAGCTTTAATCTCTTATTTGAGAGTATCAAGTAATCTTTGATTCTCATTAGTGAATAGTTCAACATTACATATTTTGGCCAATAGAGACTATCCATTCACAACTAATCCCTCGGTCTCCTTTACCAAATTGGATAGCTCAACCTATTTCACTGCTATCTTGACAGATATCTTCTACAACATTTTTGTCTCAAACCTCCATTCAGACCATTCAAATAACTTATCACTTGCATAGCTAACTTCATTATTGACTTTTTGAACAAAGTGTACAAGTTGTTCCAATATGGGAACAAAACTATTTACATCTGATAAGTCACATACTTTAGTAAATATATCTTTTATTTCATGAAGAACCTATTTTTGCTGATGCTCCCTTTGGAGTTCTTCTTGCCTGCTTTTCCTTGTCAAAAAATCTTTCATTATCTGCAATTTCTCATAAGAAAGGTTATTTCTATCCCATTTAGGAATAACAATGACTTCATCAATTGTTACCTCATCTTTCTCCTTTTGTGCTCTTGGTGGGGTGCTCCCACTCGGAATTTGTACAAGAGCTTTTATTGCCTCTTGCTCCTTTGGCTCTTATTCTTCAATGAATTTTCCCTTGATATTTTCTTCTCCTTTCCCCTTATCCTTGGCATTAGGACTAATAGCTTGTTCATCTAATTTGATTCCTTGTTCTTCTTTTCTATGTTGAGGACTTTGAATTTTGTCTTCTGCGTTGTCTTCTTCCTCGGTAGGTGTAGATTGAGTTAGTGGTACTAACTTGATGGGATCCTCGGTAGGGCTTGTACTGACTAACTTGTCACTAATAGAAACTATAGGTAGAGTGGGATTATCATCAGCAGATTGTGTGCTAGTAATGGTGGGATAATCCATGAAATGCAGTTATATATATTTGTCAAGTTTAGATGTTATTACTTCATTTTTTGAAATGATTATTAATGCCAGGATTTTATGGTGTACTGCCATCAAAATTGAGTATAGGAACATGGCCATGGTTTTAAGTTATGGAAGCAAGGAAGGATCTAAGTACAATCAGTCAGAAACAAAGGTCGACACTAAGAAGAGAACAACCTCGTTGTATCATGATTTTATTCATAAACATGATGCCTATGTGTATGTGGTTGACAATGTTTGTAAATAAATGTTTGTAAGTAAATGTTTATTTTTGTGAAAATATATAAATGTATTGTCCACAAAGCATGCCAAATGTGTTTATGATGTGTGCTTTAGTGAGATGTCACTTGACACCATGTGGATGATATGGCATGCTTGAGAGGAATATGGACCCCTATTGGCAATTTGGCTAATGTGGATGCATAGATGTTGTCATTATGGCAACATATGATCTCTATTAGGAGCACTGAATCTGGAATGCAAGTATGGCAAGTTGAAGGAAGAAATTGTCTAAGTATGGATACAATGATCCTGACAAAGCACCCGATGAAGATTTAGTTGGTGACGTCCACTGGAGCAATATTTTTGTTTGTGTAGTTAACTAAAGCTTCTATAGAGTATGAGGATACCACATCTCAGTGCGCATAAATTTTGGAGTAGTACAGACAAAGTTTTTCAAAGTTTACCAAAGATAATTTTTGCAGATAGAACAGTGTTGGAGACAGTATTAGCAAAAGAGTTAAGGGATTATTTTTGCTTGTCAAAATAGTGACTTAACATTATGAAGGGATGACATCCTAGATGTTTAATCTTGGATAAAGATTTTGGAAGCTAACCATGTAAAGTTATTAGCTCTAATAACTCATATATTAGGCATACTTGAAATGTAATGAAAGATGTATGTGATATGTAGAAAGAAAGAAAAGATAACTTGCGATAGTTGTGTATTGTGATAGCAGAAAAGGCTATTGATGTGAAGTTGTAAGTAGTACCATATTACAGTTAGAAACATTTTGTATTACCTATTAGGGCAGTGAGCTCAGCTGGTGATCAAGTTTTGTAATCTAAGTCCTAATAGGGTTAAGGCTTCTAACAAGGCCTAAAGTCCTTTAACCAGGATAGATCTACTATACATTGTAAATTGACTCCTAATAGGGTCCAATATCCCTAACAAGATACTTTTGATTAGTGATCTTTGTGGGTACCATCCCCACCGGGGTTTTCGCTTGGCCAGGGTTTCCTCGAGAACATATCATGTGTTATGAGTTCTTTCTATTTACTGCTATGTTTGTTAATCAGCTTGATAATCTTTGTATCCACTAAAGTAATCTGTTATATCCATAATTGGGCAAAAGAAAAAGCTTGTGAAATACTGATTCACCCCCCCCTCTCAGTATTTCCTATTTCTAACAATTGGTATCAGAGTGTAGTTACTTAGAGAAGGAACATTCAAGGAAAGCTTAGTAGCTTGAGTAAGATCTCTATGGATATGAATCAACTTCAGAAGAATCTTGAAGAAGCTCTTGAATAGATTGATATGCTTACTCATGAAAGAAACTCCTTAAGAAGAAAATATGAAGATGCAAAAAATGCTATTGACAAATTAAAAGGTAAGATTGAAGATCTAAAAGCTGAAAAGAAATCTGATATATGCTTGCTGAAGATTGTGATGAACTAGAAAAAGAAAATGAGATCCTTAAGCATTAGTTGAAGATAGTAAATCTGAAGCTTAGTATGAAAGATGGAAATTTGAGATCTGATGATGAGAAATTGAAAATTGAGAATGAAGATCTGAGGTCAAGATTTGAAAAGGAAACATCTGAATCTGAGAAAGTAAAAGTACAGTATGTGGAACTTGAGAAGTATAATAAAATTGTGAAAGGTGAATTAACTCAATCTAAACAACAACTTGAAAGGTTATATTTAAATAGTGATAAGACTGGAAAAAAATTTTCTTTTGAAGAACCATTCTTTGATAGGACTGGATTTAGATTTAGTATGTTTAGAACAATCCATGAAAGTAAGAAGCTAGATCTGAAGACATCTGAAAGTGTGGAGGAAATAAAGATAGATGAGAACACATTGGAAGATCCACCTAAAGAAGAACCACCTAGAGAGAAAGAAGAATCAAAGCTGGAAGAATCATCTAAAGGAATGCAAAGAGAATTCAAAGGTAGATGTTTTGCTTGTAATACTATTAGGCACATGAAGAGAGATTGCACAGGTAAGAAATTTAAACCTCTTAATGGACATTGTTATAATTGTCATAGTTTTGGACATAGAGCTAATGAATGTAGAAGACCTAAAGTAATTGTGAATAATTATAATAGAATGATTGGGAATACTAACAATGCAGATAAAAATTCTATTGAAGAAATGAATCAAAGAAAAGTGGTAGTATGTTTTAGATGCAACAAAGTAGGACATATTGCTAGAAATTGCAGGTCCCAGATTAACCAGCAAGGAAAAAGATTTGGAAACAATGGAATCATTTGTCAAATAGGCAAAAAGTTTGGACACTCAGCAAGATTTTGCAGAATGAACAATGGAGGTTATCATCATAACCCTAACCCTAGGAACAATGCAAGAAGGAATGAAAATGCAGGAAACAAAGAGAAAGGTTGATGTAGCAATAAAGATGAAGTAAAATCTTATAAAGACACATATCAAGGAGGTATAGTCAGCACTCAAAGTAGTCAGGAAGGTAATGTAACTAATGGTAAGGATGAATCTTTACCTAACCCTTCTTTAAGTACTTAAATTATGTAAGTTTCTGTAGTTTAGGACTTAGGATTAGTGTAGATGAGGAATTTGAATGAGTTAAGTTTTGCATAGTTAGATATAGGATTATTATGTTGTACTAATGCTATGGTTAAGTGTGCAAAAGGAAATATTGTGTTTTGCGAGGTTGCAGAAAGTTTTATGGTTGTAGGTTTGCATAATCATCTTTTTGAGGTTTTAGCGGCAAAATGAATGAATGCGATGTCAGATCGAGTTAATGAGAAGTTTTATAAGGTCAAAATCAAATTTATCATGATTAAAAAGTGATTGAAAAGAGATTTGAAAGAAGAAAAAGTGAGTTGAGGATGATTTGAAGAAGTTTGGAAGCAGTTTGCAGTGACAATCATACTGAAACCCTAGATTTGCAAAGTTGAGGTATTTCTTGATCTTTAATCAGTTGATAAGATGGATTTTTCTATGGTTCATAATGTTATGGATAAGAATAGACCTAAGATTAAGAAAGAACCATTAGAACCAACTGAAATTGATAACAGTCTAGCATTATCATTCGTGCCAGACAGAGTATTGCACATTGAGAATGTTAAAGGATATCTAGGTTGCAAGTTTAAAACTTTGGAAGATGCAGATTTTAGTGATGATTATAGGAAATTGTATAATCAAGACATGTCAGTTAAGCTAGCTTATGGGAACCTAGAGAACAATGAAATTATCAAATATTCCATGAAGTATGAATTTAATGATGAGGAATGTACCAAGATCATTTTAAGTAGAATCCATAATGGGAAATTCTAGATAGAGGATAGAGTTATTGATATAACTGCCGACCTAATTCATGATGTTACTCGATTATCTAAATTTGGAGAGATTTCATTGAATGAAAAGAACATGAGAAAGAATGTTTTAGACAACACTAGATCTAGTTATAATGGTAGAGGAATTCTGATAAGTAAAATTAAGTAAGAAGATGTTAGGTACCTTTGCAAGATCCTAACAACTAAATTCTGTGGTAGTTCAAGGGAAGATGACATGGCTACAGGAATGGTTCATGTAGCTTATCTTATGTGTACTGAGAAGAAACAAGTAGACCTATGTGAAATTTTGAAAATTTAGTTATTTGAGAACTTAGAAAAGATTAAGAAGGCTAAGTACACACAGTTTAGGTTTTCATCTCTAATAACCTATATGTTTTTCCATATTTTGAGAAGATTTCCTTACACCGTTGATTGGAGTGACAATGTGAACATAATGGAAAGAATAAACTCAGTCTACATGAAGCACCTTTTTCATAAATTTAATGACAGTGTGAAGCTTGTATTGAAGACTTTTCAGAATATTGCTAAGAACAAATCAAGGATTCCTCAATCCTTAGTTGAAAAGCATAAAGATAGCATTTGTTTTATGGTAGACACTGATTTCACCTACATTGAAGTAGTTGAGCCTAGAATGGAATTCATAGAGCCTCTTGGCTATGAAATATCTAAAGTAGAAATAGTAGGATATGTGAATAGATTGTTAAAGTGTGAGTTGGATGGTCATGAAAATAGGTTTGGAACCTTTGAAGAGAATTTCAACTCTGCAATAAGTTTGAGAGAAAAGAAGCAATCTAGTAAGAGAGTTGAATCTACTATGAAGAAAATACTAAAAGAATCAGGTATGTCAAGTCATGAGTTTGACATAGCTAGGAAGACTACAGAAGCCTTGAAGCAAAGTGAAAATCTTGTAATTTCACCTAAGACATCTAGTGCAGATCTTGTTGATCCTATTGCAGTAAAGGTAAAAGTTGAAGTACCTAAAAAATATGAAGGAGATAAATCTTTTTCTCCTATTCCTAGCAAAAGAGTAAAAGTGAGTGCATCAGGACTCAGCAAGAGATAGAACATAATTGTACCACCTGTACCAAGAAATGTAGCAGTAATTAAAGATGATGATGTAGTTTCAATCAAGAAGAAAACTTGGAAACCAAGAATTGAAAGAGTTAATGAAGATATATTGAAGCATGCAGACTTCAGTAAGTTGAATAAATTCTATGATCTATATGGATCATTTGACAGATTGAATTTTGAAAATGAAATGATTACACAAATGGTTGTGATAGATAAGAAACTTAGCACTATTCATGGTAAGATCCCAGAAGATTTGTATAACAAACTTGTGAATAGAAAATAGAGAGCACAAGAAGAGGACATCAAGATGAGAGAACATGTAATCAGAGAGTTCTGTGAAGTTGAGAATGAAGATCATTTGAAGAGATTCTTGAAGTCTCTTGGAACTTTATTGAGAACTAAGAGAAGAACAATCCTTATAATGGGAGGCAAAAAGGAGGAAGTACAGAAAGAGATAGAGCAAGCAGTAATGCAAGTTCTTGTAGATATAGTTGTAGAAAAGCATGTTGAATCAGACCCTCAGCAGAAGCAATTAGACGAACCGCATGTAGAGGAAGTTGGTATTGAAGAAGTTCCATCTTCTTCACATATCAATATTGGCAAAGAATCAATGGACATTGAAGGAACCAAAGTGACACTAGAGTCAGATGATGTTGTCTTTCATGATCTACGAAACATTGTTGACAATTTGGCTTTAGAAGAGCAAGAGAAGATTACAGAATCAGAAAAGGATATAGAGGCAATGAAATCAATAGCAGTATCATAATCATTTCTAGCAGTACAGACAGTTAAAGGTAAACAAATTTTGACAGAGGTCACTACCCCTAGTGCACCTAACAGTAAGAAGAGACAAATTGGCTCAATTTTTGAAGAACTTGGAAAAGAAGTTGAAGATGATGATCAGCTTGAGTTCTTCACATCTCTTAACAAAATTATTGGAAAGAATAATAAGGTGAAGGACCTTGAAGGCAAAGTTAGAGTTTTGATAGAGAAACTTGAGAGTGTGATCAGCACTAAGGTATCTGAATTAGATCCACTTGAGAAAGCTAAAATAGTAATAAACTCTTTTGACTCTAAATTTTCTAACTTAAAGGATATTGCTAGAATAAAAGTTCAGGAAGACTTTGAAGCAGAAATGCAATAAAATTTAAGTGTAAATATTTGGAATGATATTGGTAGTTTGGATGTATGCATAAAGAATTTGAGGAAACATTTTGAGACTGGAAAGAGTTTGTATATACAATGCACAAAATCAAAAATCCTAACAGCTGAAGAAGATAAGAAGATCAGAGAGAAGATAGATGCAATTACAGCTGAAACAAACACCTTGTCAAGCCCAAATGTAAAGATAAGTTCTATAGAGAAGAACATAAGGAAGTTAAATGATGAAATCAGAATGTTAGCAGAGGAGAAGAATAGAAAGATGCTTAGGATTAACATCTTGAGAGAGCACATCTCAATCAAGATCTCAATTGTTGAAGACCAAATTGAGCAGTGTCTTTCAACAAAGACATCTTTTCAGAAGTTTAGCTTCAATTCCCTGCAAGCTTGTCAGACAGCAGCATACGGATTGAGTACTCTACTCAATGTTGCTAAATCCATCAGGAAGGTATGGGAGAAAGATTTTGAATCATAGAAGTCAGATTTTGGTGACTGTGTTGCAAGCCTACTGACTTTGCAATAGCTGATAACAAGGTATAAAGTTCATTTTTGAAATTTTTGTACACCCTATCTTTGTCATTGTTGTCAAAGGGGGAGAGATAGTAGAAAATTGAATATATTATGAGGAAGGATAGTCATAAGGGGAGCTATTCTATGGAGTACAATATTGTATATGTGTTGTATAACTTTTGGCCACAATTTTGTTTAAATACTTTGAAGTTTTGTTTGCACACTTAGCCAATTTTCCCATATGTTGCCACCAATGACAAAGGGGGAGATTTTTGTCAATTTGGCTAATGTGGATGCATAGATGTTGTCATTATGAAAACATATGATCTCTATTAAGAGTGCAGAATCTGGAATGCAAGTATGGCAAGTTGAAGGAAGAAATTGTCTAAGTATGGATACAGTGATCCTGATAGAGCACCAGATGAAGATTTAGTTATCGACATCCACTGGAGAAATATTTTTGTTTGCATAGTTAACTAAAGATTCTATAGAGTATGAGGATACCCCATCTTCGTGTGCATAAAGTTTGGAGTAGTACAGACAAAGTTATTCAAAGTTTACTGAAGATAGTTTTTGCAGACAGAACAGTTTCGAAGACAGTATTAGCGAAAGAGTTAAGGGATTATTTTTGCTTGTTAAAATAATGACTTAACATTATGAAGGGATGACATCCTAGATGTTTACTCTTGTATAAAGATTTTGGAAGCCGACCATGTAAAGTTATTAGCTCTAATAACTCATATATTAGGCATACTTGAAATGTAATGAAAGATGTATGTGATATGTAAAAAGAAAGAAAAGATAACTTGTGATAGTTGTGTATTGTGATAGCAAAAAAGGCTATTGATGTGAAGTTGTAAGCAGTACCATATTATAGTCAGAAACATTTTGTATTACCTATTTGGGCAGTGAGCTCAGCTGGTGATCAGGTTTTGTAATCTAACTCCTAACAGTGTTAAGGCTTCTAACAAGGCCTAAAGTCCTTTAACCAGGACAGATCTACTATACATTGTAAATTGACTCCTAACAAGGTCCAATATCCCTAACAAGATAATTTTGATTAGTGATCTTTGTGGGTACCATCCCCACCAAGGTTTTCCCTTGGCCAGGGTTTCCTCGAGAACATATCATGTGTTATGAGTTCTTTCTATTTATTGCTATGTTTGTTAATCAGCTTGATAATCTTTGTATCCACTAAAGTAATTTGTTATATCCATAATTGGGCAAAAGAAAAAGTTTGTGAAATACTGATTCACCCCCCCCCCTCTCAGTATTTCCAATTTCTAACAATTGGTATCAGAGCGCAGTTACTCGGAGAAGGAACATTCAAGGAAAGCTTAGCAACTTGAGTAAGATCTCTATGGATATGGATCAACTTCAAAAGAATCGTGTAGAAGCTTTTGAACAGATTGATATGCTTACTGATGAAAGAAACTCCTTAAGAAGAAAATATGAAGATGAAAAAAAGGCTATTGACAAATTAAAAGGTAAGATTGAAGATTTGAAATCTGAAAAGAAATCTGATATGCTTGTTGAAGATTGTGATGAATTAGAAAAATAAAATGAGATCCTTAAGCATGAGTTGAATATAGTAAATCTGAAGCTTAGTATGAAAGATGGAAATTTGAGATCTGATAATGAAAAATTGAAAATTGAGAATGAAGATCTGAGGTCAAGACTTGAAAAGGAAACATCTGAATCTGAGAAAGTAAAAGTGTAGTATGTGGAACTTGAGAAGTATAATAAAATTGTGAAAGGTGAATTAACTCAATCTAAACAACAACTTGAAAGGCTATATTCAAATATTGATAAGATTGGAAAACAAATTTCTTTTGAAGAACCATTCTTTAATCGGACTGGATTTGTATTTAGTATGTTTAGAACAATCCATGAAAGTAAGAAGCCAGATCTGAAGACATCTAAAAGTGTGGAGGAAATAAAGCTAGATGAGAACACATTGGAAGATCCACCTAAAGAAGAACTACCTGGAGAGAAAGAAGAATCAAAGCCAGAAGAATCAAAATAGGAAGAATCATCTAAAGGAATGAAAAGAGAATTCAAAGGTAGATGTTTTTCTTGTAATACTATTGGGCACATGAAGAGAGATTGCACAGGTAATCAATTTAAACCTCTTAATGGACATTGTTATAATTGTCATAGTTTTGGACATAGAGCTAACAAATGTAGAAGACCTAAAGTAATTGTGAATAATTATGATAGAATGATTGGGAATACTAACAATGCAGATAAAAAATCTATTAAAGAACTGAATCAAAGAAAAGTGGTAGTATGTTTCAGATGCAACAAAGTAGGACATATTGCTAGAAATTGCAGGTCACAGATGAACCAGCAAGGACAAAGATTTGGAAACAATGGAATCATTTGTCAGATATGCAACAAGTTTGGACACTCAGCAAGATTTTGTAGAATGAACAATGGAGGTTATCATCATAACCCTAACCCTAGGAACAATGCAAGAAGGAATGAAAATGCAGGAAACAAAGAGAAAGGTTGATGTAGCAATAAAGATGAAGTAAAATCTAATAAAGGCATAGATCAAGGAGGTATAGTCACCACTGAAAGTAGTCAAGAAGGTAATGTAACTAATGGTTAAGATGAATCTTTACTTGACCCTTCTTTAAGTACTTAAATTATGTAAGTTTCTATAGTTTAGGACTTAGGATTAGTGTAGATTAGGAATTTGAATGAGTTAAGTTTTGCACAATTAGATATAGGTTTATTATGTTGTACTAATGCTATGGTTAAGTGCGCAAAAGAAAATATTGTGTTTTGCGAGGTCACAAAAAGTTTTATGGTTGCAAGTTTGCAGAATCAGCTTTTTGAGGTTTTAGTGGCAAAATGAATGAATGCGATGTCAGATCGAGTTAATGAGAAGTGTTATAAGGTCAAAATCAAAGTCATCACAATTAAAAAGTGATTGAAAAGAGATTTGAAAGAAGAAAAAGTGAGTTGAGGATGATTTGAAGAAGTTTGGAAGCAGTTTGCAGCGACGATCATACCGAAACCCTAGATTTGCAAAGTTGAGGTATTTCTAGATCTTTAATCAGTTGATAAGATGGATATTTCTATGGTTCATAATGTTAAGGATAAGAATAGACCTAAGATTTAGAAAGAACTAGTAGAACCAACTGAAAATGATAACAGTTTAGCATTATCATCTGTACCAGACGGAGTATTGAACATTGAGAATGTTAAAGGATATCTAGGTTGCAAGTTTGAAACTTTGGAAGATGCAGATTTTAGTGATGATTATAGGAAATTGTACAATCAAGACATGTTAGTTAAGCCAGCTTATGGGAACCTAGAGAACAATGAAATTATCAAATATTCCATGAAGTATGAATTTAATGATGAGGAATGTACCAAGATCATTTTAAGTAGAATCCACAATGGGAAATTCTAGATGGAGGATAGAGTTATTGATATAACTGCCGACCTACTTCATGATTTTACTAGATTATCTAAAGTTGGAGAGATTCCACTGAATGAAAAGAGCATGAGAAAGAATGTTTTAGACAACACTGGATCTAGTTATAATGGTAGACGAATTGTGATAAGTAAAATTAAGTAAGAAGATGTTAGGTACCTTTGCAAGATCCTAACAACTAAATTTTGTGGTAGCTCAAGGGAAGGTGACATGGATGTAGGAATGGTTCATGTAGCTTATCTTATGTGTATTGAGAAGAAACAAGTAGACCTATGTGAAATTTTGAAAATTCAGTTATTTGAGAACTTAGAAAAGATTAAGAAGGCTAAGTACACACAGTTTAGGTTTTCATCTCTTACAGCCTATATGTTTTTCCATATTTTGAGAAGATTTCCTTACACAGTTGATTAGAGTGACAATGTGATGAAGGGTGCTCCCCTTAATACCACAAACACATAACAGAAATAGAGAAACAACAACAATATGCAAGAACAGAAAATTGGCTTCTTATTATCTCCACAAATGTGGAATTACAAACTTTCAGAATTACAATATGCAAAGCCACATGGGCATTCCCTTACAATATTCCGTAGGACAAAGCCTCGAACTATTACCCAGATCTACTACCCAGAACTATTCTCCACTGCCTAAGACAATAATACAGCCTTCCTTATATAGACAATTTTTCCACCGCCTGGGAAGGTTCTAGAATTTTAGCCAATAAGGCCGACCAAACTTAGAATTATTTTATTTTACATTTTATTGTATCATAGTCGGCTCAAGATAACCTTTCAAACCCGAATAGAAATTTTGAAAAAAAATTATTTTCTGCCATTTCGAGTGGCCCAACTTCCGAAGACCATAAGTCATCACCAGTTGACCCGATCGGCTATTATAACCCCATTTCGGAAATGCCACGAAGCGCTCTACAGGCTTGATTTGTGCAAGAACCTATCACCCAAATTTTTGACCTCATCCGAGGCCTCTAAAGCCTTCAAAACTGAGTTCAAAGTTTCTATACCCTGCTGCCAATACCAAAAATCTTCAATATCTTCCAATATACACTTGATCTGGCAATGAAACTTTACTGGCAGACTTCTATGACCAAAATGAACCTCCAAGAAAGAAATCAGATCATTCTGAGCACATACAAAAATTACCAAAAATAGTAACTTTCCATAAATAGTAGCTCTGCACAAAATAGCCCTTATTGAAAAATAAAAACAAAAGTATTTTTGGGTGATGCAAGATTGCTCTTACACCCAGGATGCTCCTGCATCAGACACCCGGGGTAATTTGAGAAGTGACCCTGTCACGACTCAGGTGTGCAGAGGAAAACCAAGAGGGTTAACCTCCTCTGTTATCCATGATGAATCTTCAATAGGTCGTCCTTTCCATTTGACCAAATACTCTTCATATGTCCTGTTCCTTGTGCTTCTGCCAACACGACTGTCCAATATGTCTTCGATCTCCTTGATATCTGAACTGGTTGCTGGAATACTCCACTGTGCTGCTACAACCTCATCTTCAACACCTCCTTCATGATACTCCGTCAAATCTGAAATATTAAACACTGGTGAAATATTCAGCTCACTAGGCAATTCTACCTCATATGCATTTTCTGAATCATGTTTCTTTAGTATCTTACATGGCCCAAACTTTTTCATTTTCAGCTTGTTATATGTACCAACTGGAAACCGCTCCTTCCGCAAATGAACCATCACCTCATCACCAACCTGAAATTCCTTATACCTCCTTTTCTCATCTGCCTTAGCCTTATACTGTGCATTCATCTTGGTAATATGCTTCCTCACCTCGTCATGGATGTTCTTCAAGTGTTCTGCAAAATCCTCAGCTTTAGCACTACTTATTTCTCCTTTATCTATCTTTCTCAATTCAGATGCATTTCTTGGACTACTTCCATATACAATCTGGAATGGTGATTTACCAGTGCTCCTGTTGACAGAATTATTGTATGCAAATTTTGCCTGTGGTAAAATCAAATCCCATCCTGTTGGTTTATCTCCAACCAAACATCTCAGCAAATTTCCCAAACTCCTATTCACCACCTCTGTCTGTCCATCAGTCTGTGGATGATGTGATGAACTGAACTTCAAATCTGTCTTCAACTTCTTCCATAATGTACGCCAGAAATATCCAACAAACTTAGTGTCCCGATCTGAAACTATGGTCTTTGGCAAACCATGAAGTCTTACTACTTCTCTGAAAAACAATTCTACTACATGAACAGCATCATTAGTCTTCTTGCAGGGAATAAAATGTGCCATCTTTGAAAATCTGTCAACTACCACAAAAATTGAATCGTGTGCCCGCTGTGTCCTCAGTAAACCAAGAACAAATTCCATGCTGATATCCTCCCAAGGCTTCTCTGGTACAGGTAATGGCTGATACAACCCTGTATTCTGCTTCACTCCCTTCACCATCTGACATACTCGGCAACTCTGTACAAACTTCTTCACATCTTGCTACAACTGTGGCCAATAATAATTCTCACTAACCAAACCAAGGGTTTTATCACGACCAAAATGTCCAGCCAATCCTCTGCTATGCTTCTCCTTGATGAGATTCTCCCTCATAGAACTTCGTGGAATGCACAACTGACTCCCTCTAAATAGCATATCATCCTGGATGATGAAATCCAACCATTTCGTCCTGTCTAGAGTAACAGGTTCCGTACAAGCTTTCCAAGCTTCACCAAAATCAGGATCCTCTGGATATAAATTCTTGAGTTCCTTGAACCCAACCACTTCAATCTGCATTTCTGTCAGCAATAGTTGCCTTCTGCTAAGAGCATCTGCAACCCTATTAGACTTTCCACTCCTGTGTTTCAAAACAAATGTATAACTCTGCAAAAACTCAACCCATTTCAAATGTCTTTGATTCAATTTTCCTTGACTATTCAAATATTGCAAAGCTTGATGATCAGTATACAAAACAAACTCCTTAGGAAGTAGATAATGTCTCCACTTCTTTAATGCCTAAACTATAGCATAAAATTCCTGATCATAAACAGAATATTTTCTCTTGGCATCATTTAATTTCTCACTGAAATAAGCAATAGGTTTACCTTCTTGGCTCATAACAGCTCCTATTGCAGTACCACTAGCATCACAATCTACTTGAAACACCTTATTAAAATCTGGAAGTGCTAAAACAGGTTGTTCTGTAACTTCTTGTTTCAACAATTGAAAACTCTTTTCTGCCCCATTAGTCCACTTAAACTCTTTTCTATCCCCTCTCATTGTTTCAGTCAAGGGTCCACAAATACTGCTAAAATTTTTTATAAACTTTCTATAAAAGCTAGCTAGACCATGAAAAGATCTTACCTCAATAGCACTCCTTGGAGTAGGCCATTCAAGGATAGCCTGTATCTTCTTTGGGTCCATTTTTAGACCTTCTGCTGAAACTACAAATCCCAAATACACTAACTCTTTCTTCACAAAACTGCACTTCTTCAAATTAATCAACAATTTCTCATCTCTCAATTTCTAATACACCATACGAATATGCATCATATGTTCCTCCAATGTCTTACTAAAGATCAAAATATCATCTAGGTAAACAATGACAAACTTACCCAGAAATTCTTTCAGAACCTCGTTCATGAGCCGCATGAAAGTGCTCGGTGCATTGGTTAGCCCAAAAGGCATGACTAACCACTCATACAGTCCTTTCTTTATTTTGAAGGCAGTCTTCCATTCATCTCCTTCTCTGATCTGAATTTGGTGATATCCACTCTTCAGATCTATCTTTGAGAAATACACAGCTCCACTCAAACAGTCCATAATATCATCAATCCGTGGCAATGGAAACCTGTACTTGATTGTGATCTTGTTTATTGCTCTGGAATCTGTACACATCCTCCATTCTCCATTCTTCTTTGGTGCTAATACTGTAGGTACAGCATAGGGACTCAGACTCTCTCGAATCAATCCTTTCTGTAACAACTCATGTACTTGTCTATTCAACTCCTCACTTTCTGCAGGTGTCATTCTATGTGCTACCTTATTTGGCAAACTCGCTCCTGCGATCAAGTCCATCTGATGACTGATCTTCCTGACTGGTGGTAATCCATCAGGTACGTTATCAGATACAATCTCCTGAAACTCATTCAACAAATCTGCAACTTCTACAGGAACATCTTCTACTTTCTCTTTACCATCTTTTGGAATTAAAGCAAAACATACATGCTCATGCCTCATACCATCTAGGAAATTTCTTCCATCAACAAAAGTTATCCTTGCATTACCACATACCTTTTCTTCAGTCTCCTTCAATGGTTTTAGCTTATGCCGCTCTCCATCCTTTGTCAGGGAATAGGTATTCGCATGACCATCATGTACAGCACATCTATCAAACTGCCATGGTCTACCCAACAACATATGACATGCATCCATAGATATGATATCACACAATACCTCATCTTGGTATCTGCCAATCTTGAACTTCACCAGGCATTGTTCATTGACCATGACCTTGTGGTCATCCTGTACCCAGGCAATCCGATATGGATGTGGGTGTTTCTGTCTCTTGAGCTTCAACTTTGTCACCATCTCTTCTGACACCAAATTGTCAGTGCTTCCACTATCAATGATCACATCACAACATTTACCTTCACACTTGCACCTGGTGCGAAACAAGCTCCTCCTTTGCTCAGGTTTATTCTCACCACTCAATAGGACTCTTCTGTTAATTAACGTTTCTCCTCTTTCATCATCTTCAGAATTTGATGATCTGGCATCTTCATCTACATGTGAAACTCTGGCCTGGCCTTCATTTCTCCTGTCTGTTCTACCTTGGCGCTGAGGACATTCAAATGCCCTATGACCTTCTTCTCCACAGTGAAAACATGTTCCATGGAAGCCACCTCTTCCAGATCCTTGTCCTCTTCCTCTTCCTCTCTGATCTCTATTATTCTGATCCTGGAAGTGATTGGAATTATTTCCTCGCTGATTCTGACTACTACTGGCCTCATCCTTCTTTTTCAGATCTTCATTTCGGCCACCATATGACTGTCCACCAGATCGTCCACCGCGACCTCTTCCATTTTGTCTACTCTCGAACTTCTTGTTCAGCTTTTCCTCTACTTTTAGGGCAAATTGGTATGCCTCTTCAATACTATTCATTCAAACCAGATTCAGCTCCTCCTGAATGCTTGGCCTTAATCCATTAAGGTATCGGGCAACTTTCTCCTTATCAGCTTCTGCATGGCCTGTTTTGATGAGAAGTCGATAGAACTCCTCCGTATACTCCTGAACAGATCTTCCTGCTTGCTTCAAACTCTGCATTTTCTTCAGTAGGTCAAGCTCATAATCAACAGGAATGAACTGTTGCTTCAATTTATCCACCATCCGATCCCATCTTGTGATTTTATCTTTCCCTCTTCTATTTCACTCCAATTGAATTTCTTGCCACCAGATCTTCGCATGACCTTTCAGTCTGGCCTTCACAAATTTGACCCTATCAGGATCCTCAACATCTTCATACTCAAAATATTCCTCACATTCATTGATCCAGTCGATCAATTCCTCTGGGTTAAGATTTCCAGAAAATGTAGGAACCTCAATCTTAAGTCTTTTCCCAATCTTGGAAATGGCCCAAAAAAGTCTTTCTTCCTCCTGGTTCACAATTTCGGCTTCTCCTTCTTGATATTCTTCTTCGGCTTCATCCTCGCTTTCATCTCTGACCTTAAGATTCATTCCTCTGTGAATCTCTTCTTGCAATGCTTGCACTTGTCTCTGCAGCTCTCTAACCTCAGGTGTCACAACACCAGCTCTTCCGCCACGTTCTCTTCGTGGAGGCATTTTCGTGATGCGCGCTGAAACCCTAGCCACGGTCCTGGTGCAAACTGCCTCACAGTCAGTGATCTGTTTACACACTCAAGAACTCCCGCTCTGATACCACTTGATGAAGGGTGCTCCCCTTAATACCACAAACACATAACAGAAATAGAGAAACAACAACAATATGCAAGAACAGAAAATTGGCTTCTTATTATCTCCACAAATGTGGAATTACAAACTTTCAGAATTACAATATGCAAAGCCACATGGGCATTCCCTTACAATATTCCGTAGGACAAAGCCTCGAACTATTACCCAGATCTACTACCCAGAACTATTCTCCACTGCCTAAGACAATAATACAGCCTTCCTTATATAGGCAATTTTTCCACCGCCTGGGAAGGTTCCAGAATTTTAGCCAATAAGGCCGACCAAACTTAGAATTATTTTATTTTACATTTTATTACATCATAGTCGGCTCAAGATAACCTTTGAAACCCGAACAAAAATTTTGAAAAAAAATTATTTTTCGCCATTTCGGGTGGCCCAACTTCCGAAGACCATAAGTCATCACCAGTTGACCCGATCGGCTATTATAACCCCATTTCGGAAATGCCACGAAGCGCTCTACAGGCTTAACTTGTGCAAGCGCCTGTCACCCAAATTTTTGACCTCATCCGGGGCCTCTAAAGCCTTCAAAACTGAGTTCAAAGTTTCTATACCCTGCTGCCAATACCGAAAATCTTCAATATCTTCCAATATACACTTGATCTGGCAATGAAACTTTACTGGCAGACTTCTATGACCAAAATGAACCTCCAAGAAAGAAATCAGATCATTCTGAACACATACGAAAATTACCAAAAATAGTAACTTTCCATAAATATTAGCTCTGCACAAAATAGCCCTTATTGAAAAATAAAAATAAAAGTATTTTTGGGTGATGCAAGATTGCTCTTACACCCAGGATGCTCCTGCATCACAATGTGAACACAATGGAAAGAATAAACTCAGTCTACATGAAGCACCTTTTTGATAAAGTTAATGACAGTGTGAAGCTTGTATTGAAGACTTTTCAGAATATTGTTAAGAACAAATCAAGGATTCCTCAATCCTTAGTTGAAAAGCATAAAGATGGCATTTGTTTTATGGTAGACATTGATTTCACCTACATTGAAGCAGTTAAGCCTAGAATGTAATTCATAGACCCTCTTGGCTATGAAATATCTGAAGCAGAAATAGTAGGATATGTGAATAGATTGTTAAAGTGTGAGTTGGATGGTCATGCAAATAGGTTTGGAACCTTTGAAGAGAATTTCAAATCTGCAATAAGTTTGAGAGAAAAGAAGCAATCTAGTAAGAAAGTTGAATCTACTATGAAGAAAATACTGAAAGAATCAGGTATGTCAAGTCATGAGTTTGGCATAGCTAAGAAGACTGTAGAAGCCTTGAAGCAAAGTGAAAATCTTGTAATTTCACCTGAGACATCTAGTGCAGATCCTGTTGATCCTATTGTAGTAAAGGTAAAAGTTGAAGTACCTAAAAAAGATGAAGGAGATAAATCTTTTTCTCCTATTCCTAGCAAAAGAGTAAAAGTGAGTGCAACAGGACCCTGCAAGAGACAGAACGTAATTGTACCACCTGTACCTAGAAATGTAGCAGTAATTAAAGATGATGATGTAGTTTCAATCAAAAAGGAAACTTGGAAACCAAGAATTGAAAGAGTTAATGAAGATATATTGAAGCATGGAGACTTCACTAAGTTGAATAAATTCTATGATCTATATGGATCATTTGACAGATTGAATTTTGAAAATGCAATGATTACACATATGATTGTGACAGATAAGAAACCTAGCATTATTCATGGTAAGAACCCAGAAGATTTGTATAACAAACTTGTGAATAGAAAATAGAGAGCACAAGAAGAGGACATAAAGATGAGAGAACATGTAATCAGATAGTTCTTTGAAGTTGAGGATGAAGATCATTTAAAGAGATTCTTGAAGTCTCTTGGAACTTTATTGAGAACTAAGAGATGAACAATCCTTATAATGGGAGGTAAAAAGGAGGAAGTACAAAAAGAGACAGAGCAAGTAGTAATGCAAGTTCTTGTAGATATAGTTGTAGAAAAGCATGTTGAATCAGACCCTCAGTAGAAGCAATCAGAGGAACCGCATGCATAGGAAGTTGGTATTGAAGAAGTTCCATCTTCTTCACATAACAATATTGGCAAAGAATCAATGGACATTAAAGGAACCAAAGTGACACTAGAGTCAGATGATGTTGTATTTCATGATCTATGAAACATTGTTGACAATTTGGCTTTAGGAGAGCAAGAGAAGATTATAGAATCAGAAAAGGATACAGAGGCAGTGGAAGCAGCACCAATATCAGAATCAGTTCCAGCAGTACAGACAATTAAAGGTAAACAAATTTTGACAGAGGTCACTACCCCTAGTGCACCTAATAGTAAGAAGAGACCAATTGGTCCAATTTTTGAAGACCTTGGAAAAGAATTTGAAGATGATGATCAGCTTGAGTTCATCACATCTCTTAACAAAATTATTGGAAAGAATAAGAAGGTGAAGGACCTTGAAGGCAAAGTTAGAGTTTTAACAGAGAAACTTGAGAGTGTGATCAACACTAAGGTATCTGAATTAGATCCACTTGAGAAAGCTAAAATAGTAATAAACTCTTTTGACTCTAAATTTTCTAACTTAAAGGATATTGCTAGAATAAAAGTTCAAGAAGACTTTGAAGCAGAAATGCAACAAAATTTAAGTGTAAATATTTGAAATGATATTGGTAGTTTGGATGTATGCATAAAGAATTTGAGGAAACATTTTGAGACTGGAAAGAGTTTTTATATACAATGCACAAAATCAAAAATCCTAACAGCTGAAGAAGATAAGAAGATCAGAGAGAAGATAGATGCAATATAGTTGAAACAAACACCTTGTCAAGCCCAAATGTAAAGATAAGTTCTGTAGAGAAGAACATAAGGAAGTTAAATGATGAAATCAGAATGTTAGCAAATGAGAAGAATAGAAAGATGCTCAGGATTAACATCTTGAGAGAGCACATCTCAATCAAGACCTCAATTGTTAAAGACCAAATTGAGCAGTGTCTTTCAACAAAGACATCTTTTCAGAAGCTTAGCTTCAATTCCCTGCAAGCTTGTCAGACAATAGCATACGGATTGAGTACTCTACTCAATGTTGTTGAATCCATCAGGAAGGTATGGGAGAAAGATTTTGAATCATGGAAGTCAAAGTTTGGTGACTGTGTTGCAAGCCTACCGGCTTTGCAATAGCTAATAACAAGGTATAAAGTTCATTTTTGAAATTTTTGTACACCCTATCTTTGTCATTGTTGTCAAAGGGGGAGAGATAGTAGAAAATTGAATATATTATGAGGAAGGATAGTCATAGGGGGAGATATTCTATGGAGTACAATATTGTATATGTGTTGTATAACTTTTGGCCACAATTTTGTGTAAATACTTTGAAGTTTTGTTTGCACACTTAGCCAATTTTCTCATATGTTGCCACCAATGACAAAGGGGGAGATTGTTGGCAATTTGGCTAATGTGGATACATAGATGTTTTCATTATGGAAACATATGATCTCTATTAAGAGTGCAAAACCTAAAATGCAAGTATGGAAAGTTGAAGGAAGAAATTGTCGAAGTATGGATACGGTGATCCTGACAGAGCACCCGATGAAGATTTAGTTGGCCATGTCCACTGGAGCAATATTTTTGTTTGTGCAATTAACTGAAGCTTCTACAAAGTATGAGGATACCCCATCTCAATGCGCATAAAGTTTGGAGTAGTATAGACAAAGTTATTCAAAGTTGACCGAAGAGAGTTTTTGTAGATAGAACTATTTTGGAGACAGTATTAGCGAAAGAGTTGAGGGATTATTTTTGCTTGTCAAAATAATGACTTAACATTATGAAGGGATGACATCCTAAATGTTTACTCTTGGATAAATATTTTTTAAGCTAACCATGTAAAGTTATTAGCTCTAATAACTCATATATTAGGCATACTTGAAATGTAATGAAAGATGTATGTGATATGTAGAAAGAAAGAAAAGATAACTTGCGATAGTTGTGTATTGTGATAGCATCAAAGGCTATTGATGTGAAGTTGTAAGTAGTACCATATTATAGTTAGAAACATTTTGTATTACCTATTTGGGAAGTGAGCTCAGCTGGTGATTAGGTTTTGTAATCTAACTCCTAATACGGTTAAGGCTTCTAACAAGGCCTAAAGTCCTTTAACCAGGATAGATCTACTATACATTGTAAATTGACTCCTAATAGGGTCCAATATCCCTAACAAGATACTTTTGATTAGTGATCTTTGTGGGTACCATCCCCACTGGGGTTTTCCCTTGGCTAGGGTTTCCTCGAGAACATATCATGTGTTATGAGTTCTTTCTATTTACTGCTATGTTTGTTAATCAGCTTGATAATCTTTGTATGCACTAAAGTAATCTATTATATCCATAATTGGGCAAAAGGAAAAGTTTGTGAAATACTGATTCACCCCCCCCCCCCCCCTTAGTATTTCCTATTTCTAACAACCCCACCCTCTCCTTAGTTGGTCTTGAGCATTCCTAAGCTAGGTAGGTGGTTTAAGGAACTAAGATTTGATGAAACCAATGCTGCATTTTCGCATGCATGATTAATTGGGAATTCTGAGTGGTTCTGTGGAGTCCTAGGGTGTGGTTTACGTTGAATTTTGGTGCCCTAAGGCTAGTGCTTTGGTTAGGGGGCTTATTTCTTCTATTTTTACTTTCCTAGGCCAACTTTTTGCCTATCCAACTTGGCCATTTTTTATATGAACGAAAATAGAAATGCTATTTAGGATGTCTCTCATTTCCATGCATTGAAATTCATTCCAAACCTTAGGTAAGGGCAAGTTTCACTTTATCTAAGATCTAGAAACCTAATTATCTTGGGAAGTGATATGAGAGAAGAATGTTTGAATGACTTTAGGGGGGAGAGACTTAGGGGAGACACACATGTTCATTTTTGGTCTATGTGAGAATTGGGAGAGAGTAGGAGGATCTAGAGAGTTTTGGACTAGTAGACTTGAGGAGGATAGCAAGCTTGGAGTAAAGAGGAGCTCATCTTCAATTCTTCATTGAGCCTTGCCTTAGGAGGAGGTTGGTGGTTTCTATCTTGTGATTATGTTGTATATGTATGAAAGAAATGCACTATGTGAAATTTGTAAATTGAATTATCTTGTGTGAATCTTTTATTGTATGGTTTCTTATTGAGATTTTTCTTTCTTTCTTGGTTGTATTCTTGAATTGTTTTATGTTTTTGGGTGTGTAAGTTCACTCCTCATCCTTGGGAGGATTTGATGAGAACTTGGGGTGAAGGGCCTAATTGGGATCTCTTATGTATGAGAACATGGTTGTATGGGCACCATGAGATCCTTCTTATGTTTGTTTAGGGGCCATAAGGGAATTGTTGATGCTCATAGAATTAAGTTGTTTGGTTGGAAGGGCCTTGTGAAGGCTTGTAATATATGTTGAAATATTGTTATTTTATAAGATAGGTGTCCCCATAAGGGAAGATTCTGTTAGAAAGTAAAGATCCCCAAGATAACTGAGAGGGGGGGGGATGAATCAGTTATTTGATAATTTATCCATTCAATAGCTTTAAACAATATAATCAATGTACTGATCAACCATAGAAAGATAATCATACATAATTGCACAATAACACAAGATATGTTAACTAGGGAACCTCTTGAAAAGAGTAAACCCTGGTGGGAATGATGCCCAAAAAATGATGCACTAATATGAAAGTTCCTTGTTAGAGGATGGACCATGTTAGGAGTCTTATGAAATACATTCAGTACATATAAATTCCTGTTAGGAGATTTTGAATCCCTGTTAAAAGATTCTAACCCGGTTAAGAGTTTATGGAAGACAGAAGGACCCACTGCCCAAACAGCTTCAAGGCAAGATCTCTGAACCCATTTTCCAAAAGATCTTAGAATTATTCAATAGAATAATATGAAATATATTACCTCCTTCACACTATGCCAAAACTGCACTCTCTGTTACACAAGATCACAATTCCAGATCTCTGTACTCTCAAGTCTTCCTTCATCACTAAATTAGCTCTTTTCTTCACTTCATGCATATATTCACATCATAATCTTCATAGTACACATTAAAATAAGGAAAAAATTCCTTCTTATATACCAAACTCAAATAATTACAAATGAGTCGGTCCTCAATTACAAAATAATAAATTCTACACTCTACACACAGAATTCACATAAAATTGTCAGCTTCCAGTTACTGTAACTTTCTCCAAACATATCCTCAAAGTTTGTGCTATGAACCACATCATCATTAATGAGTCTCCAATATCCCTTTAACTGTGCAAAATCAGATTCCATCCCAGCTAAGAGATATCCTCTGATTTCCAAACATCGCTACACAGAAACAGTTTCTACACACTGCTTTCACCAAAATGCTCATAACTCTTACAAATGAATGAATTTATTTTTGCACTGTTAACCATAGGTTAATAACACACCAAAGAACATACCATCAACTATGCAAAATCCAATCTACAATACAACATGTGTGCAAAACAAAACTGTACCTGCTTTCATGCTAATATCCAAAATATCACTGTGTTGACATCAATGACAATCCAAGTCATGAATGCAACAACAACTGCTACAGAATAACTGCCAAAACACTTTTCATTGATTCCTAACAATCTCCCCCATTGGCATTGATGGCAACATAGATGAAAAACATCCAATGTTCCAAAAATCCAATACTGCAACATCACTTCAAAATATCAAACCAAATCTTACTTCATTTTCCTATTCACCCATTTATGGATTTTATATTTAGAGTCCTTTGTGCAAGCTTAGGAAGGGAGTAAAATGTGAAAAACTATGTTCCAAATTATGTTAAAATGTTTATGCTTGTGTTGTATGAGTGTATCCTATCTTATCCTTGTTTCCCTAAGCTTGGGGGTGGCCATGTAATGGCCTAGGCTAGGAGGTGAGCCTCCATGGCCATGTGGAAGAAATCTTTTGTGTTGCAGGTTTGGTAGCATGTTTAAGGAGAAGTCCAAGATTGAAGCTTACAGTTAAATTTGGAAATTTGAAAGTCTATTATAGGGCGTATCTGGTTGAGAGATCATGCTTTATACATTTGTTTTTCTATAACAAAGGAAATTGTAATATTCTAAGGGCTGGAAATTAGGACTGGTTATTACGGTTGTTAGTTTTTTAATAAGTCAAAGTAAATACAATTTCTCTCTTAAAAATTCTAGTTTCTGCAACTATGATTTGAATCTTAAATTCAGTTCCCTGCTTAAATGTTGTGTGATTAGAAATGGACTGGAAATTTCATTTGTCCAGAAAATGTGGAATTTTCTTGCAACTAAGGATTACTTATTAAATCAGTTTATTAGAATAGATTCTCTAGCATGTTTTTAATATTAAATAATTATGTACTGTATGGTTAAATTAGTTCTTTTATTTGGTTCTTTAAAAGGTTATAATTTCATGTTCTTGTGTTGAGCATCTTAATGTTGTTAAAAGATTGATACTATTATTTGTTAGAAAGTAAAGATCCCTAAGATAACTGAGAGGGGGGGGGGGTGAATTAGTTATCAAATAATTTATCCATTCAACTACTTTAAACAATGTAATCAATGTATTGATCAACCATAGAAAGATAATCATACACAATTGCACAATAACACAAGATATGTTGACTAGGGAACCTCTTGAAAAGAGTAAACCCGGTGGGAATGATGCGCACAAAGTGATGCACTAATATGAAAGTTCTTTTTTAGAGGATGGACCCTATTAGGAGTCTTATGAAATACATTTAGTACATATAAATCCCTATTAGGAGATTTTGAATCCCTGTTAAAAGATTCTAACCCGGTTAAGAGTTTATGGAAGACAAAAGGACCCACTACCCAAACAGCTTCAAGGCAAGATCTCTAAACCCACTGTCCAAAAGATCTTAGAATTATTCAGTAGAATAATATGAAATATATTAACTCCTTCACACTATGCCAAAAATGCACTCTCTGCTACACAAGATCACAATTCCAGATCTCTGTACTCACAAGTCTTCCTTCATTATTGAATTAGCTCTTTTCTTCACTTCATGCATATATTCGCATCTCAATCTTCATAGTACACATTAAAATAAGGAAAAAAATCCTTCTTATATACCAAACTCAAATAATTACAAATGATTTGGTCCTCAATTACATAATAATAAATTCTACATGCTACACACAGAATTCACATAAAACTGTCAGCTTCTAGATACTGTAACTTTCTCCAAACATATCCTCGAAGTTTTCACTATGAACCATGTCATCATTAATGAGTCTCCAACATCCCTTTAACTGTGCAAAATCAAATTCCATCCCAGGTAAGAGATATCCTCCAATTTTCAAACATCACTCACAGAAACACTATCTAAACACTACTTTCACCAAAATGCTCATAACTCTCACAAATGAATGAATTTATTTTTGTGTTGTTAACCATAGGTTAATAAAACACCAAAGAACATACCATCAACTGTGCAAAAGCCAATCTACAATACAACATGTGCACAAAACAAAATTGTACCTACTTTCCTGCTAATATCCAAAATATCACTGTGTTGACATCAATGACAATCCAAGTCATGAATGCAACAAAAACTGCTACAGAATGACTGCCAAAATACTTTTCATTCATTCCTAATGATCTCCCCCATTGGCATTGATAGCAACATAGATGAAAAACATCCAATGTTCCAAAAATCCAATACTACAACATCACTGCAAAATATCAAATTAAATCTTGCTTCATTTTCCTATTCAGCTCTCTCATACAATCCACAATGTCTTTCATGTATATCTCTCCCCCATTCACATCAATGACAAAAATTCCATCACTAAGTCAACAACAACTTAATGTCAAACGACACTTTTCAAAAAAAAAAAAACAATAACAAGAGTCCTCATGACTCAGCTCATAAACTCCCCCATAGAGGAAGTTCCAACATCCAATCCAGAAGAAAGATAGGGCTCATATACCACTAGATGGATGCAATCATCTGCATCAATTCTCAAAAATAGGTTGGGGCATAACCCCAAGCATACCTCTCAGATACACAAATGTATCCTTAGGTAAAGGCTTTGTAAATATATCTGCTATCTGCTCCTTTGTACTTATGTACTCCAATCTTACTTCTTTTTCTATAACTTTCTCTCTTACAACATGATACTTGATCTCAATATGTTTAGTCTTAGAATGTAAAATCGGATTTTTTGACATACTCACTGTACTGGTGCTATCACAATGTATAACAACTAGCTAATCAAACTTTATTCCAATATCTTTCAACATCTACTTCCTCCAAATAATCTGATTACAATTATTTGCTGCTGCAACATATTCTATTTCTGCTGTGCTTTGTGAAGTACAATTCTACTTCTTACTTAGCCAAGAGACCAATTTTCCTCCAAGAAAAAAGGCTCCACCACTGGTGCTTTTCTTTTCATCAATGCTGCCTCCCCAATCTACATCAGTATAGGCACATAAAGTAAAATCATTAGAATTCTCATACCATAATCCATAATCCATTATTCCTTTCAGATATCTCAGTATCCTCTTTACTGCTACATAATGTGATTCTATAGGTTCTACTCGAAATCTTGCTACAATCCCCATTGAATGTGCTATATCAAGTCTTGTATGTGTCAAGTACTACAATCCTCCAATCATAGATCTGTACTTTTTCTACTCAATTGTTGGTGTCTCATCTTTGCTAGATAACTTATGTCTGGTTACCATAGGTGTTCCAATAGCTTGAGAATCTTCCATTACAAATCTTTTCAATAAGTCATTCAAATACTTAGTCTGACTTACAAATATACCTTCCTTGCTTTGTGTTATCTATAATCCCAAAAAATATTTCATTTCTCCAATCATGCTCATCTCAAATTCAGTCTTCATTTCATCTACAAATTTGTCACTAGCTTCATCTTCTCCTCCAAAGATAATATCATCAACAAATATAACTATAACCAACAAACCATTCTCAATTTCTTTTGTGTACAAGTTACTATCTATTGTTCCTTTTATAAATCCCAATTTCAATAAATACTTATCCAATCTTGCATACCAGGTTCTAGGTGCTTGTCTTAATCCATATAAAGCTTTCTTTAACTTACATACCATATCTCCTTCTTGTGTCAAAGGAAAACCTCCAGGCTTCTCAATGTAGACTTCTTCTTCCAATTCACCATTCAAAAATGTCGACTTCACATCCATTTGATACACTCTAAATTTCTTGTAAGTTGCATATGCTAGAAACATTCTCACTGCTTCAAGTCTGGCCACAGGTGCAAAAGTTTCTTCATATTTAATTCCTTCTTTTTGTGAATATCCTTTACATACCAATCTTGCTTTGTTTCTTATCACTTCTCCTTGTTCATTCATCTTGTTTCTAAATACCCACTTTGTTCCAATCACATTCTTGTCTTCAGGTCTAGGGACCAATTCCCATGTCTTGTTTTTTTCAATTTGATCTAGTTCTTCTTTCATAGAATTAATCTAATGTTCATCTTCACAAGCTTCATTAGTAGTCTTAGGTTCAATTTGAGAAATCATACATAAATGTACCTTATTTTGAGTCAAAACTCCTCTATCTAAACTTCAAATAACTTGCTCAACAGGGTGATGTCTTGAAGTATACTTGTTAGGTGTCATAGTTACTGATCTTGTTTCGACTGTAGATTCTTCTCTGCTTTCTTCTCTATTTTCTTCTCTCTTTTCTTCTCTATTTTCTTCTCTATTTTCTTCAGTATGACTTTCATTCAGCAAATCACTGTTAGTTTCAAAAAATAATTCTGCATTTTCAATGTTAGGCTGAGGTTGTGCTTTTCCATCAAATTCATAATCAAGCATTCTTTCTTGAATTTTAAACTTCTCATCAACTTTTACATTTGCACTTTCAACAATAGTCTTAGTTCTTTTGTTATAACATCAATATGCTTTTCTTTTTAAAGAATATCCAAGAAATACTCCTTCATCACTTCTAGGATCAAACTTTCCTATATCATCATCTCTCTTTATATAACATTTACTTCCAAAAATTCTAAAATACTTAATTGAGGGTGTATGTCCAAACCATAATTCATAAGGTGTCTTGTTTGTATCTGCTCTGATTTGTACCTGTTCATAGTATATACTGTTGTGTTCATTTCTTCTCTCCAAAAAGTCTTAGCCAAATCATTTTCAAACAACATAGCTCTTGCTGCTTTAGTTATTGACCTGTTCCTTCTTTCTGCAATACCATTTTGTTCTGGTGTTCTAGGGGCTGAAAGTTCTCTCTTAATACCATTCATTTCACGAAAGGTGTTAAACTCTCTAGATGTAAATTCACCACCTCTATCAGATCTTAGACACTTAATCTTCATTCCAGATTCATTCTCAATTTTTCTTTTCATGGTCTTAAATTTATCAAATGCTTCAAATTTTTCTTTCAAAAATGCAATCCACATCATTCTTGTAAAATCATCAACAAGAATCATAAAATACCTTTCTCCATAGAATCCTCTAGTCCTAGTCGGACAACTCAAGTCTGTATGAACAATCTCCAACTTCTCTGTCGATGTGAACTTCTTGTTGGGAAATGAACTCCTTTTCTACTTTTCCATCATACATTCTTTGCAAATCATGTTAGTAGGTTTCATAATTCTCAATAAATATCTTACCGCAAGTGTAGTGCTCACCTTGACAATATTATCAAAGTTTATATGACAAAACCTTTTATGCCATAACCAACTGTCATCAATCCTAGTTATCAAACATGTCATCTCAGTGGGATTCAACTAAAATACATTACCTCTGGTTCTGGATCCTTTTCCAATCAGATTTCCATCTTTATGTTTTATCACACAAGTTTTCTCAAAAAACCAAACTTGATAACCCTTATCAGCCAATTGTCCAATGCTTAGTAGATTATGTCTCAATCCATCAACAAAGTAAACATCATCAGTGTTAGTCTTTCCATCAAGATTAATAAATCCTATACCCTTAATCAAACAAGGTGCATTGTTACCAACCCTAACAATTCCTCCATCATAATTATCTAACTTAACAAACTTTCTTTTATCTCCAGTCATATGATGTGAACAACCACTATCTATAATCCAATCAGATTTCTTTTCAACTTGTGAAACTAATTCTTTTTCTTCCCTTTTATCAAATTCAAAACTTTCTTCTTTAATTTCTACAAATCCTATTTCCTCAAAGTTATCATTATCACTGTCACTTAAATGTTTTTCAATTCCTGCTTCAAGATCTTCATCATTTTCATAATAACATTGTTTAGATCTCCTAGGTTTGAAGTTGTTTCTATACTTCTTAACTCTTTTAGGACATTTAGATGCAAAATGACCATATTCTTCACAAGTCCAACATTTAAAGATTTTCTTACCATTTGGTTCTCTTTTTACAATTAATGCAATACCTTCTTCAATCTTCTTATCTTCCTCAGATCTGCTACTGCTGGCATAATCTCCATTCACACTAGTACTTCTTGTAGGTCTAATGTTAAGAGCACTGAATGCTATTTCCATTCTAGGTAGCTCTCCTGATAATCTCAAGTTCATCTCTGTTGTTTCTAATCTTCCAAGAAGATTCTCTCTTGAAAAGTTTGATGTACAAGGTATCACTTGTTCAGTCATCTGCGTTGTCTGCTTGAATACTGGTGTCAAAGTTCTTAGAATTTTCCATATCACTTCATTCTCTATCTTGTCACCTCCACAAGACTTTATTCCTGTTACAATCTCAAACATCCTACCAATATAGCTTCTAATAGATTCATCTTCCATCATTCTAATATCTTCAAATGCAAAAATCCAATTATGTAATCTAGCCTCCTTTGCATGTTCATCACCTTCAAAAGTAGAATGTAAAGCTTTCCAAATTGCATGAGATGTTTTCAAACATCTTACCTAACTATATTCATTCTCCGGTAGTGCTGACAAAAGTACTTCTCTTGCAAGTATGTTACACATGAATAGATCTAGTTCATCTTTAGTTCCTCCCTCTAGATTGTCTTCCTCAATGATAGTCTTCTCATTCTTTGTAATCAACCAATAACTTGCTCCTAAACACAATAGATGTGTCTTCATCTTTTCTTTCTAGCTATCAAAATTTACTCCATCAAACTTAGGGCTTTCTTTTGTGAAATTCACCATGGATCTCCTTAAGTTGTTAAACTTTTCTTTCAAGGACCTGCTGCTTTGATACCAATTGTTAGAAAGTAAAGATCCCCAAGATAACTGAGAGGGGGGGGTGAATTAGTTATCAGATAATTTATCCATTCAACTACTTTAAACAATGTAATCAATGTACTGATCAACCATAGAAAGATAATCATACACAATTGCACAATAACACAAGATATGTTGACTAGGGAACCTCTTGAAAAGAGTAAACCCCGGTGGGAATGATGCCCTCAAAATGATGCACTAATATGAAATTTCTTTGTTAGAGGATGGACCCTATTAGGAGTCTTATGAAATACATTTAGTACATATAAATCCCTGTTAGGCGATTTTGAATCCCTGTTAAAAGATTCTAACCCGGTTAAGAGTTTATGGAAGACAGAAGGACCCACAGCCCCAACAGCTTCAAGGCAAGATCTCTGAACCCACTGTCCAAAAGATCTTAGAATTATTCAACAAAATAATATGAAATATATTACCTCCTTCACACTGTGCCAAAACCGTACTCTCTGCTACATAAGATCACAATTCCAGATCTCTGTACTCACAAGTCTTCCTTCATTACTGAATTAGCTCTTTTCTTCACGTCATGCATATATTCACATCTCAATCTTCATAGTACACATTACAAAAAGGAAAAAATTCCTTCTTGTATGCCAAACTCAAATAATTACAAATGATTCGGTCCTCAATTATAAAATAATAAATTCTATGTGCTACACACAGAATTCACATAAAATTGTTGGCTTCCAGATACTGTAACTTTCTCCAAACATATCCTCAAAGTTTTCACTATGAACCACATCATCATTAATGAGTCTCTAACATCCCTTTAGCTGCACAAAATCAGATTCCATCCCAGCTAAGAGATATCCTCTGATTTCTAAACATCGCTTCACAGAAACACTGTCTAAACACTGCTTTCACCAAAATGCTCATAACTCTCACAAATGAATGAATTTATTTTTGTATTTTTAACCATAGGTTAATAAAACACCAAAGAACATACCATCAACTATGCAAAAGTGAATCTACAATACATGTCCGCAAAACAAAATTGTACCTACTTTCCTACTAATATCCAGAATATCACCGTGTTGACATCAATGACAATCCAAGTCACGAATGCAACAACAACTACTACAGAATGACTACCAAAATAATTTTCATTCATTCCTAACATTATTTCTATTATTCATATTTTTGCATAAGTGAATGTTTTAGGTTTAGCAGTAATCTAGTAGCTAGTCAGTAAATTGAAGCTTATGGGTTTATACAGTGAAGTAGATAATAATATTTATTGTATATTTTCCTTACAATAGTATAGTATGTTTATACGATTTTTATTAATAGGTTACATATCTGGAAATTATTTTCTCATTATCTTCTATAAAAAATTTTAAATAAAGAAATATGTAGTTGAATGCAATAAGACAGAATCAATATTAAGCTAGAGATTTGAATATCATTTTAGAATATGTATGAAGTATGACAGACTGCAACTTTAGCTTAGGAAGGAAATTAAATGCATGAGTATATAAAGTTGTTCTATATTTTATATACAATAGATTGTTTAAGAACCTAATCTGTTCCTTATCATAAACTGATGCACATTTCCTAAATCTGTTCTCATGTGGAGCTATTTAAAGTACAACCATAAAGCCAACTGATATAAAAGTAAATGTTGAGTAGCAAGAAACTAAATAGAAATACATATTTTTGACAAGTACCTTAATAACAAAGACAAATGTTCTCTGTTCCTTTTCCTATGTTAACAAACTAAAGGTTTATATTTATAAATATTTTATATAATATATTATACATGAAGATATGTATAATATAATATATATAATGAAAAAAATATAGCTTTATTAAATTATTCCACTTAAACTGTTTGAGTATTTGGAATATTAAATGATGTATTAATATATATTATATATTATACATAAAATCTTGTATAATATATAATACATATTACATTATTATATAGTAAAAATATATAATAAATGAAATAGATTATATATAATATAATATTATATATTATATACTATACAATGAATATTGTATAGTATATAATAAAAAATAATATTTTATATAAAAAAATAATATCGTATTGCAGTTATGATAAACGAAATAGTATTAAAATGGAATATATTATTATATATATTATATACTATACAATGATTATTGTATAGTATATAATATAAATAATATATATTAAAAAATTTCATTGTAGTAAAAAAAGAGTGTTCGCATATGTAATGGGGCCGAAACCCTTGGTTACACTAGCGCTGTGAGCGCATGCAACAACGTTGTCATGACTCTAAGTCATGGCAGTGCCTAAGCACTGTCCTGGCTTAGAGCCACGGCAGTGGCTGTTCATGGTCGAAACCAGGCCGCAAGCAATGCGATAGGGGTAAAGCAAAATGCAAACCCATATTTTTATTTTAAATAAACACATTGATATAAAAATATATATAGATTTAGGTACGCCATTGAATGTAAACCAAAATCAATAACAGTTTCCATATTAAAAAAAGGGCAATTTTTAGATAAGCAAGTTGTAACTGATCTGTGTAAACAGATCTAGTTCATTTTCATCTAGATCAGATGCCAAAAACAAAAACAAATATTACCCACATCTATACCAGCAGATGGGTGTCTAAATGAAACAAAATAGAGGCTCTCTTATGGCACAAGAGATCTCTTGCTGTGCTAGTCCTCTCACATTTGTGTGATGCACAACATAGGCAACATCTTCTTTCTTCCATAGACCTACACACAAAAAAAATAGGATAATGAAGATTTTAGGGTTTCCTTTATGTTTTAATAAGGCCTCAAACCCTAATTTCAAATTAGAGTTTGGTTGGCCTTTTTATCAATGCATTCATTTTATGGTGTATATTTAATTCATAAATATTGTTAGTAAAATAGTTTTAGCATTACATTTTACATTATAATTGCATTAGTTGAGATTTAATCTTGTATCGGGCTAAAAGTATTAATTCTTTTATCTTTATAAGTTAGAAGAATAATATTAGTAATATATTAGAATCCTAGTAGTTGAAGTAATTTATTGGTTAGGAGTTGAAAATATATTATCAGAATGAATTAAATTTTCCTTTCGAAAGGATAGTTATTGAATCAATAAAATCTAAATATGGGATTCTTTATAAATATATCTTGTTGGTTTAGTTAATTGGTAAAAATTAAGATAAGAATGGTGGAAAAGAATTTATCTTTCTTTAATAGTATTATTAATCAAGGAAAATATTGTAAGAGTAGTTTTATGATTGTTCTTTAAATTATTTATTATTATATTTTTTGTTAAATTCCCAAAGTAATCTTAATCTCATTTTCTAAACAAAATTTATTTGAGTAATTTTAAGGAATGTTAATTCAATGAAATAATTAACATTATTAACCTTAGTATTAAAGGTATAGTTATCCTTAAGGATTATTAATTAGGAGAAGAAAACTTATTTTATATGAGTATTAGCTAGGTTAATATTTGATTTGTTATTTCTAAATAAATTTATCCTTTAGCAAATTATATCACCCTTTGAGAAACCATAGAGATATGATATTCCCTTTAAAACTTCTATAATCTTCCTCGTCGCCTAATGACTTCCACTGTGTAGGGGATGGAGGCACGCCAGTGCTTGCCTCATGATCCCTTATGTGTCATTGGGTGACTTGCCCAAGCGAGCTTATGATTCCAAAGCTTCACGTCAAAGGGCTTTTGTGTAACCTGGTTGTCCTAGGTGTATATTATAGTTTGTTTAAAAAAAATAAAAAATATGTTGTGTTTTTGTCTGATTATTTTGGGCATTACACAAACTACCTAGGTGTTAGCTTGAATATCCTCTTTTCCTCCACATTTCATCATTCTCTTTCCTTCAGTTGTAGGGTAACCAATGACTTTGTGTATCATTTCCTTTGTGATTTTTACTGGTCCGTCTTCCAGCCAAAAATGCATGTGGTGTACTCAACCCAAAATGATCTTTATCCATTCCACTTTGAAATTTTGCAAGAAATTTAGGGCATGCACTAACCCTTGATCGGCAACAACCTTATGTTCCAACTTCAGCACTTTGTTGACACATAGTTTATCATATGCTTCCCTGATCTCGTAATCACTGATTTCTCCAATTTTGCACATATAGCAAGACCTAATGTCATTCATCAATAACACATTCTCTGGAATAGAAGATAGCCCTCTGTTCAAATCTCCTTTAATAGAACTTTTCGATATTGCCTTGAATACCTTAGGTTTGAAAAATTCATTCCTTACAAGTTGCACATTGAAAACTTCCATCCCTTGTTTCTTGATTGGTGTAGATGAAGATGATGCCATTTTAAACTGTAATTTTCAAAAAGAAAATATTTTCTCAGTAAAGTACATTTTTGTCAATAACCCTATAGATGAATTTTTCCAATGGCACACTGAGAAAATTCAGAATCACTTTGCTTAATCTAGTTTCACAAACACTAAATCGCTCTCTGAAATCTTGAATAGCCTGGTGAAATGAAATTAATGGTAATTTTCCACTTTGTAGAATCTGAAAAATAGAATTAGGGCCTCATAAATTCTCCATACAGATTTTGGTAGATTATAGCTATCTCGGCAAACCCACAAACTCGGTCAATATAACCATTGTGATACAGCTTGACATACATAGCATTTCGGCCATAGCAGGTGCTCGGCATACATTGATAGCTCAATCAAGACACTGATGCTCAGCATCAAAAAATGAAATTCTCTATTTTGCTCAAATATGTCCTAATTTATCTTTATCTATGTAGATGTGGAATTTTTCTCACTTCTATGTTAGGAACTGATGAAAGATAAGACTTTGCAAGACTCAGTTCCGAACATACCTTTCAGGCTTAATTAGAAGAAGTGTGATCACCTGATCCATTGGATTGGGTGATCTCAGATGTTCTAGCTCCGCTTGAGTTTTCTTCTTCTTTCTTCCTCCATGTCTTTTCCATCTGATTCTTTAATTTCTCACAGAAACCTTCATCCTGATTATCATTGCTCGGCATAGGTGATCTACAATCTTTCTTTAAGTGACCAACCTTATTACATTTGTAATAGACCATTCTTCCATTCATCCAGCTTTTAGATTTTCCTCTAAAATGAGTCTTCATGCAATTTACTCCGATGTGTCCATATTTACCACAATAATGGCAATTATACCCAGTGTTGTAATCCCAATTGTAAGAGTTGTGCTTTGTGACTGGCTTGGTTTGTTCACTTGATGACCACCTTGGTCTAGATCTGCATTCAAATGCTTTGTGCCCATATTTATGATAATTGAAACAACTTCCTTGAAACTTAGGTGAGGTGGATGAATTGCTAGCCTTAGATCTACATTCATGTGCTTGATGTCCATGCTTCTTGTAGTTAAAACAATGTCCATTAAACTTAGGCTTAGGATTAGACTTACCACATTTTCTTCTACACATGTTGGCTATATGTCCTGGCTTTCCACAATGATAACATGTGGGCTTGGTGTTCTTTGGTTTAGAAATCTTTTGTTCTCCATTCTTTGATGATTCTCCTTCTTTAGTAGATGAATCTTCATTCAGTCCAAGTCCAGATCTATCACCAGATCTTCTAGGTGATCTTAACAGTTCTTCAAAATATTTTGCAGCTTCATTGGGTTTTTTCATCCTTTCATTGATTTCCTTTTCAATTCTCAAATCATGTTTCAACTGATCATTTTTAGATCTTAGTTGATTGATTTACATATCTTTATTGCCCAATTCCTGATTAACCATTAGTAGTTGATTTACCATGTCTAGTTGATTATTAGTCAACCTTTGCATGTCACTTGTTGTTTCATCTACGCTGATTGCAATTTGTCCTTTGTCTTCTTCAGCAATTACCTTATCATCTTCAACTTTCTTTTTCTATTCCACTAATTCACAAAGTCTGACAGATTGAATTTCTTGTTCTCTCCTCAGAGTTTTTATGTCATCATTTAGTATGATATTTTTCTCCAGTAGTTCTTTTATAGCTTTGTCACTCTCGACATAGTTACCATTATCAAATAGTCTAGAGATGTCTTCTTCTTTGTACTATGGCTCATTTTGTTGAATTGCAATCTCTCTTCTCTTGCTCAAGGATTTCTTCAATTCTCCTCTGGCTCCTTCCAGTTGTTGTAATACTAGTTGTACTTTAATCTTTTGATTCTCTATGATATTTCCTAGTTTATAAGCTTCCATTGTAAGATCTTTTTCCTCAAGTGGTTATAATTTCTTAAGAGAAACCTTACTGCTCTAATACCAATTATTGGAAATATAAGTGGGAAAGTAATACTGAGAGGGAGGGGGGAAGGGGGGGGGTGAATCAGATATTACCTACTTTTATCCTTTTAACTTGATAAAACTTTATGCATGTCATAAACAAAACTTGATCATTTGTAAGAAACTAAACATATAAAGCAACATAAATGAAATCACTCATAACACCATGATTTTGGTAACCCAAAAACCCTTGACAGGTAAAACTAGGGTGGGGATGACACCCACAAATCTTCACTACTATAGTAATAATTTTTTCCTATTAAGGCTTACAAAATGTGATCAAATCATGATCTACCTTGTGAAAAGGTCTGCTCGGTCAAAAGCAAAAAGACTTACATAGTCTACCTTGTTAAAAGATTTATAAAATTAGAATAAAGTAAGTACTCGGTAAAGAGATTTACATAAAGTCTGTGAAGACTACTTGGTTAAGATATTTACCCTGATACACTAGTCAAAATGTCTTAGTACCTAATCTTTCAGTTTGCACTTGTATGAAGATTACATATCTCCTCTTTACTTTATATTTTGATCTCTTCTATCTGATCTTTCTTGATTCTATCCTTTCACTGCTTAGCTCAGTCATTGGACTCTATTTGAATACTTAACTATTATGAATATACTTCTCTAATCATTTTCGCATACTCATTCAATCTTAGTATCTCTTCTCTCTCTGATTCACACTTTTCTTTGTTTAGATCTTGCCCTTAATTTAATAACAAAAACATTTTACCATTTCAAGATCTATGGTTCAGATTTATTTCTATTGCCACCTAAACTATATAATTTTCTGATTGGCTCTAGATACTACATAGGGATCAATGATAACAAAATGGATGTGTAATTAGATCCATAATTACCTCAATTGACAAAATAAAAGACATCATTATCACCAAAAATGGTTTACCTCGATCATTGTGCCATTCCAAACTTGTATGTCATTCCTGGCTAACTCAGAAAAAGCTATTTCTGGCACTCAACATTGGTTAAACTTCTTTGTCACTCAGTAATCATTGATATATGTAACTCATTAATAACTAAACTTGGCATATTACAAACACATAGTGACCATGACTTTGCTCGGCAATTCTATTGTTTGGTAAGTGTACAATATATAACTCAGCCTTTACAAAATGACCCAGTCACAGTGATGACTGACCATCATTGCCTAGGTATATGACTAAGTGTGAAGCACTAATGGTCAACAAAACTATAGAGATCTATAGAAGAGTATGTGAGCAAGTTACTTAAGTGTAAGTTGGAAACTCATTGTAACAGGTTTTGATGAAGGGTGCTCCCCTTAATACCACAAACACATAACAGAAATAGAGAAATGACAACAATATGCAAGAACAGAAAATTGGCTTCTTATTATCTCCACAAATGTGGAATTACAAACTTTCAGAATTACAATATGCAAAGCCACATGGGCATTCCCTTACAATATTCTGTAGGACAAAGCCTCGAACTATTACCCAGATCTACTACCCAGAACTATTCTGAACTGCCTAAGACAATAATACAGCCTTCCTTATATAGGCAATTTTCCACCGCCTAGGAAGGTTCCAGAATTTTAGCCAATAAGGCCGACCAAACTTAGCATTATTTTATTTTACATTTTATTACATCATAGTCGGCTCAAGATAACCTTTGAAACCCGAACAAAAATTTTGAAGAAAATTATTTTTTGCCATTTCAGGTGGCCCAACTTCTGAAGACCATAAGTCATCACCAGTTGACCCGATCGGCTATTATAACCCCATTTCGGAAATCCCACGAAGTGCTCTACAGGCTTGACCCACGCAAGTGCCCGTCACCCAAATTTTTGACCTCATCCGGGGCCTCTAAAGCCTTCAAAACTAAGTTCAAAGTTTTTGTACCCTGCTGCCAATACCGAAAATCTTCAATATCTTCCAATATACACTTGATCTGGCAATGAAACTTTACTGGCAGACTTGTATGACCAAAATGAACCTCCAAGAAAGAAATCAGATCATTCTGAGCACATACAAAAATTACCAAAAATAGTAACTTTCCATAAATAGCAGCTCTGCACAAAATAGCCCTTATTGAAAATAAAAATAGAAATATTTTTGGGTGATGCAAGATTGCTCTTACACCCAGGATGCTCCTGCATCAGACACCTAGGGTAATTTGAGAAGTGACCCTGTCACGACTTAGGTGTGCAGAGGAAAACCAAGACGGTTAACCTCCTCCTTTGTTAGCCATGATGAATCTTCAACAGGTCATCCTTTCCACTTGACCAGATATTCTTCATATGTCCTGTTCCTTGTACTTCTGCCAACATGACTATCCAGTATATCTTCAATCTCCTTAGTGTCTGAACTAGTTGCTGGAATACTCCACTGTGCTGCTGTGATCTCATCTTCATCACCTCCCTCATGATACTCTGTCAGATCTGAAATGTTAAACACTGGTGAAATATTTAGCTCAGTAGGCAATTCTACCTCATATGCGTTTCCTGAATCATGTTTCTTCAATATCCTGCATGGTCCAAACTTCTTCATTTTCAGCTTGTTATATGTACCAACTGGAAACCGCTCCTTCTGCAAATGAACCATGACTTCATCGCCAACCTGAAATTCCTTATGCCTCCTTTTCTCATCTGCCTTAGCCTTATACTGCGCATTCATCTTCTTAATATGTTTCCTCACCTCCTCATGGATGTTCTTCAAGTGTTCTGCAAAATCTTCAGCTTCAACACTACTTATTTCTCCTTTATCTATCTTTCTCAATTCAGATGCATTTCTTGGACTACTTCCATATATAATCTGGAATGGTGATTTACCAGTGCTCCTGTTGACAGAATTATTGTATGCAAATTCTGCCTGTGGTAAAATCAAATCCCATCCTGTTGGCTTATCTCCAACCAAAAATCTCAACAAATTTCCCAAGCTCCTATTCACCAGTTCTATCTATCTATCAGTCTATGGATGATGTGATGAACTAAACTTCAAATCTATCTTCAACTTCTTCCACAATGTACACCAGAAATATCCAACAAACTTAGTGTCCCGATCTGAAACTATGGTCTTTGGCAAACCATGAAGTCTCACTACTTCTCTGAAAAACAATTCTGCTACATGAACAACATCATTAGTCTTCTTGCAGGGAATGAAATGTGTCATCTTTGAAAACCTGTCAACCACTATAAAAATTGAATCATGTCCCCGCTGAGTCCTCGGTAAACCAATAACAAAGTCCATGCTGATATCCTCCCAAGGCTTCTCTGGTATAGGCAATGGCTGATACAACCCTGTATTCTGCTTCACTCCTTTCGCCATCTGACATACTCTGCAACTCTGTACAAATTTCTTCACATCTTGCTGCAACTGTGGCCAATAGTAATTCTCACTAACCAAAGAAAGGGTTTTGTCACGACGAAAATGTCCAGCCAATCCTCCGCTATGCTTCTCCTTGATGAGATTCTCCCTCATAGAATTTTGTGGGATGCACAACTGACTCCCTCTGAATAGCATATCATCCTGGATGATGAAATCCAACCATTTCGTCCTGTCTAGAGTAATAGGTTCTGTACAAGCTTTCCAAGCTTCACCAAAATCAGGATCCTCTGGATACAAATTCTTGAGTTCCTTGAACCCAACCACTTCAATCTGCATTTCTGTCAGCAATAGTTGCCTTCTGCTAAGAGCATCTGCAACCCTATTAGACTATCCACTCCTGTGTTTCAAAACAAATGTATAACTCTGCAAAAACTCAACCCATTTCAAATGCCTTTGATTCAATTTTTCTTGACTATTCAAATATTGAAAAGCTTGATGATCAGTATACAAAACAAACTCCTTAGGAAGAAGATAATGTCTCCACTTCTTTAATGCTTGAACTATAGTATAAAATTCTTGATCATAAACAGAATATTTCCTCTTGGCATCATTTAACTTCTCACTGAAATAAGCAACAGGTTTACCTTCTTGGCTCATAACAGCTCCTATTGCAGTACCACTAGCATCACAATCTACTTGAAACACCTTATTAAAATCTAGAAGTGCTAAAACGGGTTGTTCTGTAACTTTTTGTTTCAACAATTGAAAACTCTTTTCTGCCCCATTAGTCCACTTAAACTCTTTTCTATCCCCTCTCATTGTTTCAGTCAAGGGACCACAAATACTCCTAAAATTTTTGATAAACTTTTTGTAAAAGCTAGCCAAACCATGAAAAGATCTTACCTCAGTAGCACTCCTTGGCGTAGGCCATTCAAGGATAGCCTGTACCTTCTCTGGGTCCATTTTCAGACCTTCTCCTGAAACTACAAACCCCAAATACACCAACTCTTTCTTCACAAAACTGCACTTCTTCAAATTAATCAGCAATTTTTCTTCTCTCAACTTCTCAAATACCATATGAATATGCATCATATGCTCATCCAATGTCTTACTAAAGATCAAAATATCATCTAGGTAAACAATGACAAACTTACCCAAAAATTTTTTCAGAACCTCGTTCATGAGCCGCATGAAAGTGCTTGGTGCATTGGTTAGCCCAAAAGGCATGACTAACCACTCATATAGTCCTTCCTTTGTCTTGAAGGCAGTCTTCCATTCATCTCCTTCTCTGATCCGAATCTGATGATATCCACTCTTCAGATCTATCTTTGAGAAATACACAGCTCCACTCAAACAGTTCATAATATCATCCATTCGTGGCAATGGAAACCTATACTTGATTGTGATCTTGTTTATTGCCCTAGAATCAGTACACATCCTCCATTCTCCATTCTTCTTTGGTGCTAATACCGCTGGTACAGCACAGGGACTCAGACTCTCACGGATCAATCCTTTCTGTAACAGTTCATGTACTTGTCTGTTCAACTCCTCACTTTCTGCAGGTGTCATTCTGTGTGCTACCTTATTCGGCAAACTCGCTCCTGGGATCAAGTCCATCTGATGACTGATCTTCCTGACTGGTGGTAATCCATCAGGCACGTTGTCGGATACAATATCTTGAAACTCATTCAACAAATCTGCAACTTCTACAGGAACATCTTCTACTTCCTCTTTACTAGCTTTTGGAATTAAAGCAAAACATACATGCTCATGCCTCATACCATCTAGGAAATTTCTTCCATCAACAAAAGTTATCCTTGCATTACCACATACCTTTTCTTCAGTCTCCTTCAATGGTTTTAGCTTATGTCGCACTCCATCCTTTGTCAGGGAATAAGTATTCACACGACCATCATGTACAGGACATCTGTCAAACTGCCATGGTCTACCCAACAACATATGACATGCATCCATAGATATAATATCACACAATACCTCATCTTGGTATCCACCAATCTTGAACTTCACTAGGCATTGTTCATTGACCATGACCTTGTGGTCATCCTGTACCCAGGCAATCCGATATGGATGTGGGTGTTTCTGTCTCTTGAGCTTCAACTTTGTCACCATCTCTTCTGACACCAAATTGTCAGTGCTTCCACTATCAATAATCACATCACAACATTTACCTTCACATTTGCACCTGGTGTGAAACAGGCTCCTCCTTTGCTCAGGTTCATTCTCACCACTCAACAGGACTCTTCTGTTAATCAACGTTTCTCCTCTTTTAGCATCTTCAGAATTTGATGATCTGGCATCTTCATCTACATGTGCAACTCTGGCCTGGCCTTCATTTCTCCTGTCTGTTCTTCCTTGGTGCTGAGGACATTCAAATTCCCTATGACCTTCTTCTCCACAGTGAAAACATGTTCCACGAAAGCCACCTCTTCTAGATCCTTGTCCTCTTCCTCTTCCTCTCTGATCTCTATTATTCTGATCCTAGAAGTGATTGGAATTATTTCCTCGCTGATTCTAACTGCTACTGGCCTCATCCTTCTTTTTCGGATCTTCATTTTGGCCACCATATGATTGTCCACCAGATCATCCACCGCGACCTCTTCCATTTTGTCTGCTCTCAAACTTCTTGTTCAGCTTTTCCTCTACTTTTAGGGCAAATTGGTATGCCTCTTCAATACTATTCATTCGAACCAGATTCAGCTCCTCCTGAATGCCTGGCCTTAACCCATTAAGGTATTGGGAAACTTTCTCCTTATCAGCTTCTGCATGGCATGTTCTGATGAGAAGTCGATAGAACTCCTCTGTATACTCCTGAACAGATCTTCCTGCTTCCTTCAAACTCTGCATTTTCTTTCGTAGGTCAAGCTCATAATCAACAGGAATGAACTGTCGCTTCAATTTATCCACCATCCGATCCCATCTTGTGATTTTATCTTTCCCTCTTCTATTTCTCTCCAATTGAATTTCTTGCCACCAGATCTTCGCATGACCTTTCAATCTGGCCTTCGCAAATTTGACCCTATCAGGATCTTCAACATCTTCATACTCAAAATATTCCTCGCATTGATTGATCCAGTCGATCAATTCCTCTGGGTTAAGATTTCCAAAAAATGTAGGAACCTCAATCTTAGGTCTTTTCCCAATCTTGGAAATCGCCCGAAAAAGTCTTTCTTCCTCCTGGTTCACAATTTCAACTTCTCCTTCTTGATATTCTTCTTCGGCTTCATCCTCACTTTCGTCTCTGACATTAAGATTCATTCCTCTACGAATCTCTTCTTGCAATGCTCGCACTTGTCTCTGCAACTCTCTAACCTCAGGTGTCACAACACCAGGTCTTCCGCCATGTTCTCTTCGTGGGGGCATTTTCGCGATGCGCGTTGAAACCCTAACCACGGTCCTGGTGCAAACTACCTCACAGTCGGCGATCTATTTACACACTCAAGAACCCCTGCTCTGATACCACTTGATGAAGGGTGCTCCCCTTAATACCACAAACACATAACAGAAATAGAGAAATGACAACAATATGCAAGAACAGAAAATTGGCTTCTTATTATCTCCACAAATGTGGAATTACAAACTTTCAGAATTACAATATGCAAAGCCACATGGGCATTCCCTTACAATATTCTGTAGGACAAAGCCTCAAACTATTACCCAGATCTACTACCCAGAACTATTCTGAACTGCCTAAGACAATAATACAGCCTTCCTTATATAGGCAATTTTCCACCGCCTGGGAAGGTTCCAGAATTTTAGCCAATAAGGCCGACCAAACTTAGCATTATTTTATTTTACATTTTATTACGTCATAGTCGGCTCAAGATAACCTTTGAAACCCGAACATAAATTTTGAAGAAAATTATTTTTTGCCATTTCAGGTGGCCCAACTTCCGAAGACCATAAGTCATCATCAGTTGACCCGATCGACTATTATAACCCTATTTGGGAAATGCCACGAAGCGCTCTACAGGCTTGACCCGCGCAAGCGCCCGTCACCCAAATTTTCAACCTCATTCGGGGCCTCTAAAGCCTTCAAAACTAAGTTCAAAGTTTCTGTACCCTGCTGCCAATACCGAAAATCTTCAATATCTTCCAATATACACTTGATCTGGCAATGAAACTTTACTGGCAGACTTATATGACCAAAATGAACCTCCAAGAAAGAAATCAAATCATTCTGAGCACATACAAAAATTACCAAAAATAGTAACTTTCCATAAATAGCAGCTCTGCACAAAATAGCCCTTATTGAAAATAAAAATAGAAATATTTTTGGGTGATGCAAGATTGCTCTTACACCCAGGATGCTCCTGCATCAGGTTTGGAACCTTTGAGGAGAACTACAACTCCACAAAGACCTTACTTGAAGAGAAGCAGTCAAAGAAAAGAGTTGAGAGTACTATCAAGAAAATTCTAAAAGATATAGGGATAACTGAACATGAATTCTTGGTAGCCAAGCAAATAGCAGCAACAATTAGAGATATTGGACAAAAAGAAGTTTTGTCTACTCCGCCTTTATCATCAATTGTAGCAAAACAAGAAGAAACACAAGGTGAAAGTAGAAGTAATAGAGAAGGATCAAGAAGCAAGGATATCCACTAGATCCACCTCCTCCACACCTAGAAAAAGAGTAAAATAGAGTGCTACTGGACCAAATAGAAGGCAAAAAACTTTGGTGCAACCAATTCCAAGAAAAATTGCAGAAATCAAAGATGATGACACTTCTATTAAGAAGAAAACTTGGAAACCTAGAATTGAAAAGACTAATGAGTAGATCATTGAAGATGGAGACTTTACAAAGATGAATAAGTATTATGATCTCTATGATTATGTAGAGAGATTAAATCTTGAAAAGGCAGTGGTAAAGCATATGATTCTATCTGATAAGAAGTTTGACACAATTCAGGGTAAGATACCTGATGACTTATACAAGAAACTTGTAAATAGGAAGAAGAGAGCATCAGAAAAGGATATAACTATTAGAGAAAAGCTTGTAAGAAAGCTTTGTGTTGTGAGAGATGAAGTACACTTCAATTAGATTATGAAATCTTTAAGCACCCATTTGAGAACCAAGAAGAGAACCATTCAGATTATGGGAGGTAGCTATGAAGAAGTTAATGTAGAAACAGAGCAAGAAATTGTTAAGGTAATGTCAGAGAATGCTAGAGAATCATCAGTTGCAGTAGAACCTAAAGATCAAGTAGCAAAAGAACTAGAAAAAGAGGACATTCCCTCTCCACCAACCATAAACATTGAGGATGAAGTCATGAATGTAGAAGGAACTAAGATCACCTTGGATAGTGATGATAACTTATTCAAGAATCTTGAAAACATTGTTGACAATTTGGCTTTTGAAGAATGGGAGATTACCAAAGGAGAAGAGAAAATAGAGACAAGAGTTGTAGAACCTAAAGTGACAGATAAACAAGTACATGTTCCCACTCAAGAAGAAATTAGTCTTACACCTGAGACTGGGAAGAAAACTCAAATTGGCTCTATGATTGAGAATTTGGGAAAGGACGTAGATGATGATGATCATATGGAATTGATCACATCTTTGAACAAGATCATTGGAAAGAATAAGAAAGTAAAGAGTCTTGAAGGATGCTTGAAGGAGCTTACTGAGAAATTACAAGGCACTATTACTACATAGATTGCAAAAGATGACCCTCTGGAAAGAGAAAAGGAAGTAATGAACACTTTTGATAATGAGTTCACAAACTTATCTGATATAGAAAAAGTGAAAGATCATGCAGATTATGAGGCCAAAACACTCTTGAACATCAGTCAGAATATCAGGAATGATACCAATAACCTTGATATTTGTATCAAGAAATTGAGGAAGAATTTAGAAAGAGGTAAATCCTTGTACATTCAATGTACAAAATCAGAGACCTTGGTAGCAAAAGAAGATCGAAAGATGAAGATGAAGGAATCAGAAATTCAGAATGAAACAAACCTTCTTTCAAGCCACAATGTGAAGGTATTTGATATTGAGCAGAAAATCTGTAAGATATATGATGAGATTAGAATTTTGAAAGATGAAAAGGATAGGAAAATCAAGAGATTCACTCTTTTAAGAGAGCACACTTCTATGAAGTTAAGTATTATTGAAGGGCAACTGGAAGAATGTCTTTCAGCTAAGATATCTTTTCAAAAGTTTATCTTTGAGAATCTCCAAACATGTGAGGTAGCATCTTATGGATTATGTGCACTACTTAGTGTGGTGAATTCAATTAATAAATCATGGGATAAAGAGATAGAGGCTATGAAGATCAATTTTGTGGATTGTGTTGCAAGCCTACCAGCTTTGCAATATTGAATTAAGGTATAAATTTTTGTGAACACAGTTTTGTTACCCTCCTTACCCTTTTTTTTGTCATTATTGTCAAAGGGGGAGAGATATATGGTAGAAAATTGTTAAGGATACATACTCTTAGGGGGATTATAGTATATAGAAAGGATTAATAAAGTCATAAGGGCAGTATATATATGTTTTGTATTATGGCCACAATTTTGAGATTTTGAAGTTGTAGACTTAGCCAATTTTCTCATATGTTTCCACCAATGACAAAGCGAGAGATTTTTGGAAATTTGGTTGACTTGGTTACATAGATGTTTTCATTATGGAAACATATGATCTACATGAAGATTGCACAGGTTGAAGAGCTAGTATGTTAGAGTGCAATGTGAAATTGTCTAAGTATGAGACAATGTGTTTTTACTAGTGAACCTGATGACATTTTTTGTTTGTGATGTTTATTGGAGTAAGTTCAGTTCTTGCACACTTGAACATAGACTCTATGGTGACTATTGAAGACTCACCTCAGAGTGCAAGTTAGTATGACATGTACGGAAGAAGTTATGATAGTTTTACTAAAGACTGTGTCAAGCAGGCATGACATAATATGAAGATAGAATTGATAAAGAGTTAAGGGATTATTTTGTTTATCAAAATAATGACTTACCAATATAAAGGGATGACATCCTAGATGTTAACCCTTGGGTAAAGTTATTTTTTAATATAATAGATGACTGGAAAGTTATTAGCCTTAATAACTTGTATAAATGTAATTGTAAATTGTAAGAAGGATATCATCAAGAAGTGATATGATGCGAGATATATGATGTATATGTAATAGTGATAGTGAAAGAGAAGCAAAGAGATATTGTTGCAAGTAGTATAAGGTTATGTACCTTAACCTACTTTTGTAATCAGTGAATATCATATATTACATGTTTGGGCAATGGGCTCATCTAGTAATCAAATTTTGTACTACCAACTCCTAATAGGGTTGAGGCTTCTAACAAGGCCTATAGTCCCTTAATCAGGACTGAGACACTATATGCATGTAATAGACTCCTAACATGGTCAAGATCCTTAACATGATACTTTTTATTAGTGGATGTTTGTGGGTACCATCCCCACCGGGGTTTCCATTGGCCAAGGTTTACTCGAGAACAAATAATGTGTTATGAGTTCTCTAGTTTTATTGCTATGCATGTTGTTTAGCTTCTTATGTTATGCATGTGCTAAGATAATCTATTATATCCATAATTGGGAAAAAGTTAAAGTTTTAAGAATATTGATTCACCCCCCCTCTCAGTATTCCCTATTTCTAACATTAAGATCATGCATTACTCTCTCCTTATGCACCTGATTTTATATTTCAATGTCAATTGTTTGGATGCAAGAATGTTAAAGCTGAGGTGTACATTTGAAGGCCATCCTAATCCAATGCATTTTTGGATGGGAGTATATAATTACACTTCTAATGAGTGTGATTTTTTCATTTTCTAGAATTTCTTTGTTCTTCCAATTCTGTGGGTGTTGGGGACAAGTGTGATGATACTGCAGTCTATAGTTTTGCAACTTTTAAGGCCCATGTAGTATGTAAACAATTGGAAAGGAAACCACAATTGGGGTGACTTCTACTTGGGGTGAAATTTCACTATGATCAAAGTTTATGGTTTCCCACAGCCCCCACATCTTCTTCCAATATTTGTACCTCCAAGGGTTGCCCTATTAGAATTTATTTGGCAATTAATCTGGACTGATAAGAAGCAGCTGACACCTCATAGAAAGGCACTTTCACACTGAGGTAGTTTAGGGTTGGTAGTTTCTGAATTGGGAAAAGAGCATTGTATGAGCTGAGCAGTTGGCTCGATCATTTCAATGATTTCTGGTACTTGTAGGTATGTTGATCCTATGGATTTCATTAAGACTACCAGAATGACCTTAATTCTCAACATTGGCACAATTAGAGAACATGAGGATTTAGATGAAGAAGATGTGGTGAGGAACATATTAGATCAAGATGATGTTGGAAGAAGGTGGACCAAGGACTTTGATTTGTTAAGACTAGAGTCCAAACTTAAAGAGGCCAGGATTGATTTTAGAGGGTTTTTCCCTGATCTCCCATATTTAAAAGAATGGAAAAAAAGATAGAAACATATGGAATTGTTAGGAATGAATGCTAAGTGTTTGGCAGCCATTCTATAGTAGTTTTTATTGCATTCATAACTATGATTGTCATTAATGTCAACATAGTGATTTACCAAAGACTTGTAGAGAAGGAGATAGAGTTTGGATTAGCGCACGTGGGTTATTGCAGTTGGAGCTATGAAATGTTGAGGTTATACTCTTTGATATGTCATAAGTATATGGTTAAGAGTGCAGATAGTAATTCATTTATTCATGGAAGTTATGATCATTTTGGTGGAAGCAGTATTCAGGCAGTGTTCCTGAGTAGTGGTTTGTGGAAATCAGATGATATCTCCTAATCGGGATGGAATATGGTTTTGCATAGTTAAAGGGAAGTTGGAGACACATTGATAGTGATGTGGATGGTAGTGAAAAATTTGAGGTCACACAAGTGAAGAATTATTGTATTTGGAAGCTGACAGGTTTGTGTAATTTTGATGTAGTATATGGAAACTTTTATTTTGTAATTGTATGCCAACTCATTTATAATTATTTGAGTGTGGTATAAAGGAAGGAATGTATTTCCTTGTTGGAATATAGTTTTGATGTGGAATTTGTGATTATGTGTGATGTTGTATGCATGAAGTGAAGAATAGAGCTAAGTATGAAAGCGAATATGTGAAGGAAGACATGCGAAGTACAAAGATCTGAAATTGAGATCCGATGTAATAGTGAGTGTGGTTTGGCATAGTTAGAGAAGAGGTAACATATTATTCTAATGAGTAATGTAAATATTATTTGGATAGTTTTTTAGTGATCTTACCCTGAAGCTATTTGGGTAGTGGGTCCTTTTGTCTTCCATAACTCTTAACAGGGTTAGAATCTTTTAACAGGGATTCAAAATCTCCTAACAAGGATTCATATGTATTGAATGTATTTCATAAGACTCCTAACAGATTCCATCCTCTTACAAGGAATATTCATATTAGTGCATCTTTTATGGGCATCATTCCCATACGGGTTTACTCTTTGATCAAGAGGTTCCCTGGTCAACATATCTTATGTTATTGTTTTGTTGTGTATGAATATCTTTCTATGGTTGGTAATTATATTGCTTATATGGTTTAATATTGTTGAAGATGATAAAATTTATAATTATCTGATAACTAATTCACCCCCCCCCCCTAGTTATCCTGGTGGACTTTACTTTCTAACAATTGGTATCAGAGCGGTAGGTCCTTGAAAAAGAAGTTTAACAGCTTAAGGAGATCCATGGAAAATTTCAAGAAAGAAAGCCCTAAGTTTGATAGAATAAATTGTGATAGCTAGAAAGAAAAGATGAAGATACAACTATTGTGTTTAGGACCAGGTTATTGGTTGATTACAAAGAAGAATAAGACTATCATTGAAGAAGAAAATATTGAAACATGTACTGTTGATGAAAGAGATCTATTCATGTGTAACATACTTGCAAGAGAAGCACTTTTGATAGAACTTCTAGAGAATGAGTACAGTTAGGTAAAATATTTGAAAAAGTCTCATGAAATTTGGAATGCTTTACACTCTAGTTTTGAAGGTGATGAACATGCACAAAGAGTTAGATTACATAATTGGATATGTGCATTTGAAGATATAAGAATGTTGGAAGATGAATCTATTAGAAGTTATATTGGTAGAATGTGAGAAATTATTACATATAGAAAATCTTGTGGAGGAACAAAGATAGAGAATGAAGTGATATGGAAAATTCTAATGACATTGACTCCTGCATTTAAGCAGACAACATAGATGATTGAACAAGTGATACCTTGTCAAACAAACTTTACAAGAGAGACTCTTCTTGGAAGATTGGAAGTAGAAGAAATGAACCTGAGATTATCTAGAGACTTACCTAGAATGCAGACAGCATTCAATGCTCTTAGTGTTCACCTAAATTTTTCAAGAAGCATCAGTGTGAGCAGAGATTATGCTGGTAGCAGGAGATCTAGAAATGAACAAGACAAGAAGATTGAAGAAGGAATTGCTTTACTTGTGAAAAGAGAACCAGATGGTAAGAAAATATTTAAATGTTGGACTTGTCAAGAATATGGTCATTTTGCATCTAAATGTCCTAAGAGAGTTAAAAAGTACAGAAGCAATTTCAAACCTAGAAGATCTAAAGAATGTTATTATGCTAATGATGAAAATCTTGAAGCTAGTATAGAAAGAACTTTGAGTGAAAGTGATACTGAAAATAATGATGACATAGGATTTGTAGCAATTAAAGAAGAAAATCCTGAAACTGATGTTAAGGAAGAAAAAGCCTTAGTTTCTCAAGTTGAAAAGAAAGTTGATTGGATTACAGATAGTGGTTGTTCACATCATATTACTGGAGACATGAAAAAGTTCATAAAGTTTAATGAATATTATGGAGGATTTTTTGGAGTTGGAAACAATGCACCTTGTTTGATTAAAGGTATAGGATCTATTACTCTTGATGGAAAGACTAATATTGATGATGTTTATTTTGTTATTGATTGAAACATAATATTTTGAGTGTTCGATAGTTAGTTGATAAGAGATATCAAGTTTGGTTTACTGAGAAAACTTGTGTGATAAAGGATAAAGATGAAAATCTGATTGGAACTGGATCTAGAACCAGAGGTAATGTATTTCAGTTGAATCCTACTAAGATGACATTTTTGATTACAAAGATTGATGACAATTGGTTATGGCATAGAAGGTTTTGTCATATAAACTCTGATAACATTGTTAAAGTAAGCACTACACTTGCAGTCAGAGATTTACCTAAGATTATGAAGCCTACTAACATGATTTGCAAAGAATGTGTAATGGCTAAACAGAAGAGAAGTTATTTTCCTAGTAAGAAGTTTACATCTACAGAGAAGTTGGAGATTGTTCATACAAATTTAAGTGATCCTACTAGGACTAGAGGGTTCTATGGAGAAAGGTATTTTTGTTGGAAATATAGATGCAGTAACTAAGAGGGGGGGTGAATCAGTTAACCACAAAAATATTACCACTGATCCCTTAGATATCTTAACAAATTATTTACTATTTCCACTCGGTAAACATAAAGAGAAATGCTGAAACTTGATCCTTGAAGTGTGTAATAATTAAATTGTTCTTAAGCATTCATCACTGATTAACTTACATGAATAAAGAAAATAACATGAACACAAGAGACACTAGATTTACCATGGAAACCCAATATGGGAAAAACCACCAATGTAACTAGTTACTATTTTTCACTCTTCTAAAGTGATACCTGATTAGAAGCCAACCCGGTAAAAGGTTACAAAACACACTATTAGGTGTGACCTTGTTAGAGGATTTAATCACCCTGCTAGGAGTGACCTTGTAAGAGGTCTTGAAACAATTCAATAGAACTGTCACCTTGTTAGAGGATTTACAAAATGGTTGTTAAACCAACTCGGTTAAGAGATTTTGATATCACTGCTACAATTCTAAGAGAGTAACAATGAAATGACCTGCAACTAAATTGCTGAATATAGATCTCTGTTTTGCTTCACTAGATCCTTACTGATCAAATAAATCTTTTCCGCTCCTCAAGGATATCTAACCATCCTTCAAAATTCGCACATACCTTTCTTCAAAATGATTTCTGCATGCTATATCCTATTCTATTCACTACTTGACCTTCTATATATATGCCATTCTAATTAACATTTAGATTGTCAAGTCAGCACTGATAATTATTATAACAGTCAGCTTGGATAAACAAACTGTAATAACAAAATCCTTTGAAGGGCTGACCTTGCTCGGTAAACATTAATCCTGAAAAGATTTCCTTCGATGATCGAGTGAACTCGGTAACCACAGTGAATTCTACAACATCCTTTAGAGACTGAGAGAGCTCGGTAACAACTACTTTTCCTTTGATAATCGAGGAGGCTCAGTTAACACTATTTCCCTATCATGCTTCCTTTAGACACCTGAGAGATCTTGGTAGACACTAAAAACTACCTGGCTGACCGACTGAGCTCGGTAGACACTGAGAATCACTTAGCTGACCAACTAAACTGGGTAGAAACTAAGAATGATAATTGATATGACATTTGTGTGACATCAAAGAAAACACATAGCTAATCCAACAATGTCGTTCAGACAATTGTATCCAACAATCTCCCTCTTTGGCATTGATGGCAACACAACATGTCATAGCACAATGAAATTTCACAGAGAAACCTAGAGTAAGAAACATATCCTTAGCTTCATTCTAATTCCCATCATCTTCAAACTTTTTCTAACTGAGAACTCTCCCTCTAAACTTCTCAAATTATTCTTCTTAGAAATTTCTTGAAATGACAGCAAACTCTCCCTCTTTGACAACACATGCCAAAGACAACTTACATAGTTTTGGTAAATATCAATGTACCTTATGTACTGATTCATATGCAATGATTCCCTGACTATGCTGCATCAACTGATTGATCTTCAACATGTTCTGGTTGATGCATCACTAAAACTTTATTTAGTGAACCTCAGATAGGGGAGTGACCCCTAACTTGCCTCTTAGATACAAGAATGCATCCTTAGGTAGTGGCTTGGTGAAGATATCTGCAATTTGTTCTTTTGTATGAATATATTCCAATCTAATTTCCTTGTCCTGCACCAATTCTCTGACAAAGTGATATTGGAATGTATTACTGGATTCTTTGAAATATTTATTGCACTTGTATTATCACAAAACATAATAACTGGTTCTTTGATCTCAACCTTCATGCCTTCCAAAAGTTGTTTAAACCATACAATATTAGAGCAGTTTACTACTGCAGCAACATATTCTACTTCTACTATGGATTGGGATGTGCAGTTTTGCTTTTTACTAGTCCAAGATACTAACCTCTTGCCAAGAAAGAATGCTCCACCACTTGTACTCTTTCTATCATCAATGTTTCCTGCCCAATCAGCATCAGTAAACACTTTTAAATCCTGATTGCCTCCAAATTTATACCACAAGCCATAATCTACAGTTCCCCTTAAATACCTCAAGATTCTTTTGATTGCCATCATGTAATTTTCTCTGGGTTTAGCCGAGAATCTTGCCACTATACCAACTGCTAAGGCAATATCAGGCCTTATGTGTACTACATATTGTAATTTTCCAATCATTGATCTGTATAAGGTCTGATCTACTTCTTTTGAATCATCATCTTTGGTAAGCTTTAGTCTAGTACACATGGGTGTACCAACTAGTTTTGAATCTTCCATACCAAATTTCTTAAGTATTTCCCTGATATATTTAGACTGAGTAATGTAGATACCATTTTTGTCCTGCTGAATCTGAAGTCCAACAAATTTTTTTATCTGACCAAACATAGTCATTTCAAATTCTTTGTTCATATGCTCTAAAAATTCTTTGCACTGATCATCATTTCCTGTAAAACATAGTATCATCCACAAATATTTCTGCCAAAACAATTTTGTTATCTGATCCTTCTTTCATGTATAAATTACTATTGTCATTAGCTCTTTTGAAATCAATATGAGTAAGATAGTTATGTAATCTTTCATACCATGCTCTAGGAGCTTGTTTTAGACCATACAATGCTTTGTGTAATTTGCAGACCATATCTCTTTTGTCTGGATCAATAAAACCTTCAGGTTGCTCAATGTAGACTTCTTCCTCAAGAATACCATTGAGAAAAGTAGATTTGATATCCATCTGATATTCCTTAAATCCTTTATGTGCTGCATATGCAAGTAAAGTCCTCACACCTTCTAATCTTGCAATAGGAGCAAAAGTCTCTCCATAATCTATTCCTTCTTCTTGAGAATATCCTTTACATACCAATCTTGCTTTGTTTCTTGATACTTGACCATCTTAATTCAACTTATTTCTGAATACCCATTTTGTCCCAATTATATTTTTATCTTTAGGCCTAGGTACAAGAGTCCATGTCTTATTTTTCTCTATTTGGTCTATTTCTTCATTCATAGCCTCAATCCAACTTTTATTTTCCAATGCATCTTTGACATTTTTAGGTTCAAAATCAGCAAATAAACATGTACCTTTTAGTTTACTTCTTGTCATAGTACCATCTGATTTGTTTCCAATAATCTGATCTAGTTTATGATGCTTTCTAACGTACTTGGCCAATACAGGTTCCTTGCTTCTTGAATGAGTTACATTGTCATCTTCTTCATCTTCAAGTTCAGGTTGCTTGGGCTTGGTAGATACTTTCTCAGTAGCTTCAGACTGAGATTCAGTACTTTGTGACTTGGTCTGAACTTCTTCTTGTGACTTGGTTACTATACTGGGCATGGTAGATGTAGTTTCCTTATTGACAGATGTGTCTGGCAATGTATCAGGTTCGATGTAAACAAATTTTCTATAATCCTCTGGTTCCTTTTTGCATTCTTCTTCAGTCTTTTCTGCAAACTCATCAATTCTCACATGTGCACTTTCTATGATTTTGTGAGTAGACAAATTTAGACATCTATATGCCTTACTTTTGGAAGAATATCCCAAAAATATTCCTTCATCACTTTTTACATCAAATTTTCCTTTTCTAGATTCTTTTAAGATGTAATATTTACTACCAAATACTTTTAGGTAACTTACATTTGGTTTGTAGCCATACCATAGCACATACAGAGTCTTGAATGTATCTTTTCACAGCTGTACTCGGTTCAAGGTATGAACTACAGTGCTGATAGCTTCCTTCTAGTATTTCATAGCAATGTTCTTTTCAATCATTAGAGTCCTTGCATAGTCCATGATAGATCTATTCCTTCTTTTAGCTATTACATTTTGCTCAGGAGTTCTCAGGGTTGATACCTGTCTTTTGATTCCTCTTTCAATGCAGAAATTATTGAATTCATGGGAGATGAATTCACCACCTCTGTCTGATCTCAAGCATTTTATTCTTTTTCCTATTTTCTTTTCTACTCTTGCTAAATACCATTTGAACTTCTCAAATGCTTTTGACTTTTCTCTTAAATACATAACAGTCATCATTCTAGAGTAATCATCTACAAAGAGAATAAAGAGTTTTTCTCTAGTATAGCTCTCAATTCCAATAGGTCTACATAAATCAGTATGCACAATTTCCAAAATATCTTCAGACTGATAGTTTTTACGTTTAAAACTAGACTTTCCCATTTTACCAATTTGACAATTCTTGCATAGACCAACATCAGGTTTCTTCAAAGTAGGAATACCTCTTACTTTCTTGAATTTTCTTATTTTCATCATGTTGTCAAAATTTACATGACATAACCTTTTGTGCCATAACCAACTTTCCTCAATTTGAGCAATAAAACATGAGTAATCACCAAGATCAAGATAAAAGAGGTTACCTTTGGTTTGTTTGCCTGATCCTATCAGTTTTGCTTTGTCATCCAGCAGTCTTGCTTTGCCATTCATGAATTCAACCTTGAATCCAATGTTAATTAGTTGTGCTACACTTAGAAGATTATGCTTTAGTCCTTCAACCCAATATGCATTATCACATATAAGTTCTTTGGTTAATGAAATTTTTCCCTTTCCTTTTATACAACAAGGTTCATTGTTTCCAAACCTTACATTACCACCATCAAAGTTTTAAAAGTGTTCAAACTTAGTCCTGTCACTAGTCATATGATGTGAACATCCACTATCTATAATCCATGTATCATTCTTGCTTATATGAGAGATAAGTGCCATCTCATCTTCATCATTATTAGATTCATCTTTTATAGCAATGAAAACAATTTCTTCTTCACTATCATCCGAATCTTTAGCTAAAAAACATGTTTTCTTACCTTTATCCTTGAATGATTTGAAATTCTTCTTGCCATTGTACTTGTAACTTTTCTTCTCATCTTTGCTTTGCTTGTTTGGGCACCTAGCTACAATATGACCAATTTCTTCACATGAAAAATAGATTAAGGGAGTTTTACCTTTGTATTTTCCTCTGCCTCTTGAATACTTCTTTGCAAGTAATGCTTCAATAACTTCAAGATCACTATCAGAACTTTCCTCTGATTCTTCTTCACTTTTTGATTGGATTTTCTTCCCTTTCTTGAGTGAAAGTTTGGCCTCAAAAGCTGATTCAATATTTTTAGAAGTTGGAACATAGTTGTCATAGTTATCCAGTTCAAAGGCTATCAATCTTCCAACTAAGGCATCCAAAGTTATATTGTGATTTTCTTCACATCTTCTTTCTTGAATAGCAGAAACTCTTATTGCATAAATAGGAAGTAATGTTCTAAGAACCTTACTTATAACAGTTTCATCATCAATTTTTCCTCCAGAAGCTGTGATTGCACTAACACTTGTCTTGATCCTTTCAACATATTTTGCAATGTTTTCTTCTTCTCTCATTTTCATCTGATTAAACTATCCTCTTAGGCTTTCTGCTTTGGCTCTCTTCACATTGTCATCACTATCATATATTTTCTTCAGTTTGTTCCACATTTCATGAGCAGCTGTGCAGTCTTTGATTTCATCAAATTCTTCATAACTAAGAGCTGATGCAATGTCTATCATCATATTGTTATGGTTCTTCTTCTCTGCAATGTCTTCAACAGTTAATGTGCCAGTAGGAATTATGTATTCTTGATCAATATATTTGCATCCTGAATCACCAATGGAAGCCAGATGAAGTCTCATGAGACCTTGCCATGCTAAAAAGTTATTTTTGTTAAGCCTTGGAATTTCTCTTTTGTAAGACATCCTGATCTTTAGCTTAGGTCCTTGAAACCCTTCCTGCAAGAACCAAAAGCTCTGATACCAATTGTTTGAAATATAGATACAGTAACTGAGAGGGGGGGTGAATCAGTTAACCACAAAAATATTACCACTGATCCCTTAGATATCTTAACAAATTATTTACTGTTGCCACTCGGTAAATATATAGAGAAATGTTAAAACTTGATCCTTGAAGTGTGTAATAATTAAACTATTCTTAAGCATTCATCACTGATTAACTTACATGAATAAAGAAACTAACATGAACACAAGAGACACTAGATTTACCATGGAAACCTAATATAGGAAAAACCACCAATATAACTAGTTACTATTTTTCACTCTTCTGAAGTGATGCCCAATTAGAAGCCAACCCGGTAAAAGGTTACAAAACACACTATTAGGTGTGACCTTGTTAGAGGATTTAGTCACCTTGCTAGGAGTGGCCTTGTAAGAGGTCTTGAAACAATTCAATAGAACTCTCGCCTTATTAGAGGATTTACAAAATGGTTGTTAAACCAACTCGGTTAAGAGATTTTGATATCACTGCTACAATTGTAAGAGAGTAACAATGAAATGACCTACAACTAAATTGCTGAATATAGATCTCTGTTCTACTTCACTAGATCCTTACTAATCAAATAAATCTTTGCTACTCCTCAAGGATATCTAACCATCCTTCAAAATTTGCACATACCTTTCTTCAAAATGATTTCTGCATGTTGTATCATATTCTATTCACCGCTTGACCTTCGATATATATATGCCATTCTAATTAACATTTAGATTGTCAAGTCAACACTAATAATTATTATAACAGTCAGCTTGGATAAACAAACTGTAATAACAAAATCCTTTGAAGGGCCGACCTTGCTCAGTAAACATTAATCCTGTAAAGATTTCCTTCAGTGACCGAGTGAACTCGGTAACCACAGTGAATTTTGCAACATCCTTCAGAGACCGAGAGAGCTTGGTAACCACTACTTTTCCTTCGATAACTAAGGAGGCTTGGTTAACACTGTTTCCCTATCATGTTTCCTTTAGACACCTGAGAGATCTCGATAGACACTAAAAACTGCCTAGCTGACCGACTGAGCTCGGTAGACACTGAGAACCGCGTTGACCGACTAAACTTGGTAGACACTGAGAATGATAATTGATATGACATTTGTGTGACATCAAATACAACACATAGCTAATCCAACAATGTCCTTCAAACAATTGTATCCAACAATTTTATGATTCTTGTTGATGATTTTACAAGAATGATGTGGATTGCATTTCTTAAAGAAGAATCTGAAGCATTTGATAAGTTTAAGATTGTTAAGAATAAAGTTGAGAATGAGTCTAGAATGAAGATTAAATGTTTGAGATCTGATACAGGTGAAGAATTTACTTCTAGAGAGTTTAACAACTTTTGTGAAGAAAATGACATTAAAAGACAATATTCAGCCCCTAGAACACCTGAACAAAATGGTATTGCATAAAGAAGGAATAGATTAGTGACTGAAGCAACAAGAGCTATGTTGTTTGAAAATGATTTGGTGAAGGTATTCTAGAGAGAAGCTATGAACATAGTAGTGTATACAATGAACAGAGTAAAAATCAGAGTAGACACAAACAAGACACCTTATGAATTATGGTTTGGACATGCACGCTCAGTTAAGTATTTTAGAATATTTGGAAGAAAATGTTATATAAAGAGAGATGATGATATTGGAAAGTTTGATCCTAGAAGTGATGAAGGTATATTTCTTGGATATTCTTTGAAAAGAAAAGCATATAGATGTTTCAATAAAAGAACTAAGACTATTGTTGAAAGCACAAATGTTAAAGTTGATGAAAAATTCAAAATTCATGAAAGAATGCTTGATTATGAATTTGATGAAGAAGCTCATCCTAGACCTAATACTGGAACTACTAAATTGTTTTATGAAACTGACTGTGATTTGTTGAATGAAAGGCATAGTGAAGTTACTAAAGAACCTACACCTAAAGAGAGATCTGAGACAGTGACACCTAGCAAGAGTTTTTTAAGGAATCATCATTTTGAGCAGATTATTGGAAGCATCAAAAGAGAAGTTCTAACTCAGAATAAGGTACAAGAACAGTTATGTTTGATTTCTCAAATTGAACCTAAGACTAATAGTGAAGCTTGTGAAGATGACAGTTGGACTAATGCTATGAAAGAAGAACTAGATCAGATTAAAAAGAACAAGACATGGGAATTGGTCCCTAGACCTAAAGAAAAAAATGTTATTGGAACTAAATGGGTATTTAGAAACAAGATGAATGAAAAAGGAGAAGTAGTAAGAAAAAAAGCAAGATTAGTATTTAAGGGTTACCCACAACAAGAAGGAATTGACTATGAAAAAACCTTTGCACATGTTGCAAGAATTGAAGTAGTAAGAATGTTTTTGGCTTATGCAACTTACAAGAAATTTAAAGTATATCAGATGGATGTGAAGTCAGCATTTCTGAATAGAGAATTGGAAGAAGAAGTCTACATTGAGTAGCATGAAGGTTTTCCTTTGACTCAAGAAGGAGATATGGTATGTAAATTAAAGAAAGCTTTATATGGACTTAAACAAGCACCTAGAACTTGGTATGCAAGACTGTATAAGTATTTGTTAAAATTGGGATTTATAAAAGGAACAGGTGATAGCAATCTATACACAAAAGAAATTGAAAATGGTTTCTTAGTTATAGTTAATTTTGTTCATGACATTATCTTTGGAGGAGAAGATGAAGCTAGTGACAAATTTTTTGATGAAATAAAGACTGAATTTGAAATGAGTATGATTGGTGAAATGAAATACTTTTTGGGATTACAGATAACACAAAATAGTGATGGTATCTTTGTAAGTCAGACAAAGTACTTGAATGACTTGTTGAAAAGATTTGGAATGGAGGATTGTAAAGCAGTTAGAACACTTATGGTGACTGGACATAAGTTATCTAGCACAGATGAGACACCTGCAGTGGAACAGAAGAAATACAAATCTATGATTGGAGGATTACAATATTTGACTCATACAAGGCTTGATATAGCACATTCAGTTGGAATGGTAGCAAGATTTCAAGTTGAACCTAGAGAATCACATTATGCAGTGGTAAATAGGATACTAAGATATTTAAGAGGCACAATGAACTATGGACTATGGTATGAAAAATCTAATGATTTTACCCTATGTGCATATACATATGTTGATTGGGGAGGCAATGTTGATGATAAGAAAAGCACCAGTGGTGGAGAATTTTTCCTTGGAGGAAGATTGGTTTCTTGGCTAAGAAAGAAGAAGAATTGTATCTCACAAAGAATAGTAGAAGAAAAATATGTAGCAGCAGCAAATAATTGTAACCAGATAATTTGGATGAAGCAAACGTTGAAGGATATTGGTATAAAATTTGTTGAACTTGTTGTTATACATTGTAATAACACCACTACAGTTAGTATGTCTAAGAATCCTGTATTACATTCTAAGACAAATCATATAGAGATTAAGTATCATGTTGTAAGAGAGAAAGTTGTTGAGAAAGAAGTTAGACTTGAGTACATAAATACAAATGAGTAGATAGCAGATATATTCACAAAGCCTTTGCCTAAGGATGCATTTGAGTATCTAAGAGGTATTCTTGGGGTTATGCCCCAACCTAATTTTGAGAGGTGATGTAGTTGGTTGCATCTGTCCAGTGGTATATGAGCCCTATCTTTCTTCTGGATTGGATGTTGTTACTTCCTCTATGGGGGAGTATGTGTATCTGAGTTGAGTCATGAGGACTCTAGTAAATTTATTTTTTGAAAAGTGTCTTTTGACATTGATTTTTTGTTGACTTAGTGAATGAATTTATGTCATTGATGTCAATGGGGGGAGAAGTGTACATGAAAAAAAATATGAGACATCTATTGGAGAGAACTAAATAGGATAACGAAGCAATATTTGATTGATGAAGAGGATTTGAAGAAGCAGTGTTGCAGTATTGGATATTTGGAACATTGGATGTTTTTCATATATGTTTCCATCAATGCCAATGGGGGAGATTGTTAGGAATGAATGCTAAGTGTTTGGTAGACATTCTATAGCAGTTGTTGTTGCATTGATGACTATGATTGTCATTGATGTCAACACAGTGATTTATTGAAGACTTGCAGAGAAGCAGACAAAGTTTGGATTAGCGTACATGAGTTATTATAGTTGGTGCTATGAAATTTTGAGGTTATATTCTTTGATATGTAATATGCATATGGTTAAGAGCATAGATATTAATTGATTTATTCATGAAACTTATGATCATTTTGGTGGAAATAGTATTTAGGCAGTGTTCCTAAGTAGCGGTTTGTGGAAATCAAATGATATCTCCTAATTAGGATGGAATCTAGTTTTGCACAGTCAAAGGGAAATTGGGGACACATTGATAATGATGTGGATGATAGCACAAACTTCAAGGTCACATGAGTGAAGATTTATTATATTTGGAAGCTGACAATTTTTTGTAATTTTGATGTAGCGTATAGAAACTTTTATTTTGTAATTGTATGCTGACTCATTTATAATTATGAGTGTGGTATAAAGGAAGGAATTTATTTCCTTGTTGGAATATAGTTGTGATGTGGAAGTTGTGATTATTTGTGATGTTGTATGCATGAAGTGAAGAATAGAGCTAAGTATGAAAGCAGATATGTGAAGGAAGATATACGAAGTATAGAGATCTGAAATTGAGATCTGATGTAATAGTGAGTGCGGTTTGGCATAGTCAAAGAAGAGTTAACATATTATTTTTTTGAGTAATGCAAAAATTATTTGGACAGTGTGTTCAGTCATCTTACCCTAAAGCTGTTTAGGCAGTGGGTCCTTCTATTTTCCATAACTCTTAACAGGGTTAGAATCTTTTAATAGGGATTCAAAATCTCCTAATAGGGATTCATATGTACTAAATGTAATTCATAAGACTCCTAATAGAGTCCATCCTCTCAAAAGGAATATTCATATTAGTGCATCTTTTGTGGGCACCATTCTCATCAGGGTTTACTCTTTGATCAAGAGGTTCCCTAGTCAACATATCTTGTGTTATTGTGTTGTTGTGTATGAATATCCTTCTATGGTGGGTAATTATATTTCTTATATGGTTTAATGTTGTTGAAGATGATAAAATTTATAATTATTTGATAACTGATTCAACCCCCCCCCCTCTCAGTTATCTTGGTGGACTTTACTTTCTAACAATGGCACCATATCCAATCAAATGAAAGGGTTGATGAAGACAACTTAGATGTAAAGAGGGATTACTCCAATTCTTAACCTGAGGAATCCAATGATGATTTACAAGAAGGTGACAATCTACTACAAGCAAGGGACTCCCCCATTATTGATTTAACTCAAGGAACACTAGAAGTAGGGGATATGTCAAAGCCACCATTGAAAAAATAGAGGCTTGAGGTAGAAAAACCTTCAAAAGAGAGAAAACAGAGAAGGGTAGTTGATAGAGCTTCTGCTCTAGTACCTAGTGACAGGGCTTACCACCATCAATTGAGAAAGGCTATAAGGGAAGGTAAAAAGGTGGTGTCCAAGGAGGATGAAGAATTGCCTCTACTGTTGGGAAAGCATGAAAGAGAATTTTACCAAGAGGATTTCCTTAGTGATGACCAGTTCATCAAAAGTGAAGAATTTAGGAACTTCCTCATTTGGAGGAAACAAAGAGATGTTGCTAAGGCTTTTCCTAAGGGGATGGAACTGAGTGAGGAGACTATGAGAGCTCTCACATCCTATGACCCAAGCCTTGATAAAATAACTATTGAGGAGGCTAGAGAAATGGTAAAGTAAAGTGGAATGCTTCTGACTCCTAGATGGGACCTCACCTCAGCACTCATCATTGACCAAATAAGAAAGAAACTAAAGGGTAGCCTATCATATGAGGTGCACATAGGAGACATGCTAAGAGGAAGTGGCTATGACACAAAGTCTCAAGTTGTTGCATTGTGGTCTCTTTCTCCATAACCCAAAAGCCATCCCTTGTAAGTATTGAAGATAAGATGGAGGGAGCTAATATTGTCTAGACTATCTAGAACATAAATGAGCTTGAGGTGTCCAAGGTAGTGACACACTTTTCCCACCTCAATGAAGCCAAGGAAATGGAGGATTAATTAGAAGACATGATGGCCAAGCTTGAAGAAGCTTCAAAGGTGGTTCCTCCTCATCCTTTGCAAATTGAGGCCCCTTCCCAGCCAAAGGCATAAATTCTTGATAGACTAGTTGAAGACTTGGAAAGGTAAAGCTTGAGGCAGCCTTGAAGACCATGTCAGATGTTGTACAACATAGGCTAGACAAAATAAAGGAGAAAATGGACTCAGTCCACTAGTGATTTTTCATGCTGCATAAGGCAAATGAAAAGGTGAATGAATCATTGACTACTTTAGAGCCACTTTATAGTATTTGGTCTGGGAGGAGTATGTTGTTTGAAAATCTTGATGCCCTACAACCACATAAGCTTGAGATCTCTGAGGTAGTTATAAAAGTGTATGAAAAGATAGGGCCGGTCAGTGTTGTTTCAAAGATCTTTAAAGGAAAATCAAATTAGGTAAAAGCCAGGATGGCTATGTTTGATAAAAAATTATAGTCAGTATTTGCCCTTCATGTACAATGATGATGTGAGAATTATTGGTTTGGATGAGTGGAGGTCAGGCATGGGATTGATAGTGATTAAGAAGGAGGCTTTCATCAGTGGGGATAGTTCTTTGGACTTACAAGGATGTAACAACATAATAGACAACTTGATAAGATTTGAAAATGATTGCACAAAGTTTGTTGGCATCACTGGTTCCAGGTGGGAATTACAGTTGAAATCATTGCAGGACTTGCAAGTTATAGTTGGCCTTTAGGTGATGATGTAGCTGCTTGGGATAAAAGTACAAGGCAAAAGAAAAAGAAGCCAGCTATCTTGGAGATGGAGGTAGAGGAAGAAGAGTAAGGTACACCTGGCACCTAATCCAAAATTCTATGGAGAGCATGTATCAAATAAAGAATGATGTAAGTTAGCCTATATTGGTGGTCATCATTCATGCAAAAAATTCAAGCAACTACTCTAAAATATCCTCAGACAAAGGTGCCAGCTATGAGGATTCCATTTGTGTAGAAGTTGTTATGTTTCTCTAGTCTCTTTATCATCATTGTTTGTACTTTTTGTCTATAGTGCAAGTCTCTTTCTTGGCTATGAAAAGCTTGTTGCATCCTTTCTTTGAGGATTCCAAGGTAGCCAGTGATATAAATAGTAGTTTTTCTTCTTTTTTAAAGGTGGTCGATATACTTTGTAAAAAAATTTCTGAATATAGGATCTTATTTTCTTACAAGTCTCTATTAAAGTGTACTGATACAGTTGATATATTAATAGAAAATACTGGAACTTCTTTTCTATTTTTGGTTGTCTTTATGTATGGATGTTCTAGTTCTCTTATGTATTAAATTGTAATGCTCTTTAAAGTTCTAAATATAGGGGTTGAGCTTAAGTTCTTCCAAGGAAATAATAAATCTTAAGGGAGCTCTCTGGGAATTAACTATCCATGTATTAATTTTATAGCAGGGTTAGCAATTAGGAGAATGGAGTGTCAGAAATTTCATTTGAGTTTTAGTACTTTTATTTTGATAGGATTCTGTTGATGTAGGGTTTGACTTTGATGCCCAAATGAATAAGGCACTAGTTATTAATTGATTTTCATGTATTCACCATTAAAAACCAAATAATCTATTCAATTTACATTTATTGTATGCTTTTGAATTGTATCATCTATGTTAAGGACATGGATCACTATTGTAATGATTTGTAGAAGCTGTTAAGAAAGGTAAACCCACCTAAGTTTCATACTCGAAGTGAAGAAGGTTTCATACCTTAATACCTTAGCATTTGAATTGTGCTAGATGTATTTGTTGGGAGTTCATGAGTTTTGATTTCAGAAGTCTTTTGAATTCCTTTTAATCATGTACAAGTTTAAGTGCTAACAAAAATGGTGACTTTGTTGGGGATTGAACGGGAATGCGCAATGGATTTGGTTTTCTTATGCTGAACCATCTATCATGTTTGTTGTAGACTAGTTTTATATTTTTCTATTCCCATTTGTTTGTGGGTGGTGAATTTGAGCTCTATGTTTACCAGTTGTTGGTATCTATCTAAGGATTTTTTCTATTTTTGTTGTAGCATGCCATGAGTTGGCAAAGATTACTAGGTCTTATTTCAAAGATCATCTAGAAACTTATATGGGTGATAAACTTCACACATGTAGTAAGAAACAATGGTCTAGGAGAGGCCCTTTCAATCCCAATTCTTTTGAAACCTCTAGAAATTGAGTCCCTACACCCATTTCTCAAGAAGCCTCTTCCTCCTGTGATGACCCAAAATTTATTAGGAAAACTAAGCCGAGTGCCAATATCCCTTCTCAGGAGGAAGAAGTTACAGAGATAGGTTTTTTCCCTACAAAAGAAACCCTAGATCAACCAGGGGAAAATTCTACCGCAGGAACTACCTCTTATGACTTAGATAAGTTGAGAGAGGAGGTCATAGCTTTAAGAAAGAAAGAGCATGAGAAATTGTCAGAAATTGCCAATAGAATGAAGATGCAGAAATAATAAATTTATGATTTTATTATGGAGAGACATGATCTCATAAGGAAAACAAAGAACAATGAGATCTAGGGAAAAATTTTAAATCAATATGTCCAAGGTTTGGACCATGAACTATTTGGTGATATGGGAGCTTTAAGAAAATAAGCTGATGGTAGTAAACCTAACCCAGAGAAGGAAGAATTTGAAGGAACGGGTCATATTCTTAGAAAAATGCATCCATCAAAAACTAAGAGGACCAAAGAGCTTAGAGGTGCTACCAAGGATGTTTCTAATAAAGGGAAGTAGAAGGTAGTTGGTGTAAGTATCAATGAACCTAAGAAGAATACTATTGTTTCTAATACTATGTCCCAAGAAAGCCTAGAATTGGAAAAGGCAAGAAAGGCTAAGGAGTATTTGGCTCTCCAGCTTGAGAAGTTAGAATTGGAAGCTTTTGCTAATGAAATGAAAAGAAAGATAGCCTTCTTGTATGTCAATATGAATACATTTTCTAGAAGCTTAATCCCTATAGTTTCAGGAAAAATACTATCAAATCAGCCTTGTAATACAATTCCCAATCCCCAAGTCTCAAATCCTACACAAAGTACAACTGGACCGGTTCTTAATGTCAATCCAATAGCCCTTGTGACTATTGGACCAATTGGAAACATGCCTTATCAAAATGTTGGAACAGTTCCCCAATTTTAGCCAAATTTTTGAAGAAGGCCAATTCACCTGGATAAGTATAGGCCTTTGTTCTTTGATGGTATTCTTGGTCAACTTAATGTTATCCCAAATGAGATCAGAGAGAAAATCCTTAAGTTCATTGGAAACAATGGGGTTACATGTGAGAACCATTTGAAGTTCTTTATAGACAAAATTAATGACTATGAAATTGAGCATGAGGATGTTGTAATGAATCTTTTTGTTCATTCATTAATTGAAGATGCCAAGGATTGGTAAAGGGTTCTTCCTAAAAATAGTATTTTATCATGGGATGAGTTTGTTAGGAGCTTTAAGGAACAATATGTAGAACATGTTAATTCAAGCTACATGCTCAATGAGTTTAACAATATCAAAAAGAATCAAAATGAGAGTATGTCAGAGTTTAATGGTAGATTCCTAAAGGCCATGTACAAACTATTCCAAGTATTGAGGTTAGATGATGTAGTGTGCTTGACTACATATTTCAATGACTTGGATGGAAAGATGTCATATCTTTTGAGAGATAAGAGCCCTCATACTCTAAGAGATGCTTTTAAGTTGTCTATAAATATTGAGAGTAATAGGAAGGCATCTGGTTAGATGTATAAAAGAGATGAGGGTAGGTTGTGGAAGGAAACTAAACCACAAGGCCAACTAAGGATGAAGATAAAGTTGATAAACTAGCTAGTGTGGTCAAGAATTTCTCAACTAAATTTGAAAAGGGTGGGAGAAACTTTTAGGATAATAGGCCCCTTTATCAAAGATGAGATAGGTTTCCAAGATTACAAGATTTTCCCTATAAGACAAACTGGAAAGATGGGAAACCGATCTTTGATAATAATGAGACTCAAAAGGGGAGAGAAACACCAGATCCTTTGAAGAAGAATATAACACACAATGTGGAGAGAATCCCTTGGTGTGTGGCCTGTAACATGCCTCATTCTCCTTTCTAGTGTGTTGTTTCTCAGGCATTAGAGGGAGAATTTGATGATCCACAAGTAGGAGATTATGAAGGATCTGAAAAGCCTGTTGTTAATATGTTTACCACTGAGAAGGTGGAAGATCTCTTGTCTTCTAATGAAGAAGAGATTTGTGTTGATGTTGATCATAAGAGGAGGATTCTCTCTAGCTATAAGGAACAAGTATTTACTTACTCTAATTATGATGAGTCTTATTCTGATATGTGTAAAACTAACATGGTAAGATCAGAGTTAGATGAGACTCAATGGAGAAAGCCCAGAGAAGAAGAAATTAGAACTATGACTGTGGCTACTATTTCACATGTCAGGTCCTCCTACAATTTGAGGAATAGAAGGGTGGATGTTGATCAAGTAGTACCAAGGTTAGTATTTGTCAAAAATGACCCTCAGAACAAAGACTCTCCTAAACCAAATGTTGTTAAGGGTAGAGATGGAGATAATAGGAGAGAAGAGCCTATTACCAAAAGAAAAAAGAATGAGGAAGCTGCTACTGAAAAGGCTAAGAAGAGGATTGGTAAAACAAAAGATACTTTAGATCTTTCTATTAATCCCCCTACCTTTGATATGAGACATATCTTGTCTCAAATGAAGGTTTCTATCCCTTTGTTGGAAATGTTGAAAATTAAAGAGCACAAGACAAGAACTCTAGCTCTCATAAGTGAACAAGGAATAGACCCTGTTATATCAGGAAAAGGAAATGCAATGGATAGGCCTGAGATGACTAAAGACATTTATGATGTGTGTGTGGGAAACATTGTAACACAAGAACCCTCTTCCATTGACCCCTTCTATGTTACATTAACTGTAAACAATTTCTTGCTCAAAAATTGTATGATTGATTCTGGTGTTGCTACTACTAGAATGCCATATCATGTGATGAAAGAGTTGGGACTACAAGTTGACACCTCCAATGGTAGATGTTATGCCATGGATAACATGGAAATCCCTATTGTGGGAACCCTAGTAGGGATAGAGGTGAAGATTGTTGCATTTACTGAGGCCACATACAAGATGGATGTGGTTGTTGTTGATACTAAACCCCATTATGGCATGCTTTTATCAAGACAATAGGCTACTATAGTAGGAGGGAAATTGCACTTGGACTTGTCATATTCCACTATTCTGGTTAATGGAATTGAAGTAAATTTCTATAGGGAACCCTATTCCTTAGTGATGGTTGAAAAGGTTGCACCAGAAGATTTGAACTCTTGTGTAGATATTGGCATGGATAACTTCATGGTTGAAGAGATAGTTCTCCAAATAAAGAACATTGATCCAATGGTGGATGAACTGATACTATAGCAAGGTGGACTTTGGAAAATGTACTTTGATGGAGGATGCTCTAAAGAAGGATAAGGATATGGTGTTGTCTACATTTCCCCACCAGGTACTACATTCAAGTACTCATTTCTATTACTTTTCTATTGTACTAATAATACTGCTGAGTACAAGGCTTTAATATTGGGTTTAGATGTTTCTACTAAACATGTTATAAAATGCTTAAAGGTCCATGGTGATTCCCAATTGATTATAGCCCAAGTTAGATCTAAATATGCTGCTAAAGATGACAGATTGAAATTGTATAAGCATGCTATTTGGGATCGATTAGAATTATTTGAAGCTTTCAATATCCTTTGGGTAGAATGGTCAAATAATATCATGGCTGCTTTCCTTGCTAATGTTGCCCTGAAAAAAAATGATATTACTTGGACTGGTGTGTCTATGCTAGAAATAAAAAGTAGGCCTGCAGTGCCTGACAATGTGTATAATTGGCAAGTCTTTGAAGATAACTTTGATATCCTTAGGTTTCTAAAAGGTTTAGATTAGTATGATGGGAAGAAAATTGATTTCAGTGCTTCACAACAGATTGTTGATGGAAAATAATACATTATGGGAAATGAGATAGTCCAGTTGCCCTCAAATCACATACCTAAGGGACTAGTGGAATTAGAAGGAAATTTAAGGTAAATGATGGGTACATGTCTCAGAAGTCTAATACCAAAATGGAGGACCTAGAGGAAATAAACTTAGGTTTAGAGACATCCCCTCAAATGATATACATCGGAAAAAAATTGAGTAGAGAGGTTAGGGGAAATTTGATAAGATTCTTGAAGAGGTACAAGCATGTCTTTGCCTAGTCTTATGATGACCTCAAAGATTATATAGAGAAGATTTATTTCAACATGAGATCCCTCTGAAAGAGGATACTAAGCCATTTAGATAGAAATAGATGCCCATCAATCCCCTGTTAGCCACAAAAATGCAAGCCAAATTGACAAAATTAAGAGATGCTAGTATTATTGAGCCTATTACGCATTCCTCCTGGGTTTCTAATCTTGTGTCAGTCAGGAAAAAGAATGGTGATATCAAACTTTGTGTATATTTCAGGAATTTGAATGTTGCCTCACTAAAGGACAATTATGGGTTGCCATATGGAGGCCATGCTGCATAGAGTGACTGGTTGTGAATTGTTGTCCATGATGGATGGTTTTTCAGGGTACAACTAGGTTTTGGTCAAGGAATCTGAATAGTTCAAGACAACATTCACCACCAAACAGGGAACTTATGTGCATGTCCACATGCCATTTGGTTTGAAAAATGTTGGGGCAACCTTTTAGAGGGTAATAGATGTTGCTTTCAAATATTTGATTAATATCTTTATGGTTGTATATCAAGATGATTTAAGTGCATACTCTAAGAAGGTTGAAGATCACTGTAACCATTTGGAAAAGGTCATTGTCAAGGCTTTGGAGTTTGGTATCTCATTAAATCCCAAGAAATGTCAATTTGTTGTGACTGAAGGAAATTTTCTTGGTCATATAGTATCAAAAGAGGGAGTTAGAATTGATCTTGAGAGATTAGAAGCAATAAAAAAGGTTCCCCCCAAAGAATATCAAAGGTGTGTAGTCCTTTTTAGGGCAGATTAATTTTGTCAGGAGGTTTATTGCTAATTTTGTAGAACTAGTCAAACCCATAGTCAAGCTCTTGAAGAAAGATGTAAAGTTTTCTTGGAACTGTGAGGCTCATCAAACTTTTGAAAACATCAAACAAGCAATCCAAGAAGCCCCTATCTTGATATCTCCTAACAATTCTAAGCCTTTCTCTTTATTCTCTTTTGCATCTTTTCACACAATTGCAACTATTATGTTACAAAAGGATGGAGAAGGATTTGCACATCCCATTGCCTTCTTTAGTAAATCATTACAATCTGCTAAGTTAAATTATGAACTAATGGAAAAGAAAGCATATGCACTTGTCAAGGTAGTCAAGGCATTTAGACCCTATCTTGTTTGTGCTAAAGTTAATGCATATGTACCTCATGCAGCAGTAAAGGATATCTTAAGTCAGAATGAGGTCACTGGAAAGATATGTAAGTGGATTAATAGGATCGATGAATTTGATATAGAGCTCCATATTACCAAGCTTGTAAGAGGTTTGGAACTTGTAAAGCTAATGACAGAGGAGAATATGGATCTATTACAAGTAAAAATTATTGCCATTGGTGGAGGAAATATCACTAGTATTGAGATGCAACCATGGTACATAAACATTGTTCCTTTTCTTAAACATGCTAGTTGCCCACAGGAGTTGAATGAAAATCAAAGAAGAAGCTTAAGATTACAAGCTTAGAGGTATGTGTTGATACAAGGTGATTTTTTTTGGAAAGACAATGATGGGATATTGCTTTTCTATTTAGAAAAACACCAATCTAAAAAGTTCTTGCATGAGATGCACTCTGGGTTATGTGGAGGACATCGTTCAACTTGGTCCACAACTCATAAGATTCTAAGAGTTGGATACTATTGGCCTATTTTGTTTAAGGATACTCATTCATATGTCAAAAGATTTGAATCATGTCAAAGATTTTCAAAGAAATTAAAATTCTCAGGTGCTTTCCTATTAAACCTTGTAGTTGTAGAGGCTCCTTTTGCTATGTGGGGAATGGATTTCATTGGACAATTTTCTAAAAAGTCCAGTGGAGGACATAGTTACATTTGGGTGGCCACTGACTATTTTACTAAATGGATTGAAGCAATTCTGAGTAAGAAGGAAACAAGTGTACTAATAATTGAATTTTTTATGAATAACATAATTACTAGGTTTGGTGTACCTGTGAAGTTAGTAATGGACAATGCCATGAGCTTCAAATCATAAGAATTCACTGACTTTTGTTTTGAAATGGGAATAATTCCATCATATTCATCCCCATACCATCCACAGGCCAATGGGCAGGCAAAATCTAGTAACAAGAGTATTCTATAGATTTTAAAGAAGACCTTGGAAAAGAACAAAACAAGTTGGCATGCAAAATTAAAATTGGCATTGTGGGCTAATAGAATTGTTGAAAATAAAGAAACAGGGAAATCCCCTTTTGAGATGGTTTATGGTGTAAAATCCAAACTCCCTGTAAACAATCTATTGCCTATCTACAGGTTCATACAAGAAGAAGATATGGAAATCAGTGATCAATTGCATGATAGGATGATTGAGTTAGTTGAGCTGGATGAAATCAGAAGGGAAGGTCAAAAGGAAAATGTAAAGTTGCAACAGAAAATGAAGTATATTTTTGACAAGAGAGAAACTATTAGAAAAATCCAGCCTGATGATATGGTTCTTCAGTGGAATGCCAGGGCTAAGGATAAAGGAAAACATAAAAATTTTGAATCCCTATGGTTAGGACCTTTCATTATTCATCAAATTCATGGAAAGGATTCATATTTTTTAAGAAACTTGGATGGTGAGGAACATGAATTGCCAATGCATGGACAATTCATGAAGTATTTCTTTAATTGATTCTCAATATTTCTCATGCACAGTAGTCTTGTATATATGTATAGGTGTGTTTGTTTCCTATTTAGGTTAGGGTTTTGTGGTCTACCACCTAGACATTCATTGTTTCTTGCTATAAACTTGCATTCAAGAATCCTCAGATAGAGCCACTATTGGATATATTTTAGGTTTTCTGAGATTTTTCTTCATTTCCTTGTTTTGTGTCCCTGCAATTTTTTTGTCTGGTTTAGGGTTTTAAAATTCCTCAAGCAGTTGTGTTTATGATTATAAGTCCATGTCCTAGGTCTTTTTTCCCTTGGTAAGGTTTTAATCATTCAAAAATCCTAAGTGTTCCCTGGTTCTTATATTTCTAGGTTACCTTTCTGGGGCCACTTAAGTCTTGAGTTTGTGCACGTGGTCTTTTATTTCTTAGTGTTCACTGAATCACACAATGATCTTTTCATGTCACTAAGTCTTTCAATGAACTAGCAACTATGTGTAAGTCCTTGTTAAGTTTTTCCTTAGTCATTGAGTCTCCCATTCTATGTCACAATTTGTCTTTTGTCTAGCAATTTGGTGACTGTGTAGTCTTGTGTTCTCTTAATTCCTGGTGGTTTTCTCTTAACATTCAGTGAATGGGCGTGGTGGTTATCTCTTGTTCTTTGAATTGCACAGTCTAGTTCTAAATTTTTAGGTGACTCAGCGAGGACCGTTGATCACCTCTAGGATCAATGATGATGTCTTAATCTCATAGAAAATGGGCCCTACATTGAGTTATTTGGTGATTCAACGAATGGGTCTTAATCTCATGTTCACTATGTTTGGTGGCTCCAATAAAGTATTTTGGCAAAGGATAAAGTTTTCTTCATTCACTGGATCTTGGGATAAGTTGGTGAAGTTCCAAACCATTTGGTGACTCATAAAATTAAGCATTCATGCAATCTCATGATTAGTTAGTAAATCCCTAAGTCATTCAATGATTTGGCAAACAAAGAAATAATAGGTGTGTTTTCTTCAGTCACCTAATCTCAGAATAATGCAGTTAATGTTTCAAACATTGGGAGATTCAGTGAATATAGTATTTGTTGAATCTTGTGATTATATGATAAAGGTTTAAAAATTTTAGTGACTCAGCAATAACCTTTGATTACTCCCAAGATCTACGACCACCACTTAATCTCTAAATGAAACTCAAGCTAAGGAAAGCATTCAACAAATTGACAAATACCTTTGGTCACTCAATCTCGTAATAAACCCAAGGTTAAGATTTTCATTCAAAGACTATGAGTTTACTTTGTTCATTGAGTCCCATGATAAATCATGAGTTAAGCAAGGCTTTCCAAGATTAAGAGAAGGAGGTGGTCGTTGAATCTCCAGATTTGACTGTGGTAAAGGTTTTAAGTGCATGGGTTCAAGAAAGGCAGTGTTTGCTAGATCTCTAGATGGTTGTTGGGTTAAGTTAATGATTGAAAGAATGGGTGAATTCTTTGGTCACCTATTATCTAAATTAAACCATGGTTGATTTTCAAATTGTGAGAACTAGACAATGCCTTCAATTGCATATTTTCTGAATAGCGATGAAGTTGCCATGAGTTTCAAAACATAATCTGAGAACCGTTGATCATCTCTAGGATCAACGGTGGTCACTAAGTCTCAAAAAGGCACCATGAGTTAGGAAATAACTTTGAGATCATGCGAACATCTCTATCACTGAATCTCCAAGCTTAACCTGAGGTTGGCATTTTATTTAGAGATTGGGAGAGCCTTTTTTTGTTGGATATCTGAATCAAGTCAGGTTAATAATTCATTAATGAAAGGTTATGTTCTATTGCCTATGTGAAAAAGTATGCTTCCAAGATGGAAAAAAGAAAAATGCCATCCAAACAGATTTAAACAAGGGTTTTTATCAGTTAATGAGGGTTTTAAAGCTAAAAGTTGTAATCATTACTTTTGTGCTTTATTTCTGAGTTTTATATCAACTTGTCAACATCCACGCCATGGCTAGCCTTGATTTGAAGATTGGTAATGCATAGAATTCAATACATAAGTGATTGAAGATGGATTTGTAATGATTTTTCCAATTGCACACATTCAATTTTCAATGATAAATAGCCAGGATATCATTGTTTTCTATGTTCAAAGTTTTCTAAAGTGAATAGTGTACTCTAGAGAAAAGGTACAAAGTGTAAGGAAAGAAGAATTTGCAAAGCTGAAGCATTCATATTCCAAGATGAGTCAACTAGAGTTGAGTGTTGTGTCATCAAGTGGAGTAGCTAAAGAACAAAGTGGTGAAGATAAATGGAAGCCCAACTATTTAGATGAATTCTTCAAGTTGCTTCCTGGGTCCAACCAAAATAAGAAAGCTATTGATTCAGCTTTTGAGAATCTCATGGAAAAATGTAGAGACCCAATCACTCCTCGTTTAGGTTACACAATATTCTCTTATTTTTACAATAATAGGAATAAGCCTATACCAATTTGTAATGCTTGGGCCTTAGGATTGGAAAACTTAATTGTACCAAATGTCTTTTTGGATGTTGACCTTATCATAGAGTTGGCCAGATTGTATGACCCCATTTTGAAAACTATCAGGTGTGAAGACTAGTTTGCTTTAGTAACATTAGGTAGGGGGTCATTTATGAAAGCTTTTGATTTCTTTGCCTCCTCTTCCACTGAAATTGATTTAAAGACAGAGAGACAAAAATATGCAAGCCATATAGGTTCAGTGAAGAGTCAGATAGTTAAGCATATGCCTAAATAGGGTAAATATATAGCACCCATCCCTGCAAATATGAATGCCCCATATTAATTTACATCCCTCAACTTCTATATCAATTTTTTATGTCATGGATTGTGTAGAGTTCTAGGGATAGATGGGGATGACTTTAAAATGTCTGCTGATTTGTTGATGATAATCCTAGATATCCATAATTCTCATGTCAATACTGACTATGATTACATCTAGTATGTAATTGATAGAATGCATGAGGGTCTAATGTCCATTAAAGAAAATAAGAGGCCAATTAAGTTCATGTATTACTCTCTCCTTATGCACCTAATTTTAGATTTCAATGTCAATTATTTGGATGCAAGAATGTTAAAGCTGAGGTGTACATTTGAAGGCCATCCTAATCTAGTTAGTTTTGGATGAGGGTGTGGAATTACACTTCCAATGAGTGTGATTTTTACATTTTCTAGAATTTCTTTGTTCTTGCAATTCTGCGAGTGTTAGGGACAAGTGTGATGAGAGTGCAGTCTAGGGTTTTGCAACTTTTAAGGCCCATGTAGTATATAAACAATTGGAAAGGAAACCAAAATTGGGGTGACTTCTACTTGGGGGAGAATTTCATTGTGATCAGAGTTTATAGTTTCCCATAGCCCCCACATCTTCTTCCAAGATTTGCACCTCTGAGGGTTTCCCTATTAGAATTTATTTGGCAATTAATTTGGACTGATAAGGAGCACCTGACATCTCATAGAAAGGGAACTTTCACACCAAGGTAGTTCAGGGTTGGCAGTTTCTTGATTGGGAAAGGAGCATTCATAAAGTGTTTTGGCAGTCATTCTGTAGTAGTAGTTGTTGCATTCATGACTTGGATTGTCATTGATGTCAACATAGTGATATTCTAGATATTACCAGGAAAGCAGGTATAGTTTTGTTTTGTGCAAATGTTGTATTGTAGATTGGATTTTGCACAATTGATGGTATGTTCTTTGGTGTTTTATTAACCTATGGTTAACAACGCAAAAAGAAATTCATTCATTTGTAAGAGTTATGAGCATTTTGGTGAAAGTAGTGTTTAGACAGTGTTTCTATGTAGCAATGTTCAAAAATAGGAGGATATCTCTTAGCTGGGATGGAATCTAATTTTGTGCAGTTAAAGGGATGTTGGAGACTCATTAATGATGATGTTGTTCATAGCACAAACTTCAAGGATATGTTTGGAGAAAGTTACAGTAACTGGAAGTTGACAGTTTTATGTGAATTCTGTATGTAGCGTGTAGAATTTATTATTTTGTAATTGAGGACTGACTCATTTGTAATTATTTGAGTTTGGTATATAAGAAGGAACTTTTTCCTTATTGTAATGTGTACTGTGAAGAGTGAGATGCAAATATATGCATGAAGTGAAGAAAAGAGCTAATTCAGTGATGAAGGAAGACTTGTGAGTACATAGATCTGGAATTGTGATCTTGTGTAGCAGAGAGTGCAGTTTTGGCACAGTGTGAAGGAGGTAATATATTTCATATTATTCTATTGAATAATTCTAAGATCTTTTGGACAGTGGGTTCAGAGATCTTGCCTTGAAGCTGTTTGGGCAGTGGGTCCTTCTGTCTTCCATAAACTCTTAACTGGGTTAGAATCTTTTAAAAATGATTCAAAATCTGCTAACAGGGATTTATATGTACTGAATGTATTTCATAAGACTCCTAATAGGGTCCATCCTCTAACAAGGAACTTTCATATTAGTGCATCATTTTGTGGGCATCATTCCCACCGGGGTTTACTCTTTTCAAGAGGTTCCCTAGTTAAAATATCTTGTGTTATTGTGCAATTGTGTATGATTATCTTTCTATGGTTGATCAATACATTGATTATATTGTTTAAAGCTGTTGAATGGATAAACTATCAAATAAATGATTCACCCCCCCCCCTCTCAGTTATCTTGGGGATCTTTACTTTCTAACAATTGGTATCAGAGCGGCAGGTCCTTGAAAGAAAAGTTTAACAACTTAAGGAGATCCATAGTGAATTTCAGAAAAGAAAGCCCTAAGTTTGATGGAGTAAATTTTGACAGCTGGAAAGAAAAGATGAAGACACATCTATTGTGTTTAGGACCAAGTTATTGGTTGATTACAAAGAATGAGAAGACTATCATTGAGGAAGACAATCTAGAGGAAGGAACTAAAGATGAACTAGATCTATTCACGTGTAACATACTTGCAAGAGAAGCACTTTTATCAGCACTATCGGAGAATGAATATAGTCAGGTAAGATGTTTGAAAACATCTCATGCAATTTGGAAAGCTTTACATTCTACTTTTGAAGGTGATGAACATGCAAAGAAGGCTAGATTACATAATTGGATTTATGCAATTGAAGATATCAGAATGATGGAAGATGAATCTATTAGAAGTTATATTGGTAGCATGTCTGAGATTGTGATAGGAATAAAGTCTTGTGGAGGTGATAAGATAGAGAATGAGGTGATATGGAAAATTTTGAGAACTTTGACACCAGTATTCAAGCAGACAATGCAGATGATTAAACAAGTGATACCTTGTACATCGAACTTTTCAAGAGAGACTCTTCTTGGAAGATTAGAAATAGCAGAGATGAACTTGAGATTATTAGGAGAGCTACCTAGAATGGAAACAACATTCAGTGCTCTTAGCATTAGACCTACAAGAAGTACTAGTGTGAATGGAGATTATGCCAGTAGTAGCAGATCTAAGGAAGATAAGAAGATTGAAGAAGGTATTGCATTACTTGTAAAAAGAGAAACAGATGGTAAGAAAATCTTTAAATGTTGGACTTGTGAAGAATATGGTCATTTTACATCTAAATGTCCTAAAAGAGTTAAGAAGTATAGAAGCAACTTTAAACCTAGGAGATCTAAAGAATGTTATTATGCAAATGATGAAGATTTTGAAGCAGGAATTGAAAAACATTTAAGTGAAAGTGATAATGATAACTTTGAGGAAATAGGATTTGTAGCAATTAAAGAAGAAAGTTCTGAATCTGATAAAAGGGAAGAAAAATCATTAGTTTCACAAGTTGAAAAGAAATCTGATGGGATTATAGATAGTGGTTGTTCACATCATATGACTGGAGATAAAAGAAATTTTTTTAAGTTAGATAATTATGATGGAGGAATTGTTAGGGTTGGTAACAATGCACCTTGTTTGATTAAGGGTATAGGATCTATTACTCTTGATGGAAAGACTAACACTGATGATGTTTACTTTGTTGATGGACTAAGACATAATCTACTAAGTGTTGGACAAATGGCTGATAAGGGTTATCAAGTTTGGTTTTCTGAGAAAACTTGTGTGATAAAAGATAAAGATGGAAATCTGATTGGAAAAGGATCCAAAACTAGAGGTAATGTATTTCAGTTGAACCCTACTGAGATGGCATGTTTGATAACTAGGATTGATGATAGTTGGTTATGGCATAAAAGGTTTTGTCATATAAACTTTGATAATATTGTCAAGGTGAGCACTACACTTGCGGTAAGAGATTTACCTAGAATTATGAAACCTACTAACATGATTTGCAAAGAATGTATGATGGAAAAGTAGAAAAGGAGTTCATTTCTCAATAAAAGTTTAGATCGATAGAGAAGTTGGAGATTGTTCATACAGACTTGAGTGGTCCTAGTAGGACTAGAGGATTCTATGGTGAAAGGTATTTTATGATTCTTGTTGATGATTTTACAAGAATGATGTGGATTGCATTTTTGAAAGAAAAATTTGAAGCATTTGATAAATTTAAGATCATGAAAAGCAAAATTGGGAATGAATCTGGAATGAAGATTAAGTGTCTAAGATCTGATAGAGGTGGTGAATTTACATCTAGAGAGTTTAACACTTTTTGTGAAATGAGTGGTATTAAGAGACAACTTTCAGCCCCTAGAACACCAGAACAAAATGGTATTGTAGAAAGAAGGAACAGGTCAATAACTGAAGCAGTAAGAGCTATGTTGTTTGAAAATGATTTGGCTAAAAATTTTTGGAGAGAAGCAGTGAACACGACAGTATACACTATGAACAGAGTACAAATCAGAGTAGATACAAACAAGACACCTTATGAATTATGGTTTGGACATACACCCTCAGTTACGTATTTTAGAATTTTTGGAAGTAAATGTTATATAAAGAGAGATGATGATACAGGAAAGTTTGATCATAGAAGTGATGAAGGAATATTTCTTGGATATTCTTTAAAAAGAAAAGCATATAGATGTTATAGCAAAAGAACTAAGACTATTGTTGAAAGTGCAAATGTAAAAGTTGATGAGAAGTTTAAAATTCAGGAAAGAATGCTTGATTATGAATCTGATGGAGAAGCACAACCTCAGCCTAACATTGAAAATGCAAAATTATTTTTTGAAACTAACAGTGATTTGCTAAATGAAAGTCATACTGAAGAAGACAGAGAAGAAAATAATGAAGAAAATAGACAAGAAAATAGAGAAGAAAGCAGAGAAGAATCTACAGTCGAAACAAGATCAGTAACTATGACACCTAATAGGTATACTTCAAGACATCACCCTATTGAGCAAGTTATTGGAAGTTTAGATAGAGGAGTTTTGACTCTAAATAAGGTACATTTATGTTTGATTTCTCAAATTGAACCTAAGACTACTAATAAAGCTTGTTAAGATGAGCATTGGATTAATGCTATGAAAGAAGAACTAGAGCAGATTGAAAAAAACAAGACATGGGAATTGGTCCCTAGACCTGAAGACAAGAATGTGATTGGAACAAAGTGGGTATTCAGAAACAAGATGAATGAACAAGGAGAAGTGATAAGAAACAAAGCAAGATTGGTATGTAAAGGATATTCACAATAAGAAGGAATTGACTATGAAGAAACTTTTGCACCTATGGCTAGATTTGAAGCAGTGAGAATGTTTCTAGCATATGCAACTTACAAGAAATTTAGAGTGTATCAGATGGATGTGAAGTCAGCATTTTTGAATGGTGAATTGGAAGAAGAAGTCTACATTGAGAAGCTAAAGAAAGCTTTATATGGTATGTAAGTTAAAGAAAGCTTTATATACATTAAAACAAGCACCTAGAACCTGGTATGCAAGATTGGATAAGTATTTATTAAAATTGGGATTTATAAAAGGAACAACAGATAGTAACTTATACACAAAATAAATTGAGAATGGTTTTTTGGTTATAGTTATATTTGTTGATGATATTATCTTTGGAGGAGAAGATGAAGCTAGTGACAAATTTGTAGATGAAATGAAGACTGAATTTGAGATGAGCATGATTGGAGAAATAAAATATTTTTTGGGATTACAGATAACACAAAGCAAGGAAGGTATATTTGTAAGTCAAACTAAGTATTTAAATGAATTATTAAAAAGATTTGGAATGGAAGATTCTAAACTTGTTGGAACACCTATGGTAACTAGACATAAGTTATCTAGCAAAGATGAGACACCAGCAGTTGAGCAGAAAAAGTACAGATCTATGATTGGAGGATTGCAGTACTTGACACATACAAGACCTGATATAACACATTCAGTGGGGATTGTAGCAAGATTTCAAGTAGAACCTAGAGTCTCACATTATGCAATAGTAAAGAGGATACTGAGATATCTTAAAGGAATAATGGATTATGGATTATGGTATGAGAATTCTGATGATTTTACCCTATGTGCCTATAATGATGTAGATTGGGGAGGTAGTGTTGATGACAAGAAAAGCACCAGTGGTGGAGCCTTTTTTCTTGGAGGTAAATTGGTCTCTTGGCTAAGTAAGAAGTAGAATTGTACTTCACAAAGCACAACAGAAGTAGAATAAGTTGCAGCAGAAAATAATTGTAATCAGATTATTTGGATGAAGGAGATGTTGAAAGATATTGGAATAAAGTTTGATGAGCCTATTGCTATACATTGTGATAACACTAGTACAGTGAGTATGTAAAAAAATCCTGTTTTACATTCTAAGACTAAACACATTGAGATCAAGTATCATGTTGTAAGAGAGAAAGTTGCAGAAAAAGAAGTAAGATTGGAGTACATAAGTACAAAGGAGCAGATAGCAGATATATTTACAAAGCCTTTACCTAAGGATACATTTGTGTATTTGAGAGGTATGCTTGGGGTTATGCCCCAACCTATTTTTGAGAATTGATGCAGATGATTGCATCTGTCCAGTGGTATATGAGCCTTATCTTTCTTTTGGATTGGATGTTGGAACTTCCTCTATGGGGCAGTTTATGAGCTGAGTCATGAGGACTCTTGTTATTGTATTCTTCTGAAAAGTGTCTTTTGACATTAAGTTGTTTTTGACTTAGTGATAGAATTTCTATCATTGATGTCAATGGGGGAGAGATATACATGAAAAACATTGTGGATTGTATGAGAGAGCTTAATAGGAAAATGAAGCAAGATTTAATTTGATATTTTGCAGTGATGTTGCAGTATTGGATTTTTGGAACATTGGATGTTTTTCATCTATGTTTCCATCAATTTCAATGGGGGAGATTGTTAGGAATGAATGTAAAGTGTTTTGGTAGTCATTCTGTAGCAGTTGTTGTTGCATTCATGACTTGGATTGTCATTGATGTCAACACAGTGATATTCTGGATATTAGTAGGAAAGTAGGTACAATTTTGTTTTGCACACATGTTGTATTGTAGATTGGATTTTGTGAAGTTGATGGTATGTTCTTTGGTGTGTTATTAACCTATGGTTAATAGTGCAAAAATAAATTCATTTATTTGTAAGAGTTATGAGCATTTTGGTGAAAGCAGTGTTTAGACAGTGTTTCTGTGTAGCGATGTTGGGAAATCGGAGGATATCTCGTAGCTGGGATGGAATCTAATTTTGTGTAGTTAAAGGGATGTTGGAGAATCATTAATGATGACATGGTTCACAATGAAAACTTTGAGCATATGTTTGGAGAAAGTTACACTAACTGGAAGCCGACAGTTTTATGTGAATTCTGTGTGTAGCATGTAGAATTTATTATTTTGTAATTGAGGACCGAATCATTTGTAATTATTTGAGTTTGGTATATAAGAAGGAATTTTTTCCTTATTTTAATGTGTACTATGAAGAGTGAGATGTGAATATATGCATGAAGTGAAGAAAAGAGCTAATTCAGTGATGAAGGAAGACTTGTGAGTACAGAGATCTGGAATTGTGATCTTGTGTAGCAGAGAGTGTAGTTTTGGCATCGTGTGATGGAGGTAATATATTTCATATTATTCTATTGGATAATTCTAAGATCTTTTGGACAATGGGTTCAGAGATCTTGCCTTGAAGCTGTTTGGGCAGTGGGTCCTTTTGTCTTCCATAAACTCTTAACCGGGTTAGAATCTTTTAACAGGGATTCAAAATCTCCTAATAGTGATTTATATGTACTGAATGTATTTCATAAGACTCCTAACAGGGTCCATCCTCTAACAAGGAACTTTCATATTAGTGCATCATTTTGTGGGCATCATTCCCACCAGGGTTTACTCTTTTCAAGAGGTTCCCTAGTTAACATATCTTGTGTTATTGTGCAATTGTGTATGATTATCTTTCTATGGTTGATCAGTACATTGATTATATTGTTTAAAGCTATTGAATGGATAAATTATCAGATAACTAATTCACCCCCCCCCTCTCAGTTATCTTGGGGATCTTTACTTTCTAACACCTGACATCTCATAGAAAGGGAACTTTCACACCGAGGCAGTTCAGGGTTGGCAGTTTCTTGATTGGGAAAAGAGCATTGGATGAGCTCAGTAGTTGGCTCAATCATTTCAAAATGATTTCTTGTACTTGTAGGTATGTTGATCTTGAGGATTTCATTAAGACTGCCAGAATGACCTTAATTCCCAACATTGGCACAATTAGGGAACATGAGGGTTTGGATGAAGAAGATTTTGTGAGGAACATCTTAGATCAAGATGAGGTTGGTAGAAGGTGGACCAATTAGTTTGATTTGTTAAGACTAGAGGCCAAACTTAAAGAGGCCAGGATTGATTTTGGAGGGTTTTTCCTTGAGCTCCCATATTTGAAAAGAATGGAAAAAATGATAGAAATGTATGGCACCCTATCTAATCAAATGAAAAGGTTGATTGAAGACAAGTTATATGTAAAGAGGGATTACTCCACTTCTAAACCTGAGGAATCCATTGATGATTCACAAGAAGGTGATAGTCCACAACAAGCAAGGGACTCCCCCATTATTGAGTTAACTCAAGGAACACTAGAAGCGGGGCATACCTTAGAGCCACCATTGAAAAAATAGAGGCTTGAGGTAGAAAAACCTTCAAAAGAGAGAAAATAGAGAAGGGTAGTTGATAGAGCTTCTACTCTAGTACCTGGTGATAAGGCTTACCACCATCAATTGAGAAAGGCTATAAGGGAAGGTAAAAAGGTGGTGTCCAAGGAAGATGAAGAATTGCCTCTATTGCTGGGAAAGCATGAAAGAGAATTTTACCGAGAGGAGTTCCTTAGTGATGACCAGTTCATCAAAAGTGAAGAATTTAGGAGCTTCCTCATTTGGAGGAAACAAAGAGAAGATGCTAAGGCTTTTCCTGAGGGGATGAAACTAAGTGAGGAGACTATGCAAGGTCTCACAACTTATGACCCAAGCCTTGAGAAAATCATTGTTGAGGAGGCTAGAGAAATGGTGAAGTCAAGTGGAATGCTTCTGACTCTTGGATAGAACCTCTCCTCAGCTTTCATCATTGACCAAATAAGAAAGAAACTAGAGGGTAGCCCTTTATATGAGGTGCACATAGGAGACATGCTAAGAAGAAGTAGCTATGACCCAAAGTCTCAGGCTTTTTCATTGTGGTATCTTGTTCCCACAACCCAAAAGCCATCCCTAGTAAGTATTGATGATAAGATGGAGGGAGATAAGATTGTCTGGACTATCTAGAACACAACTGATCTTGAGGTGTCCAAGGAAGTGACACACTTTTCCCACCTTAATGAAGCCATGATAGCTTAGTTATCTGATAGGTATGCCAAGTCATTTGAGAACTCCATGATAGTTGCCAAGGATATGGATTTGAAATTGATGATGATCAAGAAAATGGAGGATGAATTATAAGACTTGAAGGCCAAGCTTGAAGAAGATTCAAAGGTAGTTCCTCCTCCTCCTTTGCAAATTGAGGCTCCTTCCCAATCAGAGGCAAAAATTCCTAATAGACCAGTTGAAGACTTGGAAAAGATAAAGCTTGAGGAAACCTTGAAGACCATGTCAGATGTTGTGCAACATAGACTAGATAAAATAAAGGAGAAAATGGACTCAGTCCACCAGTCAGTTGTCCTACTGCTTAAGGAAAATGAGAAGGTGAATGAATCATTGGATAATTTAGAGCCACGTAATAGTATCTGGTCTAGGAGGAGTATGTTCTTTGAAAAGCTTGATACCCTATAGCCACATAAGCTTGAGATCCTTGAGGTAGTTACAGAAGTGTATGAAAAGATAGGGTTGGTTAGTGTTGTTTCAAATTTCTTTAAAGGAAAATCAAATTGGGTAAAAGCAAGGATGGCTATGTTTGATAAAAATTATAGTATCTTCCCTCTCTGTACAATCATGATGTGAGTATTAATAGTTTGGATGAGTGGAGGTTAGGCATGGGTTTGATAGTAATTAAGTAGGAGGGTTTCTTGAGTGGGGATATTTCTTTGGACTTACAAGGATGTAACAACATAATAGACAACTTGATAAAAGTTGAAAATGATTGCACAAAGTGTGTTATAGATGTTAAAGGCATCATTGATTCTAGGTGGGAATTGCAGTTGAAATCATTGCAGGACTTCCAAGGTTATAGTTAGCCTTCAAATTATGATGTAGCTTCCTAGGAGAAAAGTACAAAGAAAAAGAAAAGGAAGCCAGCGGTCTTGGAGCTGTAGGTAGAGGAGGAAGAGTAAGATACACCTAGCACCTGATCCAAAATTCTAGGGAGAGCATGTATCAAATAAAGAATGATGTAAGTTAGCATGTATTGGTGGTCATCATTCATGCAAAAAACTCAAGCAACTACTCTAAAATATCCTCAGAAGAAGGTGCCAGCTGTGAGGATTCCATTTTTTTGAAAGTTGTTCTATTTCTCTAGGCTCTTTATCATCATTGTTCATACTTTTTGTCTTCCTGGTTCCTGGATAGGATTTTACACTCCATGACATACCAATATGCCTATGACTAATATTAAGGATGGGTTAGTTCCAAATGTGAGAAATCTATAGGCAACTGGAGCAACTATAGGGACAAGACTATCCTCTTCACTTCTAGCTCTGTAAAACAAAGGTAGGTACACCTGATCCAATAGATTTAACTTTGTTCCTTATTCAATACTCGATCTTACAATAGATAATAGTGAGAAAGTACTAAGTAACAACCTATTACTCATTGACTCTCCATCACTGGGTAGAACAACTTAAAATTTAAATAAAAGTAAAATAATTGGTAATGATTCAATGTTTTTACAATTACAAGATTCAAATCATTCTTCACAAAGTGAAGATAAGAAAATACAGATCAGTGCCCTATCCATTAGGCAAAGTATCAGAAAGATAGAATGAATACAAAGATACTTGGATAATATCAAGCCTCTAAACATAAATACAAATACCCCAAACCTTTCCTACTTATAGAAAATCCTTGAATAGATTTAGTAAACATACATCCCACTCAGAGCAATATTAAATCAAATCTCAGATCAGAACTCAAAGCTAGACACATACATAAAAATCCTAGAAAGACTTAAAGATCTATAGAATAAACTCAAAGGAGAGACAAAGATTTAATATTTTGTATTAGGTATAACCTTGAACATTGTATACATCATATTCTAGATAATGAGCCTGCAGAATAGTAGCAATAACCTATATTTCTTCTCTATTTCTTTGATAATAATGATAAAAATTACAATCCTTGATTGAGGGTTAGGGTTTCAGAATTTCTATCTTTTCAACTCCTAAACTTCTCAATGCCTAGAATGATCGTGGAAAAATCCTTTATATACAAGGAAAATGGAACAAGCTACCCATCATTCTAGGGTTACCAAATTTAAACTAAAAACCTTTTCAACAACTGCAAAAAATTTACAATAAATACATTTATGAAATAGATGGGATATTTGATCAGGTAGTTGGGATATTTGTAGATGAGCTAGCTTTCTTTTTGTCTTCAATGTTGTCCTTGGCTTTCTTCAACAAATTTGATCTGCAACATCTCATTGTCCATCCTATAATAAACATCTTGATATATCTTACCAACTTTTATAAGACTCAAAAACATATGTCTTTATTCACTCTAGGAGGTAGGTGGAGTTTTGACCTTTTGAACATGAGGTATGTACTAATACCTCCACCTATCATATACCTCTTCGCTTGGGAACTCAAAATTGGCAAACTCAACCTTTTTCTTTGATAATTATTCCCACTCATTTTCAATCTGAGTAACTTTATGCTGACTATTGTCAAACATTGATTTAGCATTTATCAACAACTTGATAACACTACTAATAGAAAAAATGCCACTTAGGACACCAGTCACCCTTTCTGACAAAAGTGCATCCATTTCTTCTCTCCATTGATGTGCTTCTTTAAATTTTTCTTTATCTATGAAAATGGTAGGAACCAGTTCATAGTTTGAAAGCATCAATTCAGCTTTCAACATGCTTGATTTTCTGATGAAATTATCCAAAATGATCCCATACTATACCATTTTCTTGACAATATGATGTACTAGTTTGATCAATGGATCATGATCTTCTTATCCTTTTGACAGCATATGAAATAACTTTATATTAGAAGACCTTTCAATATATTTTTTCAAAGTTGTTGACAACTCCGTCTTCTCCTTATTCAAAGTTTCAAGTAATGAATATAACTTATTTGCATGGTAATGGATAATGGAGGGCTTTAAATCAATAGCAAATTACATGATTGCATCTATTATCTTTTCCTCATACTTTTGGTTTGCTAAAGTTGTGGCCTTTATATTTTCATCCTTTTCTTTCTCAAGTTGCACTCTTATCTCCCTCAACTTATTTGTTTCTTCTGTCAGTCTTTGCTTTTCCCAGGTAATCCTTGCATCCAAATTTGTCTCTGGGTACGGGGATGGTGGTAGCTCAATTATTGGGCTTGAAGATGAAGCCACTGTAGGCTTATCAAAGATCACCAATTGAGGAGACCTATGATCTAAGGGGCCTGACAACTGTACAATCAATTTGTCCTTCTGAATTAGCTCAACCTTGAGCTCATTGTAAGATTTAAGGACCATTTCAAATTTGAGCCTAAGCTCTTCTTTCTCTCTAGCATCCTTTTCTTCCACACTAACATTGAATTTAGCAGTCTCCAAAATTAAATTTGATGCCTGTACACCAGATGTCTCTCCTACTCTTTGCACTAATAAACTACTTGTATACCCTATAAAGAGAGCTTCTTTTCTTCCTCTATCTTCTTCCCTCTTTAAGGACCACATTACTAAGGCTGCATGATCATCAGAAAAGATAGTTCCCCTAGCAGCCTATTTCACCTACTCTGCTATAGCAAGAGTCTCTACCTTACTCTTTTTGATCTGATCAAAGATAATTGCATCAACAATGTCCCACTCTGGCAGAATCAGCACCCCTACAGTATGAACCATGGCCCTTCCTTGTTCAGGAGTAATCTTTTCAAACTGTTTGGCCATCTCTGCCTTGGTTTCATTTTCAATTTCTACTATGTCTTTATCAGGATGTTCCTCCTTTTTCTTTTCACAAATCTCCTTGTATTGGTTTATTTTCATTCTCCATAGGAATTGGGAAAATTCCCTAGTTTTAACAAACTTATCATCAGCAAGGAAAGAATCAATAGCTTGCTTCAAGATAGGGTCCAATTGTTTACTCTCAAATTCATGAACAGTAAGGTCCATGGCCACCTCTTTAGTTGCCTCAAAAATCCTTTCTCGCAATTCATCACTGGGAACCAAGATGTCTCCCTCATTCCTCATTTGTATCAATTTCTCTACTACCCTATGTTCATCTAATGAGATGGGGGACTGAGAAGGGGAATAAGCCTCCTCCCCTAGCCTTACTTCTTATTTCTAGCTCTTAGGAGAGGGTCTCTACATTGCTAGATCATCCATGGGCCTTTTCCCTTTAGAAGTAGAGGGGATATCTTCACCCCTCTGTTGTTGTGGTACAAGGACATTGTAACCACTTCTCCTCTGCACTGTGTAAATTCCCTTTGGAGTCAACTTCATATATCTAGGCTGGCTCAAAATTTGTTTAGCCAATTCAGTGTCTATTCTACTTACTACATCTTTCTTCTCATTTAAAGCATGCATGATGCCTTCAAAATGCTCTATAAGGGCATCCACTTTTCTAGCCCATGGTTCAAAAAATTTCAATGGGTCATAGGCCTTATCAAAATTTCTTATAAATTCTATAGTCTTCTTGTAGAAAACCAATTTTTCTTTCTTAACCTCTTGAGTTTGAAGGTCAAACTCATTTCTTACTATGTCCTTAGGGAAGTTGAACTGATGCTCTATAAGAGCACACCTAATCTTGTTTTTGAACATTCCTAAAAGAAAACCCTCTGTGTCTAAACACCTCACCATTTCTTTGGACATTCTGTAGGGCTGCAAGACCTTATTTAAATGCACCCATCCTCCTTTAGTAATCAAATATTGGTGTGCAATAGTTATGTCTGGGAAGAAAGTTCCCCTTCCCTTACTGGTGAGAATAGACTCCTGCAAGTCACCAATTTGTCTCAAAATCTCTACATATCCAAACTTCAATGGGACTTGATAAGGTAAAATATAAGGTTCTACCTTGCAACCATACACTCTGAAAACTATGGAAAATAGATATAAAATTATATCCCCAAAATTATGGACAATGGTGATGTCTTGGCAATATTCCTTTTGTCTAATCAGTCTCAATAGCTCCCTTGGGTTTCTAGGATTATAAAAGAATAACAAAGTTCTAAGTCTCGAAGCAAAATCCCTGTCAAAAGCAATATAGCTAGCATCCATCCCGTCCCATGATAGAGTTGTGGTGCACAGTTGGACCAGGAGGGTTTATCCATTTCTCTCTTTCACAATATTTATTGTTGAGCTAAAGAACTACTCACCTTTGTATAGGAACATGTGCATAAGCATAGAATACCACCCAAAAGGCCTACTAACCTTCATGTCCTTCATTCCCTATAATCCCTCATGGATCAAATCAACAAGATGAGATGCAAAATAAAAAATCAGTGGCAGCTGGGGGTGTAATGTTTGTACCATCATGAACATGTATGGGATTGGCATATGAGTTGCTTCATCATGCCATAGAATTAGAGTAATAGACTTATAAAATTCTTGTGCTCTTTTACTAAAAAAATCTAGCTTGAAAGTTTCTAGGGTGCTTGCACTTATAACACACATTGATCCAATTTGATCAATGAAATCCTTAGAGCCCCTACTCTCAAAATATCCTTTTGTACCTCATATATCTCTGTAAACTCTTTAAAATCTATCTTATCCAACCCAACAGAAGGGTCATTCAATGAAAAAACCTCCCTAATCTCATCCTCTATAATGCTAGTTAGGTTCTTTCCATTGACATCCTTGACACACCTTGTCACAGGATCATAGCACTTGATAATTTGAATCAATAACTCAATGTCCATGAAAACACTAGGGCATATTAACCTCCCAACATCAAACTACCATATGTTACTAAGGGGGGCACAAGAATTTATTTGTGAATAAGTTTCTTTGAATAAAATAAGACCATTATGCTTCTCTCCCACTCTGGCATCTCTCATCCAGTTACCTCTATCATGGAGTGCCTCAGCCACATAATCCCTAGGGTTTCTTGGGACAATTTATTTCATCCTTGCTACCCCATTATCAGAATGTGGGAGTAATTGCATCAAATCTTCAAAAACCCCTCTTTTGCTATATTCTATCTGACCAGACAAATTCCTTTTTGGCGGCATTTTGAAAATAGGGCTTTATAAAAAAAATTTATGAATACTCAAGAAAACCCTAAACATGATCAACTAGCAATAGAAACTTCTTTGCAAAACCTTCACAGACTTGAAACAACTTTAAACTCAAAAAATAGACCTACCAGACACCTACAAATTCTTGGCCTGAAATCACTTCAAGAGAAAAAATGAGCTCACTAAAAATCCTATGAGAACGGTGAAAAGAAACAATGATTCAATTTTGATGTATACCATCGGCAACTATCTACAATCTATCTGCACATAACACATTTAATCTGCCATTACTAAAAGTTGGTAGCCTCAGTTATTCACAGGACGCAAAAAACATCACTGAGCAAAAATTTCAATTTAGGCCATTGATTTATTTATTTTTTGGTGCATCAGACGGTTGGCAAGTCTATCAGCAAGTCCTTGTACTAATTTTCCTTAAGTTAGTTCTCGACCAATGAAAACATTTCAAAATAACCACGTGGAGAAAAAAGTGACTTAAGTTCACTCTACCTAGAGAGAGTAGGTGTCACCTCATTGCTAAAGTGCTAACCAAAAACTTTTAGAAAAACCATCTCAAGATATAACGACAACCGTCGATGCATTTTGATCAGACGATCACCACATTTTAATAAAACTCCAGACCCACTGTTTGCTTTAAAAACCTTCAACAAATCAGGAAATGCCAAGTTGGACATGTCAGTAGGTGGAAAACCCACCTCATCCTTGGTGTCATACACATTGGAAACCCTAACATGTCACCAATACCTTCGGCCAATTAGAAATGACCACATCATCAAAAAGTTCTGACACAAAGGACCCACCGAACGATCCTCCTCTTTAGACAAGATCAACAGTTGTTGTCGTACCACTAACCTTAAAGAGCATGCATCTTATCTCAATGGTATAACAACAACTATGAGATCTTGTGGTACTTTAACCATCCAAAAACACAAGCCCCACTATGACACATCACAAATCCATCACAAATCATAAACTGCCACGTCACAGAGAACTGACAAGTGGAACCTCTGTCATCTTCATTCATAGTTTGGAAAAATCTTGACAACCACCACATCATAAATCCTGGCAACCAATAAGAAACTGACATATCAACATGACCTAGCACTGTTAGGACCCACCACATACTTTATTCCTTAGAGATGATCTAATGGTCATTGGTATACCGGGATGCTTAAATGGCTATCATCTTGGTCCAATGGTATAGCGACAGTCATAGGATATATTCACTCTTTAGATGCCAGCAAACCATGCTATCAGATGGGCCTACCTAGACAAGTGGCGTATTGTTACTAAAGGGCATGTTAGGGATTCTAACAACTGGGAGTCTTGTAGTGTAATGACAACCACATATTTGAAAAGGTTAATACTTCAGAAAAATTAATTAGAAACTTAGGCTTTGAAAGATATAATTAATTAAAAGGGGATCCCGCTTCCAAAACCTAACTGCACAATAGATAAAGTGATGAAAACTAAGGGTTGACAAAATAACACATGCTTTATTAGGGAGACTAGCAAGCCAAAAAGGTAATGTGAAAACATAACAAGACCTAGGATTAAATTAGGGCTTGTTTTAAACTTAGGGCTTTCAACATGAAATGTTACCTTTAGGGCAAAAACTTAGATTATTTTCAAGAATACTAGCATGAAGCTGAAAAATTTCTTGTATAGTGATAACAGTGGCTCATGCTCAGGGATGTGTATCTCCTGTAGATATAGCGAGAAAACCAGAATCTCCTAGAAAAGCAGACCAGAACAAAACTTTGACTGAAAAAATAGGGAAGTATACACAAAAATCTCAAAACCAAACCTGTACAATGGCTCAACAGCTTTTAAGAGAAATAAAATTTCAAGAATTGACCATGAACTAGCAATTCCATGAGCTCGCCTATTAAATTCTTCAAAAGATAAGAATTCATTCCCCATTTATTTTCAATGACATATGGTCCTAACCAAATAGGATAAAATTTCCCACGATTGCCTTTATCTTCTATTCTTGCATTCTACATCAAGACCATGTCACCATTTGTAAAAGTTCTCTGAGTAGTCCTTCTGTCATACATGACTTTACATTGGGCTTGCATCCTTTCATTCTTATCATGTACTTCATTTCTTACCTCATTGATTTGAATCAGATCATTCATTCTAATTGTCATATCTTCCTCCACATCATCATCATATGCCTAAATGAACTGGTACATCTGTAACAAATTATTTTTGGGTGATCTTGCATTGATTCCATATACCAAGTCAAAAGGGGCACATCCAATTGATTTTTTGATTATTATCCTATCAACCCATAAGGCTTGTAACAATTTGGAATCCCAAGCCTTCTTATTTTTATCCAGGATTCTTTTCAGAATTTTGACCAAACTCTTATTGCTAGATTCTACATGGCCATTACCCTGTGGATGATATGGAGATGAATATGAAATTTTTATACCATTGTTTTGACAAAAAACAAAAAAATCCTCAGACCTAAAACATAATGCATTATCAACAACTATGGTCTCTGGGCAACCAAACCGTGAGAATGTTTTGCATCATAAAATCTGTCACCACTTTGCTAGTTGCTCTTCTTGTAGGGATTGCCTCAACCCACTTGGTGAAATAGTCTTTTACCACCACGATGTAAGAGTGTCCACCACTGGATTTATTAGGGATTTCACCAATGAAATCCATACCCCATTTTTGGAAAGGAGCCTAAACAGAAACAGGTTTGAGAGGTAAATTGCCACCAAATTTTAATTTTCCAACAAATCTTTGACAAGGATCACACCTTTTAACAAACTGATGGGTATCTTTGAAAAGTGAGGGTGACCAAAAACCTAATATGATGACCTTATGGGCTGTTGTCTTTGCCATATAGTGTCCCCCACAAACCCCATTATGCATTTCATCCATCAGAAATAACTTAAGAGCTTCTTACTCATATTCTAAGGTGCAACATAGAATGGTTTTTTCTCAATGTTTAATTTAACTAACACTTTAAAGACTATATATTAACCTTAATCAATACGGATACTACAACATTTCAAATTAACAAGGTGTTATGCACTTGCATTCCTGAGTTTCCAACTCATCCTTCTATGTTGTGCCCTTGTGCCATGTACTAGAGTCTACATACAGAGCTACAGAACTAGATGTATAATATGTATTATGTTAGTAGTTAGATGTAAAAACATAGAGATAATCCCCTCATCAATAAATATCAGATAGAGAAATAAATGGAGTACTTCTCCTACGGATGAGTTTTCTTTTAATAATTATAAGATAAAATTCTAGACCAGATACCATAAAGTGTCAGTTAATAGTATATTTCCAAAAAAAATAAGATTAACATAATATACATTCTATTGCAAAAATATTAACGATATGATTTCTCTCCACCCAACCTATGGCATCATGAGACCCCTGGGATCCTAGCCAACCCCCGAGCAAGTGCAAGCTTTTTGCACCATTATGATCAATAGTGAGATTGATTTCACTATCACAACTTAATAGATAGTGTTTTCCATAAAAGGTCTTGACAACTCTAATTATCTTAATCCTAGTCATCATTTCATAAGTGGTTGAGAATTACCAACTATAAGTGTACTTACTACATTTATGTGTTCTTCAAACAAAATATTCCAATGTAATATTTCAACAAAGAGCATGTTTGAAACAAAACATTTTGTGCTTTATTCAGACAAAATGAAACAAAAGGTTTTCAAAATCATGACTGAAGTTCGAACTTCATATTCTTAGAAAAGGGTAAAACAAAGATGTATGTTTCATAAATAGCAGTGTGTTTGTTCTGTATTTTTCCAATTATGATCAAAGGAAGCCATCTTTCTAGAAAGACCCACATTTTTATACAAGGAAAGCATGCATCTGAAAGTAATAAGTGTAAACAGAGGTTCAAATAGCAACTCAATGTTTTAGCATTGGTTTTTATGTATTCCATGCAAAGAAGAGAACAAAGCTTCTTCTAATAGAGCCCACATTTTTTTTTATAAAACATTAATACCAAGTTCAAACAGAGAGCATGTGTATGGACAAGGGTTTGATACCCATATTTTCAACATGGGATCTTCCATTTTATTTGCATAAGGAGGCATGTTTTTATCATTATAAGTGCCATGTTTTTCTGAAATGTTTTTGCAAGTTTAAACCAAAGAATAAACATATCTAATGCAGAGAATGGTGTCTATTTCTAGTAGTAAACTAGAGGATAATCTTCATATAGAAGTCACATTTTTAAAAAAAATGTTTCCAGCAGCAAATAGAGCCACGTTTTTAACAGAGAACCACATTTTCAGCATTAGATAAAGCTACAAATTATTCAGTAGAGAATGAATCAAATCTCTAGCAAAGAAGACACGTTTTTGTAAAAATCATGCCACGTTTTTAATAGAGAACCACACTTTTAGCATTAGATAAAGCTACAAATTATTCAGCAAAGAATGAATCAAATCTCTAGCAAAGAAGACACGTTTTTGTAAAATTCATGCCACGTTTTTAATAGAGAATGACACTTTCAGCATCAAATAAAGCTACAAATTATTCAGCGGAGAATGAATCAAATCTCCAGTAAAGAAGACACACATTTTTGTAAAAATCATGCCACATTTTTAACAGAGAACCACTTTCAGCATCAAATAAAGCTACAAATTATTCAACAGAGAATGAATCAAATCTCCAACAAAGAAGACACACATTTTTGTAAAAATCATGCCACGTTTTTAAAAGAGAACCACACTTTCAACATCAGATAAAGCTACAAATTATTCAACATAGAATGAATCAAATCTGTAGCAAAGAAGACACACATTTTTGTAAACATCATGCCATGTTTTTGCAAAAAAAAAGAATAACAGAGGGTTCAAAAGTTGAAATCCATAAATGGTGAAACAAAGAAGCATCAAATTTCATAACCGAGCGTTTAGGCCCATGAAATTTTGAGTTATCTATGCAAAAACGTGCGTATTTCACCTAAAACGTGAGTGCAAGTTCGAAACAAAAGCACAATACCACTTCCATGTTCAGATTCATATATTTTGCAAAGAGTCATGGAATTTTTATTTTTTTTGCATTAAAAACATTAACAGATCTCAAGCAAAGAAGATACAAAGAAGCACATTTTTTGAAGAAAAGGAATGTTGACAAAGAACAAAAAAAATTAGAAGACTTACAGTTTCTATTAAATATAGCTGAGTTCTTCCTATTTGTTAGGACCTGATTTCCCTATTTTGCAGAGATATTCAACAGAATGCCAAGTTCCAGCCATCAATAAGTAGTCACCTAGGCTTTCAGCCCCTCTTTCCACAAAAATCCTCCTCAAAACTGCTAAGTTCCCCCTATCCAAAAATGCCCCCAACAAAAATATAATTCATTTGGAATCCACAAGGCAAGCGACTGACAGAGGGTCAAATCAATTGCAGGACAGAGTGCCACATCGCACTTTAGAAGACCAAAAATGCCACCTTCTCATTTCTTAGAATGTTCATGTGTCAATTGCAAGTGGGTCAAAGTTATTTGACACCCCACTTCACTTACTTTACTTAGTTCTACTAAGTTAGTGAAAATGTAGAGAAGTTAGAATAAGGTTTAGATGGTTATTATTTAGTTTTTTTTAATATTTATATTAGAAACTTTTAATATACCAAACCATTGCTAGCCCCTTGGGATTTACATGATAAGGTAAACCAAAAGCTAACTAGTAAGGAAATATCATGTATGGATATTATAATCAAAGTAACTAATTCAATACCTATTTATCAAGAAAATGAATAGAAAGGCATTAGAGAATGTAGGGTGAAATCATTCAATAACGTCATTATGAAATTCAACAAAATTGATGAAAGCTTCAAAAGGCTTAGAGGTGTTTTCCAGAAAATTGATACATTTCTTATCCTTTTCATGATTTCCTTCTGTTAAATATGTTTGTCATTTTACATCTGATTATACTATTTTCCCTTTTCAGTAAAACACATGATCTATGCCATTTCTCAATAAGAGGTTTCTAACATTTTCTATATTATCGAGTAATCTACCATCATTATAATAATGTAAAGTACCTTAAACTAGCATAAAAATCCATAGTAGCAATGTCCATGGTTATCCACCTGTACACTTGTAAAAGTATCAGTAGTCCAAGATAGGTTATGCATATAATCCAATTAAAATGTCATATAAATCAATCTCTATATTTAGAGAAAATAGATCAACATATTATGGCATCCCATAATAACCTTCACATGTTTAAATCTACATTTTCCATTTATGCAATAGAGAAATCAACATGTATCTAAAAAATTGAACACCTCTCCTATCTTGTTACATGACTCAGATCCACATAACCTATACTCATATATATTCTCTAACCATAATGCAAAGCATAATTCATCAATTCAATCAGTCACATATATCAACATATGATTTAGGATTTCAGTTACTTATGTTCATTTAAAACCTAACCATAAGTAGGTGAAACATAACCCAACAAAAATTTGACATCAACACACTTAAGACATCCATACCAACATGCAAGAGTGTATCTTGTAACAATATCATTATCTCAATTCATCACAAGGAGCTCGACTAAAATGTTTGATCCTAGTATACACTAATCCATCCTAAATCAAGACAACCTTGGACTATGTTAAACATTGACCCTAACATCATAAATTCTACTATACCACTATGCAATTCCCACATAATGAAATATGTTATACATTCTCTCTCTATTGAGTCATCCTATCATGTAAGCACATATGTGCATCTTCATGTTCTAAGACCATGATGATTTGCCAAAAGTAATATTACCTCAAAACAATATATCTTAAATTAACATATTCCATGAATTTGTTTGAAAATGAAATCTATTTTAATTAGACTGATGAACTATAGTCAAGATATCTAAGAATTCCATATGCAATCTAAGGAGAATTTAGCAAGAAGTAAAATTACTGCTTACCAGAGTTCTTTTATGATGATGAGAAAGAGAGGGGTACTAAATCCTCCCCCCCTATGTCTCGACTTACTCCTAGAAGTCGCAAGGCTGTAGTGACACCTTCAAGTAGTACTTCTATAAACTTTCCATGTCATCACTTGATCCATAGCACATGGGTACTAACTTCCTGCATGTTAGCATCTAGAAACAAATATGCATTTCCAACATAAACAATATGATAATTGCATTTGTTATGTAAAAATTATTCACAATCATCTCAAAGATAACTATCTATAGAGCTTATTTACTATTCCTCTTTCCATTTTCACAAGCAAGACACATAATATCATAAAATACACTTTTTTTCCATTAATGTATGAGTAGGTAGTGCACCAATCCTTATGCTACACTTCAATTTGGTTATTTCCCATGTTCTCAAAAATACATAAAAGACCATTCAATTAATTCCCACACAAAACAACATACAATGATACACACCATGATAAGCAAGCTGAGTCATATAGACCCTTTTAACACCCCCCTTTTTTTATGAATATATAAGACATCTTTCTAAACATAGATAGCTACAAATCCACACAATCATATGACAATCTACATCACTAGGGTACACATCACTACAGAAGGCTCAGGAGTGGGCCATACCATCACACTCTAGGGTACAATGTACTAGTCTCATACGTATCCATGATCTAAAGTCCATAATCCAATGATACATATATCATGAAGTGGCTTGATGGTACTAAAGTCACTCACGTACATGGCATCTGCTCATATATGGTGAGGCCCACCATACAACACCACGTGACCTACCTCTTGTTGAGGTGTTTAGCCTCCAAGGAAGAGTCACCACTCTAAGGTAGGTAGTGGATATTAGTTTCATAACAGCCTCACATACCCCCATACTCAAGGGTTCCCTGCATCTGCTTCCTCGCATACACTCACCAAGTCTACCTCCTACATCCTTGGGGAGGAATCACATTAGTACATAGGACCAACATTCAAATAACACCAAGGAAAAATAGTTTAGCCACCGAAATCGCAAATGAAAGTAAAAGACTTACCAAAATTCAACAATAAATAACATAAATAAAGATGTTGCAACAGTAATTCATTATAACATAAGTTTCCCAAAAGTTGTGGCTAAACCTTCGCAGTAAAATAAACAATTGTTGGTCTGCACAAGCAACAAAAATCATCGTGAAAAGGCACAACACATCACTATGTGACCATAAATAGTCACCAATGAGGAAGGAGGGAACATCATCTAGCTATCACAATAGCCCTTCATGTGGTGACCCAACAGTCTCTAACCACATGGTATAAACAATAATAATAAGGCATATGCTGGTAATATATCATACGGTAGTGTTCCTTGCGGATATGGCATGCATAGGACACACTCCAAATAGTGATACCCCCAGGGTCATCACTATAGCTAGAGGTATACATGGCTAGGGACCTCCATATGCCTACCACATCCAATGACTGAGCATCCATGGGCTCCCCTCTACAAGCATGCAAGTGTCTGCCAATCACTCTACATCAAGTAGGAATACATAACATACATATACTGCACCTTCACACATCTACATGCATGGCATCATGTCCTCAAGCTTGGCTCGCTACCATTAGCAACATGGCATCACTAACCTCACAATGTTGGAACAATAGTGGGTGTGGCATCCTATCTCTCTACATCATGCCAAAGCATGTGCAGATACGGTATCTGTCATAGTATGGGATACACTTTCCCCACATGCTAGACCACAAGAATATATAAGGATATGAGTCACAATGGTGTCCAATCTATCCATAAAGTATCATGTCAAGCACTGGTACTATGCTCAAGAGCTATGGGGATAAGGAATATACACATATGAACCACATACTTGGGTCCATAGAAGGGGAAGTAGTGAGTACTTTCCTTGGTTAGTGGAAGTTGGCATCATTTCATGCCACTATAATGCATACGCACTAACCTAATAACCAAGAAACTTTGTGGCTGCTACCACCCCTACACATACTGAGTCCTTGTGGGGGAACTAGAGGATAGTGTATCTTACTCCATCCCTTGAATAGTTGAGGCTCATGTCACCTCGTGTTGCCAGACATACACCATAGGTGCTACCCAAGAAAATTGAGTAGTGGAAGCTAAGGTCGCTTCATGTTTCTTGACATTCACCTCACATGCTACCCAAGGGATTGGTAGTAACACTACCCTAGCACAAATTACCCTACAAGCTATAACTTAGTGAGGTAACACACACATACAAGTGTTAACATTTAGTGAATATGGTGTCCCCATACCCATAACAAGCAGATATCTCATAGATGGTGCTTACTCACATCATTCCATGTTACACAAAGCAAGTATGGGTTTCTTCACAACACTCATCACAAGCACTGGTACAGGCTCAATCACATTTGCAAGGGATTACATAACATGTTTACATTACTAGCTTTTCACAACATTCATATCTTTATCATTTTTTAAAAAAAAATTCTTCTAACACCAATGCCATGTTTGATATCATTTTCATCTTTCTACAAGCTAAATATAGCATCCCAAACATTTACATCTCTAATTCACTTTTTGAATATACATAATTTCATCTTTTATGGTAAAAGAAATTCACAATTTAATACTTATTACATAAACACAAGATTCACTTGCATAAGTTTCATAGTCAATTAACATATTCACAATTCTAATGATCAGTATTCAAAAATAAGGACATAATTCAAAATTCCAATTAGGAAAGATAACATGTCTACACTAGTATGCAAGAACTCATTCAATTCTCAATAACCTGGGTACAAGCAAATCATCACTCATTTCAAGACATACAACATTGTTTTCATCTTAGTTGGTGTACTAAAATTATCAAACCATGAGCGTAAAAAGAAAGACACAACACAATAATATTCAAGGTTTAATTAATACCTTCAACCATATCCCCTGTGATCAATACTTTATGTTGGTTGATAATATTTTATTCTTTATCTACATCTATACATTTATTTTGGACCCATAAGTCGTCCTAGTGTTTAACCCAGGGCTCTGATACCAAATGTAATGCCTGACTTATACATACAAGACTAGACATCACATAACCTATTTAATACACTCAAACATAGGAAAACCATGAATTTTTTTTTTTGTTTTTATGCAATACAAGACATGCTACATAAAACAAGCAATAAAGTATCCAACATGATAATACATCTAACTAGAACAATATACTTTATAACAACGCTCAAAGAATGATCAAGACTTGCGATTGTACATAAAAATTTGTTAAGCTGAATTCAAAGTTAAGATTCTAGCTCATCATTTCTACATTTAAGAACCCCTTAGAAAAGTATAAAAGAAGAGACCTTGAAGGCATTGCCTACATACACAAATTCTATAAGACTAGGTATTATTGTTCTAGAGAATAATGGTTTTCCACTATGGGATATCTTTCGACAAGCACAAATGAGCACATTTTCTATGCATAAATGAAGTACCAGGGGCAAAGATGTATTTTTTTATTTTTTTAAAATTCTGATATACTACAATAAGGGTTCTATGATATGATGAATGAAACGGTCTTCTTAGTAAGTGTCAAATGAAGTAGAACAAAAGGAATGATAGTTTTCATGGATCCATTACTCTAAAATGTACCCTGATCTATATTTAAATAATAATAATTATTAACTATCTGAAAAATGGATAAGAAAAGTCATATATGGTTTAGAAGTGGTAAATACATCATCTATGGATTTGAATAGCATACCAACTTTGGACTTTGACCTCTTCAAATAGAGGAGTTTCATCTACAATATATCAAACTTAGTTGATTAGCTACTAGCAAGATTATTATCAAATATTCTAGATTCGTAGCATGACTTTATAGTAAGACAATTGATGCATATGTGTTGTACTTATGATACTTAAAAATGTAAACACAAAAGGCCATAGTAGATGGTTAGACTACAAGAAAAGAAATCTTGATCCCCTAGAAGATGTCAAATGCAATATAAATTAATTATATTATAATATTGTATATACATGCTTACAGAACTTGATTAACAAAATGTTGCTTGATTGTACAAGACACACCTTTATCTGAGTCCAAGATTGGCCATAGTAAAATAGTTGCAATAAAATGCCAAACTTTAACCATTGTCGAATAGAGAGTTGTTTCCTTTCCTCTTATCTCAGACTCTTTTCATGTTCCATTTGTTTTGTCTCCCATCCCAATTATTTTCCCCTGCATACAAGACTACCAACTAGATGCATGATATTAGATCCGTTACGAATTAGATACATGATCATGAAGATAATTTCCTAAACTATAATTTAAATAAATGAATAAGGTTGTAGAGCATCGTAGCAATGATTGTCAAAATAAATGTAAGAGCCAAGAAGAAAGAGTAATCAACTATTATGTTAATTCTTCAAGGAAAATTTATCTAAGTCCCAACAAGGAATCAATTTTAAAAATAAAATAAAATCTCTAATAGTTACAATCCCATTCAAATGTATTTACAAAGAAATTGTTAGAAACTAAAGATCCCCAAGATAACTGAGAGGGGGGGGGGGTGAATCAGTTATTAGATAATTTATCCATTCAATAGCTTTAAACAATATAATCAATGTATTGATCAACCATAGAAAGATACTCATACACAATTGCACAATAACACAAGATATGTTAACTAGGGAACCTCTTGAAAAGAGTAAACCCCGGTGGGAATGATGCCCACAAAATGATGTACTAATATGAAAGTTCCTTATTAGAGGATGGACCCTATTAGGAGTCTTATGAAATACATTCAGTACATATAAATCCCTGTTAGGAGATTTTGAATCCCTGTTAAAAGATTCTAACCCGGTTAAGAGTTTATGGAAGATAGAAGGACCCACTGCCCAAACAGCTTCAAGGCAAGATCTTTGAACCCACTGTCCAAAAGTTCTTAGAATTATTCAACAAAATAATATGAAATATATTACCTCCTTCACATTGTGCTAGACTGCACTCTCTGCTACACAAGATCACAATTCCAGATCTATGTACTCACAAGTCTTCCTTCATCACTGAATTAGCTCTTTTCTTCACTTCATGCATAGATTCACATCACAATCTTCATAGTACACCTTACAATAAGGAAAAAATTCCTTCTTATATACCAAACTCAAATAATTACAAATGATTTGGTCCTCAATTACAAAATAATAAATTCTACACGCTACACATAGAATTCACATAAAACTGTCAGCTTCCACTTACTGTAACTTTCTCCAAACATGTCCTCAAAGTTTGCACTATGAACCACATCATCATTAATGAGTCTCTAACATCCCTTTAATTGCACAAAATTATATTCCATCCCAGCTAAGAGATATCCTCCGATTTATGAACATCGCTACACAGAAACACTGTCTAAACACTACTTTCACCAAAATGCTCATAACTCTTACAAATGAATGAATTTATTTTTGTGTTGTTAACCATAGGTTAATAAAACACCAAAGAACATATGATCAACTGCACAAAAGACAATCTACAATACAACATGTGCGCAAAACAAAACTGTACCTTCTTTCCTGCTAGTATCTAGAATATCACTGTATTGACATCAATGACAATCCAAGTCATGAATTCAACAAAAACTGCTACAAAATGACCGCCAAAAAAATTTTCATTCATTCCTAACAATCTCCCCCATTGGCATTGATGGCAACATAGATGAAAAACATCCAATGTTCCAAAAATCTAATACTGCAACATCACTGCAAAATATCAAATCAAATCTTGCTTCGTTTTCTTATTCAGCTCTCTCATACAATCCATAATGTTTTTCATGTATATCTCTCCCCCATTGACATCAATGATAGGGATTCTATCACTAAGTCAAAAACAACTTAATGTCAAAAAACACTTTTCAGAAAAATACAATAACAAGAGTCCTCATGACTCAGCTCATAAACTCCCCCATAGAGGAAGTTCCAACATCCAATTCAAAAGAAAGATAGGGCTCATATACCACTAGACGGATGCAATCATCTGCATCAATTCTCAAAAATAGGTTGGGGCATAACCCCAAGCATACCTCTCAGATACACAAATGTATCCTTAGGTAAAGGCTTTGTAAATATATCTGCTATCTGCTCCTTTGTACTTATGTACTCCAATCTTACTTTTTTTCTACAACTTTCTCTCTTACAACATGATACTTGATCTCAATATGTTTATTCTTAGAATGTAAAATACAATTTTTTGACATAATCACTATACTGGTGTTATCACAATGTATAACAATAGGCTCATCAAACTTTATTCCAATATCTTTCAACATCTGCTTCATCCAAATAATTTGATTACAATTATTTTCTGCTGCAACATATTCTACTTCTGCTATACTTTGTGAAGTACAATTCTGCTTTTTACTTAACCAAGAGACCAATTTACCTCCAAGAAAAAAGTCTCTACCACTAGTGCTTTACTTGTTATCAATGCTGCTTCCCCAATCTGCATCAGCATAGGCACATAAAGTAAAATCATTAGAATTCTCATACCATAATCCATAATCCATTGTTCCTTTCAGATATCTCAGTATCCTCTTTACTTCTACATAATATGATTCTCTAGGTTCTGCTTGAAATCTTGCTACAATCCCCACTGAATGTGCTATATCAGGTCTTGTATGTGTCAAGTATTTCAATCCTCCAATCATAGATCTGTACTTTTTCTACTCAACTGCTGGTGTCTCATCTTTGCTAGATAACTTATGTCTGGTTACCATAGGTGTTCCAACAGGTTTAGAATCTTCCATTCCAAATATTTTCAATAATACATTTAAATACTTAGTCTGACTTACAAATATACCTTCCTTGCTTTGTGTTATCTATAATCCCAAAAAATATTTCATTTCTCCAATCATGCTCATCTCAAATTCAGTCTTCATTTCATCTGCAAATTTGTCACTAGCTTCATCTTATCCTCCATAGATAATATCATCAACAAATATAACTATAACCAACAAACCATTCTCAATTTATTTTGTGTATAAGTTACTATCTACTGTTCCTTTTATAAATCCTAATTTCAATAAATACTTATCCAATCTTGCATACCAGGTTCTAGGTGCTTGTTTTAATCCATATAAAGCTTTCTTTAACTTACATACCATATCTCCTTCTTGTGTCAAAGGAAAACCTTCAGGCTGCTCAATGTAGACTTCTTCTTCCAATTCACAATTCAAAAATGCTGACTTCACATCCATCTGATACACTCTGAATTTTTTGTAAGTTGCATATGCTAGAAACATTCTCACTGCTTCAAGTCTAGCCACAGGTGCAAAAGTTTCTTCATAGTCAATTCCTTCTTGTTGTGAATATCCTTTACATACCAATCTTGCTTTATTTATTATCACTTCTCCTTGTTCATTCATCTTATTTTTGAATACCCACTTTGTTCCAATCACATTCTTGTCTTCAGGTCTAGGGACCAATTCCCATGTCTTGTTTTTTTCAATCTACTCTAGTTATTCTTTCATAGCATTGATCCAATGTTCATCTTCACAAGCTTCATTAGTAGTCTTAGGTTCAATTTGAGAAATCAAACATAAATGTACCTTATTCTGAGACAAAAATCCTGTATGTAAACTTCCAATAACTTGCTCAATAGGGTGATGTCTTGAAGTATACCTGTTAGGTGTCATAGTTACTGATCTTGTTCTGACTGTAGATTCTTCTCTGCTTTCTTCTTTATTTTCTTCTCTATTCTCTTCTCTATCTTCTTCAGTATGACTTTCATTCAGTAAATCATAGTTAGTTTCAAAAAATAATTTTTCATTTTCAATGTTAGGCTGAGGATGTGCTTCTCCATCAGATTCATAATCAAGCATTCTTTCTTGAATTTTAAACTTCTCATCAACTTTTACATTTTCACTTTCAACAATAGTCTTAGTTCTTTTGTTATAACATCTATATGCTTTTCTTTTTAAAGAATATGCAAGAAATATTCCTTCATCACTTCTAGGATCAAACTTTCCTATATCATCATCTCTCTTAATATAACATTTACTTCCAAAAATTCTAAAATACTTAACTAAGGGTGTATGTCCAAACCATAATTCATAAGGTGTCTTGTTTGTATCTACTTTGATTTGCACTCTGTTCATAGTGTATACTACTGTGTTCACTGCTTCTCTCCAAAAAGTTGTAGCCAAATCATTTTCAAACAACATAGCTCTTGCTGCTTCAGTTATTGACCTGTTTCTTCTTTCTGCAATACCATTTTGTTCTGGTGTTCTAGGGGCTGAAAGTTGTCTTTTAATACCATTCATTTCACAAAAAGTGTTAAACTCTCTAGATGTAAATTCACCAACTATATCAGATCTTAGACAGTTAATCTTCATTCCAAATTCATTCTCAATTTTTCTTTTCCTGATCTTAAATTTATCAAATGCTTCAGATTTTTCTTTTAAAAAATGCAATCCACATCATTCTTGTAAAATCATCAACAAGAATCATAAAATACCTTTCACCATAGAATCCTCTAGTCCTAGTAGGACCACTCAAGTCTGTATGAACAATCTCCAACTTCTCTGTCAAAGTGAACTTCTTATTGGGAAATGAACTCCTTTTCTACTTTTCCATCATACATTCTTTGCAAATCATGTTAGTAGGTTTCATAATTCTAGGTAAATCTCTTACCACAAGTGTAGTGCTCACCTTGACAATATTATCAAAGTTTATATGACAAAACCTTTTATGCCATAACCAACTGTCATCAATCCTAGTTATCAAACATGTCATCTTAGTAGGATTCAACTAAAATACATTACCTCTGGTTCTGGATCCTTTTCCAATCAGATTTCCATCTTTATCTTTTATCACACAAGTTTTCTCAAAAAACCAAACTTGATAACTCTTATCAGCCAATTGTCCAATGCTTAGTAGATTATGTCTTAGTCCATCAACAAAGTAAACATCATCAGTGTTAGTCTTTCTGTCAAGAGTAATAGATCTTATACCCTTAATCAAACAAGGTGCATTATTACCAACCCTAACAATTCCTCCATCATAATTATCTAACTTAACAGACTTTCTTTTATCTCCAGTCATATGATGTGAACAACCACTGTCTATAATCCAATCAGATTTCTTTTCAACTTGTGAAACTAATGCTTTTTCTTCCCTTTTAACAGATTCAGAACTTTCTTCTTTAATTGCTACAAATCCTATTTCCTCAAAGTTATCATTATCACTGTCACTTAAATGTTTTTCAATTCCTGCTTCCAAATCTTCATCATTTTCGTAATAACATTCTTTAGATCTCCTAGGTTTAAAGTTGCTTCTATACTTCTTAACTCTTTTAGGACATTTAGATGCAAAATGACCATATTCTTGACAAGTCCAACATTTAAAGATTTTCTTACCATCTGGTTCTCTTTTTACAAGTAATGCAATACCTTCTTCAATCTTATTATCTTCCTCAGATCTGCTACTGCTCGCATAATCTCCATTCACACTAGTACTTCTTGTAGGTCTAATGCTAAGAGCACTAAATGTTGTTTCCATTCTAGGTAGCTCTCCTGATAATCTCAAGTTCATCTTTGTTGTTTCTAATCTTCCAAGAAGAGTCTCTCTTGAAAAGTTTGATGTACAAGGTATCACTTGTTCAATCATGTACGTTGTCTACTTGAATACTAGTGTCAAATTTCTTAGAATTTTCCATATCACTTCATTCTCTATCTTATCACCTCCATAAGACTTTATTCCTCTCACAATCTTAGACATCCTACCAATATAGCTTCTAATAGATTCATCTTCCATCATTTTGATATCTTCAAATGCACAAATCCAATTATGTAATCTAGCCTTCTTTGCATGTTCATCACCTTCAAAAGTAGAATGTAAAGCTTTCCAAATTGCATGAGATGTTTTCAAACATCTTACCTGACTATATTCATTCACTGGTAGTGCTGACAAAAGTGCTTCTCTTTCAAGTATGTTACACATGAATAGATCTAGTTCATCTTTAGTTCCTGCCTCTAGATTGTCTTCCTCAATGATAGTATTCTCATTCTTTGTAATCAACCAATAACTTGGTCCTAAACACAATAGATGTGTCTTCATCTTTTCTTTCCAGCTATGAAAATTTACTCCATCAAACTTAGGGCTTTCTTTTCTAAAATTTGCCATGGATCTCCTTAAGTTGTTAAACTTTTCTTTCAAGGACCTGTTGCTCTGATACCAATTGTTAGAAAGTAAAGATCCCCAAGATAACTAAGAGGTGGGGGGGGGGGGGGGGGTGAATAAGTTATCAGATAATTTATCCATTCAACAACTTTAAACAATATAATCAATGTACTGATCAACCATAGAAAGATACTCATACACAATTGCACAATAACACAAGATATGTTAACTAGGGAACCTCTTGAAAAGAGTAAACCCCGGTGGGAATGATGCCCACAAAATGATGTACTAATATGAAAGTTCCTTGTTAGAGGATGGACCCTATTAGGAGTCTTATGAAAAACATTCAGTACATATAAATCCCTATTAGGAGATTTTGAATCCATGTTAAAAGATTCTAACGCGGTTAAGAGTTTATGGAAGACAGAAGGACCCACTGCCCAAAAAGCTTCAAGGAAAGATCTCTAAACCCATTGTCCAAAAGATCTTAGAATTATTCAATAGAATAATATGAAATATATTACCTCCTTCACACTGTGCCAAACTACACTCTCTGCTACACAAGATCACAATTCCAGATCTCTGTACTCACAAGTCTTCCTTCATCACTGAATTAGCTCTTTTCTTCACTTCATGCATAAATTTGCATCACAATATTCATAGTACACATTAAAAAAAGGAAAAAATTCCTTCTTATATACCAAACTCAAATAATTACAAATGAGTTAGTACTCAATTACCAAATAATAAATTCTACACGCTACACATAGAATTCACATAAAACTGTCGGCTTCCAGTTACTGTAACTTTCTCCAAACATGTCCTCAAAGTTTGTACTATGAACCACATCATCATTAATGAGTCTCCAACATCCCTTTAATTGTGCAAAATCAGATTCCATCCCAGCTAAGAGATATCCTCTGATTTCTGAACATCGCTACACAGAAACACTGTCTAAACACTGCTTTCACCAAAATGCTCATAACTCTTACAAATGAATGAATTTCTTTTTGTGTTGTTAACCATACATTAATAACACACCAAAGAACATACCATCAACTGCGCAAAAGCCAATCTTCAATACAACATGTGTGCAAAACAAAATTGTACCTACTTTCTTGCTAATATCCAGAATATCACTGTGTTGACATCAGTGACAATCCAAGTCACGAATGCAACAACAACTGCTACAAAATGACTGCCAAAACACTTTGCATTCATTCCTGATAGAAATAACTTAAGATCTTCTTACTCATATTCTAAGGTGCAACATAGAATGGTTTTTTGTCAATGTTTAATTTAACTAACACTGTAAAGACTATAGATTAACCTTAATCAATACGGATACTGCAACATTTCAAATTAACAAGGTGTTATGCACTTGCATTCCTGAGTTGCCAACTCATCCTTCTATGTTGTGCCCTTGTTCCACCTACTAGAGTCTACATACAGAGCTATAGAACTAGATGTATAATATGTATTATGTTATTAGTCAGATGTAAAAACATAGAGATAATCCCCTCATCAATAAATATCACACAGAGAAATAAATCTAGTACTTCTCCTACGGCTAAGTTTTCTTTTTATAATTATAAGATAAATTTCTAGACCAGATAGCATAAAGTGTTAGTCAACAATATATTTCCAAAAAAAATAAGATTAATATAATATACATTCTATTGAAAAAATATTAACGACATGATTGCTCTCCACCCAACCTATGGCATCATGAGACCCCTGGGATCCTAGCCAACCCCCGAGCAAGTGAAAGCTTTTTACACCATTATGATCAATAGTGAGATTGATTTCACTGTCACAATTTAATATATAGGGTTTTCCATAAAAGGTCTTGACAACTCTAATTATCTTAATCCTAGTCATCATTTCATAAGTGGTTGAGAATTACCAACTGCAGTGTACTTACTACATTTATGTGTTCTTCGAACAAAATATTCCAATGTAATATTTCAATAGAGAGCATGTTTGAAACAACACATTTTGTGCTTTATTTAGACAAAATGAAACAAAAGGTTTTCAAGATCATGACTGAAGTTCAAACTTCATATTCTTAGAAAAAGGGTAAAACAAAGATGTATGTTTCATAAATAGCAGTGTGTTTGTTCTATATTTTTCCAATTATGATCAAAGGAAGCCACATTTGTAGCATGACCCACATTTTTATTCAAGGAAAGCATGCATCTAAAAGTAATAAGTGTAAATAGAGGTTCGAATAGAAACTCTATGTTTCAGCATTGGTTTTTATGTATTCCATGCAAAGAAGAGAACATAGCTTCTTCTAACAGAGCCCACATTTTTTTTTTATAAAATGTTCATACCAAGTTCAAACAGAGAGCATGTGTATGGACAAGGGTTTGATACCCATATTTTCAACATGGGATCTTCCATTTTATTGGCATAAGGAGGCACATTTTTATCATTATAAGTACCACATTTTTTTGAAACATTTTTGCAAGTTTAAACTGAAGAATGAACATATCTAATGCACAGAATGGTGTCTATTTCCACCAGTAAATTGGAGGATAATCTTCATATAGAAGTGAGATTTTTTTTTAAAATGTTTCGAGCAACAAATAGAGCCACGTTTTTAACAGAGAACCACATTTTTAGCATTAGATAAAGCTACAAATTATTCAGTAGAGAATGAATCAAATCTCTAGCAAAGAAGACACACATTTTTGTAAAAATCATGCCACATTTTCAACAAAGAACCACACTTTTAGCATCAGATAAAGCTACAAATTATTCAGCAAAGAATGAATCAAATCTCCAGCAAAGAAGACACACATTTTTGTAAAAATCATGCCATGTTTTTAACATAGAACCACACTTTCAGCATTAGATAAAGCTACAAATTATTCAACAGAGAATTAATCAAATCTCTAGCAAAGAAGACACATGTTTTGGTAAAAATCATGCCACGTTTTTAACAAAGAACCACACTTTTAGCATTAGATAAAGCTACAAATTATTCAGCAGAGAATGAATCAAATCTCGAGCAAAGAAGACAACGTTTTTGTAAAAATCATGCCATGTTTTTAATAGAGAACCATACTTTCAGCATCAGATAAAGCTACAAATTATTCAACAGACAATGAATCAAATCTCCAGCAAAGAAGACACACATTTTTGTAAAAATCATGCCACATTTTTGCAAAAAAAAGGAATAACAGAGGGTTCAAAAGTTGAAACCCATAAATGGTGAAACAAAGAAGCATCAAATTTCATAACCGAGGGTTTAGGCCCATGAAATTTTGAGTTATCTTTGCAAAAACATGGGTATTTCACTTAAAATGTGAGTGCAAGTTTGAAACAAAAGCACAGTACCACTTCCATGTTCAGATTCATATATTTTGCAAAGAGTCATGGCATTTTTTTTCTCTTTAAAAATGTTAACAGATCTCATGCAAAGAAGATATAAAGAAGCATGTTTTTTGAAGAAAAGGAATGTTGACAAAGAGCAAAAAAAATTAGAAGACTTACAGTTTCCATTAAATATAGCTGAGTTCTTCTTGTTTGTTAGGGCTTGATTTCCCTATTTTGCAGAGATATTCAATAGAATGCCAAGTTCCAACCATCAATAAGCAGTCAGCTAGGGTTTTTGATGCAGGAGCATCCTGGGTGTAAGAGCAATCTTGCATCACCCAAAAATATTTCTATTTTTATATTCAATAAGGGCTATTTTGTGCAGAGCTGCTATTTATGGAAAGTTACTATTTTTGGTAATTTTTGTATGTGCTCAGAATGATTTGATTTCTTTCTTGGAGGTTCATTTTGGTCATACAAATCTGCCAGTAAAGTTTCATTGCCAGATCAAGTGTATATTGGAAGATATTAAAGATTTTCGGTATTGGCAGCAGGGTACAGAAACTTTGAACTCAGTTTTGAAGGCTTTAGAGGCCCCGGATGAGGTCAAAAATTTGGGTGATGGGCGCTTGTGCGGGTCAAGCCTGTAGAGCGCTTCGTGGCATTTCAGAAATGGGGTTATAATAGCCGATCGGGTCAACTGGTGATGACTTATGGTCTTCGGAAGTTGGGCCACCTGAAATGGCGAAAAATAATTTTCTTCAAAATTTCTGTTCGGGTTTCAAAGGTTATCTTGAGCCGACTATGATGTAATAAAATGTAAAATAAAATAATTCTAAGTTTGGTCGGCCTTATTGGCTAAAATTCTGGAACCTTCCCAGGCGGTGGATAATTGCCTATATAAGGAAGGCTGTATTATTGTCTTAGGAGTTTAGAATAGTTCTGGGTAGTAGATCTGGGTAATAGTTCGAGGCTTTGTCCTACAGAATATTGTAAGGGAATGCCCATGTGGCTTTGCATGTTGTAATTCTAAAAATTTGTAATTCCACATTTGTGGAGATAATAAGAAGCCAATTTTCTGTTCTTGCATATTATTGTTGTTGTTTCTCTATGTCTGTTATGTGTTTGTGGTATTAAGGGGAGCACCCTTCATCAAGTGGTATCAGAGCTAAGTTTTCTTGAGTGTGTAAACAGATCACCGACTGTGAGGCAGATTGCACCAGGACCGTGGTTAGGGTTTCAGCGCGCATCACGAAAATGCCTCCACGAAGAGAACATGGCAAAAGACCTGGTGTTGTGACACCTGAGGTTAGAGAGTTGCAAAGACAAGTGCGAGTATTGCAAGAAGAGATTCAAAGAGGAATGAATCTTAATGTCAGAGATGAAAGCGAGGATGAAGCCGAAGAAGAATATCAAGAAGGAGAAGTTGAAATTGTGAACCAGGAGGAAGAAAGACTTTTTCGGGCGATTTCCAAGATTGGGAAAAGACCTAAGATTGAGGTTCCTACATTTTCTGGAAATCTTAACCCAGAGGAATTGATCGACTGGATCAATGAATGTGAAGAATATTTTGAGTATGAAGATGTCGAGGATCCTGATAGGGTCAAATTTGCGAAGGCCAGATTGAAAGGTCATGCAAAGATCTGGTGGCAATAAATTCAATTAGAGCGAAATAGAAGAGGGAAAGATAAAATCACAAGATGGGATCGGATGGTGGATAAATTGAAGTGACAGTTCATTCCTGTTGATTATGAGCTTGACCTACTGAAGAAAATGCAGAGTTTGAAGCAAGCAGGAAGATCTGTTCAGGAGTATACAGAGGAGTTCTATCGACTTCTCATCAGAACAGGCCATGTAGAAGCTGATAAGGAGAAAGTTGCCTGATACCTTAATGGGTTAAGACTGAGCATTCAGGAGGAGCTGAATCTGGTTTGAATGAACAGTATTGAAGAGGCATACCAGTTTGCCCTAAAAGTAGAGGAAAAGCTGAACAAGAAGTTTGAGAGCAGACAAAACGGAAGAGGTCGTGGTGGACGATCTGGTGGATGGTCATATGGTGGCCGAAATGAAGATCTGAAAAAGAAGGATGAGGCCAGTAGCAGTCAAAATCAGCGAGGAAATAATTCCAATCACTTCCAGGATCAGAATAATAGAGATCAGAGAGGAAGAGGAAGAGGACAAGGATCTGGAAGAGGTGGCTTCCATGGAACATGTTTTCACTGTGGAGAAGAAGGTCATAGGGCATTTGAATGTCCTCAGTGCCAAGGCAGAACGGACAAGAGAAATGAAGGCCAGGCCAGAGTTGCACATGTAGATGAAGATGTCAGATCATCAAATTCTGAAGATGCTGAAAGAGGAGAAATGTTGATTAATAGAAGATTCCTGTTGAGTGGTGAGAATGAACCTGAGCAAAGGAGGAGCCTGTTTCGCACCAGGTGCAAGTGTGAAGGTAAATGTTGTGATATGATTATTGATAGTGGAAGCACTGACAATTTGGTGTCAGAAGAGATGGTGACAAAGTTGAAGCTTAAGAGACAGAAACACCCACATCCATATCGGATTGCCTGGGTGCAGGATGACCACAAGGTCATGGTCAATGAACAATGTCTGGTGAAGTTCAAGATTGGTGGATACCAAGATGAGGTATTGTGTGATATCATATCTATGGATGCATGTCATATGTTGTTGGGTAGACCATGGCAGTTTGACAGATGTGTTGTACATGATGGTCGTGTGAATACCTATTCCCTGACAAAGGATGGAGTGCGGCATAAGCTAAAACCATTGAAGGAGACTGAAGAAAAGGTATGTGGTAATGCAAGGATAACTTTTGTTGATGGAAGAAATTTTCTAGATGGTATGAGGCATGAGCATGTATGTTTTGCTTTAATTCCAAAAGTTGGTAAAGAGGAAGTAGAAGATGTTCCTGTAGAAGTTGCAGATTTGCTAAATGAGTTTCAAGATATTGTATCTGATAACGTGCCTGATGGATTACCACCAGTCAGGAAGATCAGTCATCAGATGGACTTGATCCCAGGAGCGAGTTTGCCAAATAAGGCAGCACACAGAATGACACCTACAGAAAGTGAGGAGTTGAACAGACAAGTACATGAACTGTTACAGAAAGGATTGATCCGTGAGAGTCTGAGTCCCTGTGCTGTACCAGTAGTATTAGCACCAAAGAAGAATGGAGAATGGAGGATGTGTACAGATTCTAGGACAATAAACAAGATCACAATCATGTACAGGTTTCCATTGTCACAAATGGATGATATTATGGACTGTTTGAGTGGAGCTGTGTATTTTTCAAAGATAGATCTGAAAAGTGGATATCATCAGATTTGGATCAGAGAAGGAGATGAATGGAAGAATGCCTTCAAGACAAAGGAAGGACTATATGAGTGGTTAGTCATGCCTTTTGGGCTAACCAATGCACCGAGCACTTTCATGCGGCTCATGAACGAGGTTCTGAAAGAATTTCTGGGTAAGTTTGTCATTGTTTACCTAGATGATATTTTGATCTTTAGTAAGACATTGGATGAGCATATGATGCATATTCGTATGGTATTTGAGAAGTTGAGAGAAGAGAAATTATTGATTAATTTGAAGAAGTATAGTTTTGTGAAGAAAGAGTTAGTGTATTTGGGATTTGTAGTTTCAGCAGAAGGTCTAAAAATGGACCCAGAGAAGGTACAGGCTATCCTTGAATGGCCTACTCCAAGGAGTGCTACTGAGGTAAGATCTTTTCATGGTTTGGCTAGCTTTTACAGAAATTTTATCCAAAATTTTAGCAGTATTTGTGGACCCTTGACTGAAACAATGAGATGGGATAGAAAAGAGTTTAAGTGGACTAATGGGGCAGAAAAGAGTTTTCAATTGTTGAAACAAAAAGTTATAGAACAACCTGTTTTAGCACTTCCAGATTTTAATAAGGTGTTTCAAGTAGATTGTGATGCTAGTGGTACTGCAATAGGAGCTGTTCTGAGCCAAGAAGGTAAACCTGTTGCTTATTTCAGTGAGAAGTTAAATGATGCCAAGAGGAAATATTCTGTTTATGATCAAGAATTTTATGCTATAGTTCAGGCATTAAAGAAGTGGAGACATTATCTGCTTCCTAAGGAGTTTGTTTTGTATACTGATCATCAAGCTTTGCAATATTTGAATAGTCAAGGAAAGTTGAATCAGAGGCATTTGAAATGGGTTGAGTTTTTGCAGAGTTATACATTTGTTTTGAAACATAGGAGTGGAAAGTCTAATAGGGTTGCAGATGCTCTTAGCAGAAGGCAAATATTGCTGACAGAAATGCAGATTGAAGTGGTTGGGTTCAAGGAACTCAAGAATTTGTATCTAGAGGATCCTGATTTTGGTGAAGCTTGGAAAGCTTGTAAAGAACCTATTACTCTAGATAGGATGAAATGGTTGGATTTCATCATCCAGGATGATATGCTATTCAGAGGGAGTCAGTTGTGCATTCCACGAAGTTCTATGAGGGAGAATCTCATCAAGGAGAAGCATAGTGGAGGATTGGCTGGACATTTTGGTCGTGATAAAACCTTTGGTTTGGTTAGTGAATTATTATTGGCCACAGTTGCAGCAAGATGTGAAGAAGTTTGTACAGCGTTGCAGAGTATGTCAGATGGCGAAAGGAGTGAAGCAGAATATAGGATTGTATCAGCCATTACCTGTACCAGAGAAGCCTTGGGAGGATATCAGCATGGACTTTGTTCTTGGTTTACCGAGGACTCAGCGGGGACATGATTCAATTTTTGTGGTGGTTGACAGATTTTCAAAGATGGCACATTTCATTCCCCGCAAGAAGACTAATGATGATGTTCATGTAGCAGAATTGTTTTTCAGAGAAGTAGTGAGACTTCATGGTTTGCCAAAGACCATAGTTTCAGATCGGGACACTAAGTTTGTTGGATATTTTTGGCATACATTGTGGAAGAAGTTGAAGACAGATTTGAAGTTCAGTTCATCACATCATCCACAGACTGATGGACAGACAGAGGTGGTGAATAGGAGTTTGGGAAATTTGCTGAGATGTTTGGTTGGAGATAAGCCAACGGGATGGGATTTGATTTTACCCCAGGCAGAATTTGCATACAATAATTCTGTCAACAGGAGCACTGGTAAATCACCATTCCAGATTGTAAATGGAAGTAGTCCAAGAAATGCATCTGAATTGAGGAAGATAGATAAAGGAGAAATGAGTAGTGCTGAAGCTGAGGATTTTGCAGAACACTTGAAGAACATCCATGAAGAGGTGAGGAATCATATTACCAAGATGAACGCACAGTATAAGGCTAAGGTAGATGAGAAAAGGAGGTATAAGGAATTTCAGGTCGGTGATGAAGTCATGGTTCATTTGCGGAAGGAGCGGTTTCCAGTTGGTACATATAACAAGCTGAAAATGAAGAAGTTTGGACCATGCAGGATACTGAAGAAACATGATTCGGGAAATGCATATGAGGTAGAATTGCCTATTGAGCTGAATATTTCACCAGTGTTTAACATTTCAGATCTGACAGAGTATCATGAAGGAGGTGTTGAAGATGAGATCACAGCAGCACAGTGGAGTATTCCAGCAACTAGTTCAGACACTAAGGAGATTGAAGATATACTAGATAGTCGTGTTGGTAGAAGCACAAGGAACAAGACATATGAAGAATATCTAGTCAAGTGGAAAGGATGACCTGTTGAAGATTCATCATGGCTAACAAAGGAGGAGGTTAACCATCTTGGTTTTCCTCTACACACCTGAGTCGTGACAGGGTCACTTCTCAAATTACCCCAGGTGTCTGATGTAGGAGCATCCTGGGTGTAAGAGCAATCTTGCATCACCCAAAAATATTTCTGTTTTTATATTCAATAAGGGCTATTTTGTGCAGAGCTGCTATTTATGGAAAGTTACTATTTTTGGTAATTTTTGTATGTGCTCAGAATGATTTGATTTCTTTCTTGGAGGTTTATTTTGGTCATACAAATCTGCCAGTAAAGTTTTATTGCCAGATCAAGTGTATATTGGAAGATATTGAAGATTTTCGGTATTGGCAGCAGGGTATAGAAACTTTGAACTCAATTTTGAAGGCTTTAGAGGCCCCGGATGAGGTCGAAAATTTGGGTGACGGGCGCTTGCGCAGGTTAAGCCTGTAGAGCGCTTCGTGGCGTTTCGAAAATGGGGTTATAATAGCCGATCGGGTCAACTGGTGATGACTTATGGTCTTCAGAAGTTGGGCCACCTGAAATGGCGAAAAATAATTTTCTTCAAAATTTCTGTTCAGGTTTCAAAGGTTATCTTGAGCCGACTATGATGTAATGAAATGTAAAATAAAATAATTCTAAGTTTGGTCGGCCTTATTGGCTAAAATTCTGGAACCTTCCCAGGCGGTGGATAATTGCCTATATAAGGAAGGCTGTATTATTGTCTTAGGAGTTCAGAATAGTTCTGGGTAGTAGATCTGGGTAATAGTTCGAGGCTTTGTCCTACAGAATATTGTAAGGGAATGCCCATGTGGCTTTGCATGTTGTAATTTTGAAAATTTGTAATTCCACATTTGTGGAGATAATAAGAAGCCAATTTTCTGTTCTTGCATATTATTGTTGTTGTTTCTCTATGTCTGTTATGTGTTTGTGGTATTAAGGGGAGCACCCTTCATCAGTTTTAGCCCTTCTTTCCATAAAAATCCTCCTCAAAACTGCTAAGTTCCCCCTGTCCAAAAATGCCCCCAACAAAAATATAATTCATTTGGAATCTGCAAGGCAAGGGACTGATAGAAGGTCAAATCAACTACAGGACAGAGTGCCACATCACACTTTAGAAGACCACAAATGCCACCTTCTCATTTCTCAGCACGTTCATGTGTCAATTGCAAGTCGGTCGAAGTTATTTGACCCCCCACTTCGCTTACTTTAATTAGTTCTACTAAGTGAAAATGTTGGGAAGTTACAATAAGGTTTAGATGGGTATTATTTAGTTTTTTTTTTATATTTATATTAGAAACTTTTAATATACCAAACCATTGCTAGCCCCTTGGGATTTACATGATAAGGTAAAACAAAAGCTAACTAGTAAGGAAATATCATGTATGGATATTATAATCAAAGTAACTAATTCAATACCTATTTATCAAGAAAATGAATAGAAAGGCATTAGAGAATGTAGTGTAAAATCATTCAATAACGTCATTATGAATTTCAACAAAATTGATGAAAGCTTCAAAAGGCTTAGAGGTGTTTTTCAAAAAATTGGTACATTTCTTATCCTTTTCATCATTTCCTTCTATTAAATATGTTTGTCATTTTACATCTGATTATACTATTTTCCCTTTTCAGTAAAACACATGATCTATGCCATTTCTCAATAAGAGGTTTCTAACATTTGCTATATTATGGAGTAATCTACTATCATTATAATAATGTAAAGTACCTTAAACTAGCATAAAAATACATAGTAGCAGTGTTCATGGTTATCCACCTGCACACTTGTAAAAGTATCAGTAGTCCAAGATAGGTTATGCATATAATCCAATTAAAACATCATATAAATCAATCTCTATATTTAGAGAAAATAGATCAACATATTATGGCATCCCATAATAACCTTCACATGTTTAAATCTACATTTTCCATTTATTAAATAGAGAAATCAACATGTATCTAGCGAATTGAACACCTCTCCTATCTTGTTACATGACTTAGATCCATATAACCTATACTCATATATATTCTCTAACCATAATGCACAGCATAATTCATCAATTCAATCAGTCACAGATATCAATATATGATTTAGGATTTCAGTTCCTTATGTCATTTTATTTAAAACCTAACCATAAGTAGGTGAAACATAACCCAATAAAAATTTGACATCAACACACTTAAGACATCCATACCAACATGCAAGAGTGTATCCTGTAACAATATCATTATCTCAATTCATCACAAGGAGCTCAACTAAAATGTTTGATCCTAGTATACACTAATCCATCCTAAATCAAGACAACCTTGGACTATGTTAAACATTGACCCTAACATCATAAATTCTACTGTGCGACTATGCAATTCCCACATAATGAAATATTTTATACATTCTCTCTCTATTGAGTCATCCTATCATGTAAGCACATATGTGGATCTTCATGTTCTAACACCATGATGATTTTCCAAAAGTAATATTACCTGAAAACAATATGTCTTAAATTAACATATTCCATGAATTTGTTTGAAAATGCAATCTATTTTAATTAGATTGACGAACTATAGTCAAGATATCTAAGAATTCCATATGCAATCTAAGGAGAATTTTCCAAGAAGTAAAATTACTGCTTACCAGAGTTCTTTTACGATGATGAGAAAGAGAGGGGTACTACAAAGTTTTCCCTCTACCACACCAAAGGCACACTTCTTTGGGTTCAAAGAATCCCCATATTCTAATGCTCTGATTAAATTTTTTTGTAGATGTTGGCAATGTTGTTCCTCCTTGGCTAAGAAAGCTGTCAAGTCATCTTGATACACCACCATAAATCAGCAAAGGCAACATCCATAGCCCTTTGGAAAGTATCACTGGCATTAGTCAACCCAAAAGGCATCCTAACATAAACATATGTGCCCCATGGGGTTGTGAATGCAAGTTTAAATTGCTCTATGTCCTTAACTATAACTTGGTTGTAACCAGAAAATCCATTCATCTTAGACATTAGTTCAGATCTAGTGACCTTCTATAACATGTTCTCCATATTTGGCAATCCATAGTTATCCTTCAGAGAGTTTATGTTAAGATTCCTAAAATCTACACATAACCTGATATCACCATTTTTCTTTCTAACAGGCACCAAATTTGAAACCCAAGTGGAATGTCTAATAGGCTTGATTATTCTAGTATCCATCATCCTTTTAAGTTCACCTTGCATTGTAGGGGCCAAGGTAGGGTTAACAGGTCTCAACTTCTATCTAAAAGGCTTTGTGCCTTCTTTGAGTGGAATTTCATGTTGGAAGAGGTCCTCTCTATAGGCTTTAAGATCTTCATAGGACCAAGCAAAAACATGCCTAAATTTTCTAAGAAGGTCAATCAAAATTTTCCTACTTGGGGATAGACACTTGCCAATATAAACTTTGTTAGGGACAAATTTTATTCGTAAGTTTATTTCTTCAAGCTCATCAATTTTATCAATATTAGCAGAGAATGCCTTGTCTTTATTATCAAATGCTCTCTCAGGAGAAACTAATCCTTTGGGAACTCTATTTGATTTCAATTGTAAAACTTCCTTCCCAAAGATAACCTCTTTAGCATCCACTGTATCAACATAAGCACTGAAATCCATTTCTTTATCACCAAAATGAGATTCACAATGGAGAAACCTTAATATGTCCTAGTCATCAGAGAAAACTTGCCAATTATATAGATTGTCAGGGATAGAAGGCTTGGCTTGCACCTCTATTTTAGAAACATCTGCAAATTTTACATCCTCTGGTCTAAGTGCTATATTAGCCAATAAGTCTGCCATTCTATTCTGACCTCTTTCCATCCAACAAATATTAAAAGCATTAAAACTTTCAATCTCATCCCACACTGCGTTCCTGTACTGCCTTAATCTCTGATTTTTTGAAGTATATTTTGATCTTACTTGGGATACGATTAACTCAGAGTCACCTATTACTTTCAAACATTTTATGCCATGCCTTGATGCCAGTCTTGAGCCGATTAATAAAGCCTCATATTTTGCAACATTATTTGTGCATGAAAATAGCAAAGAAAAGGAGAATTTGAATGTTTTACGATTCAAAGATATAAGCAATATTCCAGCTCCGGACCCCTCCTTTGAGTTTGCTCCATCAAAATACATAGTCCAGAGACTATCAAGATCAATCCATCCCTGCTGGCTTTTTGATTCATGGGTAGGTTCAATACCTTCCTCTACTTCCTTTGAACTTTCAAATCATTAATGTCAGTATCAAGGAAACAATTCATGGTATCTTCTTCTTCTTGTTCAATCATGTGTGGAGTTCTAGATTCCCTGGTGACCTTGATACTCTATCCTTCCAAATTAAAAGTGGCAAATGAAAAGTCACACTGTATGCTACCTCCCATGGAAGAACTCCACTTTCTTGATAGTAACATCCCATACTGGGGAGGAATATCCACTACCAAGACACTCATGGTCAGTAGTGTATTGGGCTATGCAGCTAATTTGTAAGGGAGGGCCTTGATAGTACCAACAACTGGTACTTCTCTTGAATCCATTGCTTGACATCTACCATGAGGTGTGTCCACTTTCAATCCCAAAGATTTCATAACCTCAGTAAGCATAACAGTATTTGATGCTCCAGAATCGATCATGAATTTTTTTAGCAACTTTCCATTTATCTGCAGAATCAAGAAAAAAGGATCAATTGTCCCCGCTATAGTGCTAACAAAATTTGTATCCAAATAAATTTGAGGGATTTTTGAAACAATCTCCTCACTATAATTTCCATCTTCATCATTCATAGTTTCTATTTGTTTCTCAGTTCCCTCTATTTTCTGAGGGTCCACAGATACCACACCATTTACCCAATTTAGGGCCTTCTCCTTATATTCTTCTATCCTCATCATTTCCAGCAATGGAACCTTAACAGTAATCTATGAAAATAGTTTACTCATATCAATTGGAACATATTTTGGATGAGAACATTAGGTTTTGAATTTGCAATCTCTTTATCAGTTTCTTGAATGGGTATATCTGCAGCTTTTTTATTTTGGACTTCATTCCCTTTCTACAATACTGGCACTTCGTCAATAGTGGGTTTGGGTTTCACCTTATAGACAATATTAGGCTTGGAATTTTTCTTTATCTTGACCTTATCAACAAGACTGGTATCCTTAGGCTTGTCTTGTGATACTTTTACATCTTTATCTGTCTTTTTGATAAAAATTACAGCAGGCTTCTGCCCTGAATCACCAACAACTCTATTTCTCAAGTTATAATTTAATTTTTCTTGAGTAACCATATTGGTTGTTATCAAGGAAATCTCCTCATCATAAGGCCTTCTTAAAGTAGTTGTTTCTTCATTCCTTTGAATGTTACACTGGACAAAATCTGTTTCAACATCTTCATTATCTGAAAAAACCTGTTGATGATATGATTCAGTTCTAGCTTGAGAATTAAGAATATCTTGATTTTCATCTTCTTCACTAGAATCAACTTCATCCCAAACATGGGAAGAAATCATTCTGCACCCCTGATCATCATAAGGTTGATCCTCATCAGATTCTTTCTCTTCATGTGAAGAAACACTTTAAGATATGACACAATAATTTGGATCACGTGGTGACTAGCAAGCAATACACCATGGGACCTCTCCAGCCACATTCATTGAATTTCTTTGGAATGGATCAGGGGTTCTATCATTTGGCTTATCCATTTTATCAGGAAGCATAGGCTTCCCATCTTTCCACTGAGTATTATATGGGTAGTTCTGCATTCTTGGCAATTTGTTGAAGTTATTAAATGGAGGCTTATCTCCTCCTATAGCTTTATTAATTCTATTTTCACTAGGCTTCAGATCTTTTATTGCTTTTAAAATTTTCTTTAGGCTTTCATCATCCTTAGGTTTAACACCTTGAGGTTTTCTTGGATCCTTTCTATTCAACAATCGTGATCTGTTGTCTTCCCTTCTTCCCAAATTTCCTAAAATTCTTTGGTTGCTCTCTATGTTCATAGCTAGCTTGTAGGCTTCAACAAGACTCCTTGGATTTTTGTCCCTCAAAAGGTAACCAATCTTTTAATCAAAAAAATTTAGATATGTGGCAAGACACACCCTATCATCTAGTCTGATAACTTAGAGGAGCTTATGCATGGCCTTTTGGAATCTGACATTAAACTCAACAACATCCTCATTGAAATTCTTTTTTATGTTATTGAATTCATTTAGCATAAAACCTTGATGAGTTTTTTCACCATACTGTTCCTTGAAACAATGTCTAAGTTGTTGCCATGATCCTATGCTACCATGTGGCAAAGCCCTAAACCAATCCCTTGAATCCTTTGTTAGAGATTGTACAAATAATTTCATTATAACATCATCTGGCACAATCTTATAATCATCAATCACATCAATAAATTTTTTTAGGTGCTCTTCACAAGTAACAACATTACTTCCAATAAACTTAGGGAGCTTCTTCCTAATCTTTTCAGGGATAGGGTTAGGATACCCAAGGATACCAGTGAAGACCAACTGTTTACATCTTTCATGTACATCACCTATGTTAAATACCAGCACCCTGAGATGTGGAAGAATTAGTATTTGTAGTGATAGGAATTTTAAGTCCACCTGGTGGGGGAACATTAGTTGTCTGATTTGCTAAATTTGTGACATTTGCTCCTTGTGTCATAGTAGAACTAGCAAAATTTGTGGGTCCTGCAGACCTTCTAATAAAATCAATCTTCCTTTGCATTTCTAATGTGGCAGCTTCTAATTCTACCTTTTCAAGTTCCTTAGCTAGCATTTCCTATTCCCTCTTGGCCTTTACAAGGTCTGCCTCCAATCTTTGAGTGGAATCTAAGGGAATTTTTGGGACTAGAGGCTCTTTAATTGAAATGCCCACTTCCTTCTACTTTTCCTTATCCTTTGGATCCCTTGTTTCAAAAGTCTGATGGACAACAAGAAGTTCATTTGTCTGTTCAGAAATGGGAATCTAATAGCTGCCTTCTTAATTGGTTAGCCCTTATCATGGCATGTATGACCTTTTCTTCCTTTTCATTTTCTCTCTTCTTCCTAATGGCTTCTTGTTCATGAATTCTTCTTTCCAATTCATATACTTCCTTAGATATTTCCTCAGAATCAGGCAAAGTCATTTCAGACTCAGCTTGTTGTGCTTGGGGCTCTTCTTGTTGATCCTGGGACTCATGGAGGCCTTGGGGCAATGATGAACCAAGGGTGAAAGGGGGAAAAAATTCTTGCCCACCCCTGCTTTTACTTCTAGACCTTCTCTCCCCCCCATGCCATCTATTTGGGACTATTTTCCTATTGTGGGGTAATCTTTCACCCTCTCTCTCTATAGGGGAATAATAATCCTCATATTGGTTTAAACCCAAATCAACTATCGCTTCCTCATATTCTAATGCATTTCCTTCCTAATTAGGAGGAGAAAGACCCTCCTGTCTTGAATTTACCTTTTGTTTCTAGGTAAGAGACATGTCACTAACACTTTTTTCACTCACACCCTAGCCTCGTCTTGATGTGACAGGAAGCTCACCCTGTAGATTTTCCTCTGGGTGTTCCTCCAAGACCTTGTATTTTTTTAACTCATAATGATATAGTGATATTAATTAAAACACTGGTACATAGATACTTTAGAGTCACCACCCAAGCTATATGGGATTACCTATGATTTTATAAATTAGGAAGGGTAGGCAAAAGAAAGGAGTCAACTCTGTAATCAAAGGTAACTAACTAGTTTTGACAATAAGCAGGCCAGGAGTCAAGCTCAACTTGTACCTATGTTATTGTATACAAATGTTTACAACTTAGAGATATCCACTATTGTAAAAATAAGCAAGTCAGGAGTCTATCTCAACTTGAAACCTACACTATTTCCTTCTGATCACAATCTCTACTCCCCAGCAGAGTCACCATTTTTTTGGTTCTTGGATAGGATTTTACACTCCATGAGATACTAATATGCCTATGACTGATATTAAGGATGGGTTAGTTCCAAATGTGAGAAATCTATAGGCAACTGGACCAACTATAGGGACAAGACTACCCTCTTCACTTCTAGCTTTGCAAAACCAAGGTGGGTACACCTGATCCAATAGATTTAACTCTATTCCTTATTCAATACTGGATCTTACAATAGATAATAGTGAGAAAGTACTGAGTAACAACCTATTACTCATTGATTCTCCATCACTGGGTAGAACAACTTAAAACATAAATAAAATTAAAATAACTAGTAATGATTCAATGTTTTTAGGATTACAAGATTCAAATCATTCCTCACAAAGCAAAGATAAGAAAATACATATCAGTGCACTATCCATTAGGCAAAGTATTAGAAAGATAGAATGAATACAAAGATACTTGGATAATATCAGGCCTCTAAATATAAATACAAATACCCCAAACCTTTGCTACTTATAGAAAATCCTTGAATAGATTTAGTAAACATACATCCCACTCAGAGCAATATTTAATCCAATCTCAGATCAGAATTCAAAGCTAGACACATACATATAAATCCCAAAAAGACTAAAGATCTACAAAATAAACTCAAAGAAGAGACAAAGATTTAAGATTTTGTATTAGGTATAACCTTGAAAGTTGTATACATCATATTCTTGATAATGAGCCTACAGAATAGTAGCAACAACCTAAATTTCTTCTCTATTTCTTTGATAATAATGATAAAAATTACAATCCTCGACTAAGGGTTAGGGTTTCAAATTTTTTGTCTTTTCAACTCCTAAACTTCTCAATGCCTAGAATGATCATGGAAAAATCCTTTATATACAAGGAAAATGGAACAAGCTATTGATCATTCTAGGGTTACAAAATTTAACATAAAAACCTTTTCAACAATCGCAAAAAATTTACAATAAATACATTTATGAAACAGATAGGATATTTGATCAGGCAGTTGGGATATTTGTAGATGAGCCGCCTTTCTTTTTGTCTTCAATGTTGTCCTTGGCTTTCTTCAACAAATTTGATCTGCAATATCTCGTTGTCCATCCTGTAATAAATGTCTTGATATATCTTACCAACTTTTATAAGACTCAAAAACATCTATCTTTATTCTGTCTAGGAGGCTGGTGGAGTATTGACCTTTTGAACATGAGGTATGTACTGATGCCTCCACCTATCATATACCTCTTCACTTGGGAACTCAAATTTGGCAAACTTTGGCTTTTTCTTTGATAATTGTCCCACTCATTTTCAATCTAAGTAACTTTATGCTGAATATTGTCAAACATTGCTTTAGCATTTATCAACAACTTGATAACACTACTAATAGAAAAATTGCCACTTAGGACACCAATCACCCTTTCTGACAAAAGTGCATCCATTTCTTCTCTCCACTAATGTGCTTCTTTAAATTTTCCTTTATCTGTGAAAATGGTAGGAGCCAATTCATAGTTTGAAAGCATCAATTCAACTTTTAGCATGCTTCATTTTCTGATGAAATTATCCAAAATGATCCCATATTGTATCATTTTCTTGATAATCTGATGCACTAGTTTGATCAATGGATCAGGATGTTCTTATCCTTTTGAAAGCATACCAAATAACTTTATATTAGAAGACCTTTCAATCTATTTTTTCAAAATTGGTGACAACTCCGTCTTCTCCTTATTCAAAGTTTCAAGTAATGAATATAACTTACTGGCATGGCTATGGAGACTGGAGGGCTTTAAATCATTAGCAAACTATACAATCACATCTGTTATCTTTTCCTCATACTTTTGGTTTTCTAAAGCTGTGGCCTTTATATTTTCATCCTTTTCTTTCTCAAGTTGCACTCTTATCTCCCTCAACTTATTCATTTCTTCTATCAGTCTTTACTTATCCCAGGTAACCCTTGCATCCAAATTTGTCATTGGGTAGGGGGATGGTGGTAGCTCAATTATTGGCCTTGAAGATGAAGCCACTGCAGGCTTATCAGAGGTCACCAATTGAGGAGACCTATGATCTAAGGGCCCTGACAACTGTGCAATCAATTTTTCCTTCTGAATTAGCTCAACCTTGAGCTCATTGTAAGATTTAAGGACCATTTCAAATTTGAGCCTAAGCTCTTCTTTCTCTCTGGCATCCTTTTCTTCCACACTAATGTTAAATTTAGCAGTCTCCAAAATTAAATTCGATGCCTCTACACTAGATGTCTCTCCTACTCTTTGCACTAATAAACTCCTTGTATACCCTGTAGAGAGAGCTTCTTTTCTTCCTCTATCTTCTTCCCTCTTTAAAGACCACATTACTAAGGCTGCATGATCATCAGAAAAGATAGTTTCCCTAGCAACCTATTTGGCCTACTCTTCTATAGCAAGAGTCTTTACCTTACTCTTTCTGATCTGATCAAAGACAATTACATCAGCAATGTCCCACTCTGGTAGAATCAGCACCCCTATAGTATGAACCATGGCCCTTCCTTCTTCAAGAGTAATCTTTTCAAACTATTTGGCCATCCCTACCTTGGTTTCATTTTCAATTTCTGCTATGTCTTTATCAGGATGCTCCTCCTTTTTCTTTTCACAAATCTCCTTGTATTGGTTTATTTTCATTCTCCATAGGAATTGGGAAAATGCCCTAGTTTTAACAAACTTATCATCAGCAAGGAAAGAATCACTAGCTTGCTTCAAGATAGGGTCCAATTGTTTACCCTCAAATTCATCAGTAGTAAGGTCCATAGCCACCTCTTTAGGTCCCTCAGGCATCCCTTCTCACAATTCATCACTGGAAACCAAGATGTCTCCATCATTCCTCATTTGTATCAATTGGTTTGCTACCCCATGTTTATCTAACTAGATGGGGGACTGAGAAGGGGAATAAGCCTCCTCCCCTAGCCTTACTTCTTATTTCTATGTCTTAGGAGAGGGTCCGTACATTGCTGGATCATCCATGGGCCTTTTCCCTTTAGAAGTAGAGGGAATATCTTCACCCCTTTGTTGTGGTGGTACAAGGACACTGTAACCACTTCTCCTCTCCACTGTGTAAATTCACTTTGGAGTCAACTTCATATATCTAGGCTGGCTCAAAAATTTTTTAGCCAATTCAGTGTTTGTCCTACTTACTGTAGCCTTCTTCTCATTTACAGCATGCATGATGCCTTCAAAATGCTCTGTAAGGGCATCCACTTTTCTAGCCCATGGTTCAAAAACTTTCAATGGATCATAGGTCTTATCAAAATTTCTTATAAAGTCTATAATCTTCTTGTAGACAACCCATTTTTCTTTCTTAACCTCTTGGGTTGCAAGGTCAAACTCATTTCTTACTATGTCCCTAGGGAAGTTGAACTGATGCTCTATAAGAGCACACCTAATCTTGTTTCTAAACATTCCTGAAAGAAAACCCTCTATGTGTACACACCTCACCACTACTTTGGACATTTTGTAGGGCTACAAGACCTTATTTAAATGCACCCATCCTCCTTTAGTAATCACATATTGGTGTGCAATAGTTATGTCTGGAAAGAAAGTTCCCCTTGCCTTACCAGTGAGAATAGACTCCTACAAGTCACCAATTTGTTTCAAAATCTCTACATATCCCAACTTCAATGGGACTTGATAAGGTAAAATATAAGGTGCTACCTTGCAACCATACACTCTGAAAACTATGGAAACTGGATATAAAATTATATCCCCAAAATTATGGACAATGGTGATGTCTTGGAAATATTCCTTTGGTCTAATCAGTCTCAATAGCTCCCTTGGGATTCTAGGATTATAAAAAATAACAAAGTTCTAATTCTGGAAGCAAAATCCCTATCAAAATCAATATAGCTAGCATCCATCCTATCCCTTGATAGAGTTGTGGTCCACTGCTGGATCGGGAGGGCTTCTCCATTTCTCTCTTTCACAATATTTATTGTTGAGATGAAGAAATTATCACCTTTGTATAGGAACATGTGCATAAGCATACAATACCACCCAAAATGCCTACTAACCTTCATGTCCTTGATTCCCTGTAATCCCTCATGGATCAAATCAGCAGGATGAGATGCAAAATCAAAAATTAGTGGCAGCTGGGGGGTGCAATGTTTGTACCATCATGAACATGTATGGGATTGGCATATGAGTTGCTTCATCATGCCCTAGAATTAGAATAATATACTTATAAAATTATTGTGCTCTTTTACTAGACAAATCTAACCTGAAAGGCTCTGGGGTGCTTGCACTTATAACACACATTGATCCAATTTGATCAATGAAATCCCTTAGAGGCCCTGCTCACAAAATATCCTTTTGTACCTCATATATCTCTATAAAATCTTTAAAATCTATCTTATCCAACTCAATAGAAGGGTCATTCACTGAAAAAACCTCCCTAATCTCATCCTCTATAATGCTAATTAGGTTCTTTCCATTAACATCCTTGACACACCTTGTCACATGATCATAGCACTTGGTAATTTGAATCAATAAATCAGTGTCCATGAAAACACCAGGGCATATTAACCTCCCAACATCAAACTTCCATATGTTACTGAGGGGTGCACAAGAATTTTTTTGTGAATAAGTTGCTTTGAATAAAATAAGACCATTATGCTTCTCTCCAACTCTGGCATCTCTCATCTAGTTACCTCTGTCATGGAGTGCCTCAGCCATAGAATCCCTAGGGTTTCTTGGGACAAGTTCTTTCATCCTTGCTGCCCCATTATCAGAATGTGGGAGTAATTGCATGAAATCTTTGAAAACCCCTCTTTTTTCTATATTTCATCTAACTGGACAAATTCCTTTTTGGTGGCATTTTGAGAATGGGGCTTTACAAAACAAAATTATGAATACTCAAGAAAACCCTAAACATGATCAATTGGCAATAGAAACTTGTTTGTAAAACCTTCACATACTGGAAACAACTTTAAACTCAGAAAGTAGACCTACCAGATGCTTGGAAATTCTTGGCCTAAAATCACTTTGAGAGAAAAAATGAGCTCGCTAGAAAGCCTATGAGAATCATGAATAGAAACAATGATTCAATTTTGATGTATAGCATCAACAAATGTCTAAAATCTATCCACACATAACACATTAAATTCACCATTACTGAAATTTGGTGGCCTCAGTTATTCATAGGATGTGAAAAATGTCACTGAGCAAAACATTGAATTTAGGCCGTTGATTTTATTTTTTTTTGGCGCATCGGATGGTTGGAAAGTCTATTAGCAAGTCCCTATACTACTTTTCCTTAATTTAGTTCTCAACCAATGAAAACATTTAAAAAGAACCACATTGAGAAAAATGTGACTTAAGTTTAGTCTTCCCAGAGTGGACAGGTGTCACCTCGTCGCTAAAGTGCTAACCAAAAACTATCAGAAAATCCATCTCAAGATATATTGACAACCGTCGATGCATTTTGATCAGACAATCACCACATTTTAATAAAACTCCAGACCCACTATTTTCTTTAAAAACCTTCAACAAATCAGGAAACACAGTGGCAATGCTAACATGTCACCAATACCTTCGGCCAATTAGAGATGACCACATCATGAAAAAGTTCTGACGTAGAGGACCCACCAAATGATCCTCCTCTTTAGACAAGATCAATAGTTGTTTCCATACCACTGACCTTAAAGAGCATGCATCTTATCTCAATGGTATAATGACAACCGCGAGATCTTGTGGTACTTTAACCACCCAAAAACATAGGCCCCACTACGACACATCACAAATCCATCACAAATCATAAACTACCATGTCATAGAGAACTGACAAGTGGAACCTCTGTCATCATCATTCATAGTCTGGAAAAATCTTGGCAACCACCACATCATAAGTCCTGGCAACCAATAAGAAACTGGCATATCAACATGAGCTGGCACTGTCAAGACCCACTGCATACTTTATTCCTTAGAGATGATCTAACGGTTGTTTCTATACCATGATGCTTAAATGGCTATCATCTTGGTCCAATAGTATAGTGACATCCGTAGGATATATTCATTCTTTAGACACTAGCAGACCATGCTATCAGACAGGCCCACCTAGACAGGTGGCGCATTGTCACTGAAGCACATGTTAGGGATTCTGACAACCGGGAGTCTTGCAGTGCAATGACAACCACATATTTGAAAAGGTTAATACTTAAAAAAAATTAATTAGAAACTTAGGCTTTGAAAGATATAATTAATTAAAAGGGGATCCCCCTTCCAAAACCTAACTGCACAACAGATAAAGCGATGAAAACTAAGGGTTGAAAAAATAACAAATGCTTTATTAGGGAGATTAGTGAGCCAAAAAGGTAACATGAAAACATAACAAGACCTAGGATTAAATTAGGGCTTGTTTTAAACTTAGGGCTTTCAACATGAAATGTTACCTTTAGGGTAAAAACTTTGATTATTTTCAAGAATACTAGCATGAAGCTGAAAAATTTCTTATACAGTGATAACATGTCTATAGTGCAAGTCTCTTTCCTAGTTATTTGAAGCTTGATGCATCCTTTCTTTGAGGATTCCAAGATAGCCAGTGATATAAATAGCAGTTTTTCTTCTTTTGTAAGGGTGGTCGATATAATTTGTAAAGAAAGTTCTAAATATAGGATCTTATTTTCTTACAAGTTTATGTTAAAGTCTACTGATACTATTGATATATTAATACAAAATACTGGAACTTCTTTTCTATTTCTGGTTTTCTTTATATATGGATTTTCTAGTTCTCTTATGTATTAAATTGTAAGGCTCTTTAATGCATTATTTACAAGGTAAATATAGGGGTTGAGCTTAAGTTCTTTCAAGGAAAGAATAAATCTTAAGGGAGGTCTTTGGGAATTAACTATCCATGTATGAATTTGATAGCAGGGTTAGCAATTGGGAGAATGGAGTATCAGACATTTCATTTGAGTTTTAGTACTTTTCTTTTGATATGATTTTGTTGATGTAGAGTTTGACTCTGATGTCCAAATGAATAAGGCACTAGTTGTTACTTGATTTTCATGTATTCACCATCAAAAACCAAATAATATGTTCAATATACATTTATTGTATGCTTAGAAATTATATCATCTCTGTCAAGGACATGGATCACTATTGTAATGCTTTGTAGAAGCTGTTAAGAAAGGTAAACCCGCCTGAGTTTCATACTCGGAGTGAAGAAGGTTTCATACCTTAATACCTTAGCATTTTAATTATGCTAGATGCATCTGTTGGGAGTGCATGAGTTTTTATTTCACAAGTTTTCTAAATTCCCTTTAATCATCCACAAATTTAATTGCTAACATAAACCCTGCTAAGAGAAAAACTCTATTAAAGGTTATAATACAAACTGTTAGGTGTGACTTGGCTAGAGGATTTATCACTAAAAGTTAAATTTTGACCACCATTTACTATGAGGTGAACAAGATAACATTTTACATTCAATTAATGTCATAGTGTAGTACATAAGACTATTAAGTCCACTCGGTTAAGAGATTTTCTAAATCAATGGTTAAACTAATACAATACTGATTTGATTCAAATACAACTCAATTGAAAATATTTAGATCTATGATAAGCCCTTAAAATCCTTTGATCATTAATGAATTTCACTTCCTAAATATTTCTCAACTTACTTTCAGTCGGTAAATAGTTCTCTGACACTTGGTAATGTTTGTAGCTTGGTTCTTTCACTAACCAGTTTGATCAGGCATGAATGAATAAAGTCTTCACACAAAATATTTTTAGTCTCCTTTCTGGCATGTTTCAATAATGAAACTCATATCTCTTATATAGACAAGTAAAAAAATTTCATATCAGCCATTAAATTTTTCCTCTTAATCTCTTTCGTCCATTTTGTCGCTTAAACCTTCCTCAACAGATGTGTCACTAACATGTTTCAATCTCACCCTTTAGATCTTCTCTAAAAAATTTTCAGCCATGGATCTCATAACAAAATTTATTCTTAACCTTGAAATGATAAAAATTTCTAGTTGTTCTTAGCATTTAATGTTTTCATCGATAATCGATTGATCTAGAAATGCATCAATGATAACTAGCTAACTAGCTCGGTTAATACTATCACTCGGTATACATTGCACTGGCTTGGTGTATACAGAAATCTTTAATTACCAACCACATTGACTTGTTCAATTTAAAATCTCTTCTTCATAATAGATTAATGTAACATGCTCAAGTCAACAATATAAATCCATAGACTCATCATAAAGTTACCCAATGTTTACCTTATCCTTATCTATCATATCAATCTTTTCCTCCTGTAGATATCTTAGTTCTTCAACTTCTCTTCCTTCAATATATGTTTAGATGTTTGTAACTAACATGATAAGTACTATCAAAACTAGTTGACATCAATGACAACATATTGACTGATTTAATCATCTTACATATCATTTCAGTAGCTCTATGATCTCTAATAATTGTTTCTTCAGTTCATCAGATATATAATTAGTTGTAGTTCATCAGGCATTCCCATATGGAAATCCACTAAATGTCATATGGGTAATAGTAGAAACTTGTATGACATTCTAGAATGCTCATAGAGACTGTATTCAAGATCTCCCAGAATTGCCTAAAATTGAGATTTTTAGGTGTGGAGAGTATCTGGAAAAGGTTCCCTAAGTTCTACCTAATTTAGATACCTTAGTACCACTTCTAGAACATTTCATCAACACAACCTAACTCCCATAACAAATTATCAACTCAAAACATCAAATTGAAAGCAAAAAGTATGCATAAGCATAGAAGGGAAAAACTAACTACATCATTCCCTAATCCATCCTAATCTTCCATAAAACTTCCTAAACTTCCCTAAACCATAATAAAAAAATAAAATACACCTTAATACATAATCATAGGCAATCACAAAACTTCTAGGAAGAATTTACAAGAAACTATTGTAGACATATGCATAAATTTTCATGTATACACACTCACTATAACATGGAAAAAAAACTAAATGTATTACCTAATAATTTTAATAGTTATTCTTATATTTGCATATAAAAATACATAGGACACAAAAAATTATACAAGTGGAAGAAAAGAGATTCATCCTGGTTCAAGACCCTACCTGGAGTCCTGCGGAGAATCCTCTCAAATGCTGGAGCACACCACTATAAATCCTTCAAGCTTTGAGAACTGGTGAGATGGTGGCCTCCCAAATAGATTCTTGTCCAACAATAAATCTTCCCTCCTTCCTCAAACAACCCCTAGTTTACCTCACAAACTAGAATGAAGATTTCAAACACATAGAGAAACCCCAAAATGACTTCCGGATCAAAAATTGCAAAAATCCCCAAATTTCTCTTCAAACCTTTAATCTCTCCAAACTACCTCTAGGCAATAATTTATCTCCAACTATATCGCTAGAGGATTTGATTAATGGGAAGAAACTTCACCAACTTCCATAGTTGGTTGAAAATTAACCAAAAACTTCCTGTAACAAATACTAAAGCCTTTTAATAGTTTTAATTAAAATATTCCCTAAATAGGGCTATAACAAGAAAAGGGAGCACAAATTTCTTAAGTAACCCACATAGCTCACTTGGAATCAAACTAACCTAACTTCTAGGAGGCCTCAAGTTCAAATCTCCTAGATAGCTAGTGTTAGCAAAAGAGCCTCTTTTTAACTATTTCTTATTATTATTTTTATTTCTATTTAATACACTTTTTACTTAAACATTAAAAACACCATATATACAAGCAAAAAAAAACACATAGGTAATATTATTTATATATTCACAGGTATATGTGTGTGCACCCACATATGTACACATACATATATAATTTATATTTAATAACAAGATATATATATATATATATATATATATATATATATATATATATATAATTATAATTTATATAATTTATATGACAACAATAGTTCAACACAACAATAGTTCAAGGATTTTGAAGGCACACTCAAAATTGTGTAGCCAGCTGGATTGGATGCCTAGTACCTGCATCCTACATCCTACATCACCAACTGACATGTATATATATATATATATATATATATATATATATATATATATATATATATATATATATATATATATGAACAAATAGTGGAAAATAAGGAGGGAGAGTGCGATGTCATGTGGATCTCTCATAGGATTTATTATGAATGCCTCTCCTCATCTTACACTCACATCAAACAATGTAACCATCAAAATATAGTGGGATTAGTAGGGTTAGATCCATTATAAACATCAATATATAAATCAATTATGAATCATTTCACAATTAGTTCATTTCTAAACATTCATCATTTTAAGCCAAATCATTTATCAACTCCTTAACAACTTATATTAACCAAATATATAGATATACTTGAATTAATCATCATAAAATGAAATAGTCCAAACATATAATCTACATAACAAAGTAGTAGTCCTATTAGTGAAAATTATGTAGATACAAGGGTGGGCATTACATAGACAAAATTTCTTATGACTTCTCTGCAGAATGTTTGAGTACCTTCTTTATCAATTAACAATGTTCTAGCACGGTCAACTATGGATATATTCCTTCTCTTGGCTATCCCATTTTGTTGTGGAGTCCTTAGTGGAGATACTTTTCTTTTCATGCCATTCTCATTGGAGAAAACATAGGTTCATGAGAGATAAATTCACCTCCTCTATCTAATCTCAAACACTTTAGTTGTTTTCCTATTTCATTTTCAACTCTTTCTTTATACCACATAAACATTTGGAATGCATGATATTTTTCTTTTATAAATTTGGCATACATCATTCTTGAGTAATCATCAATAAACAAAATGAAATAATAATCTCAGTAATAGCTTTAAACTCTCATAGAACCACAAAGGTGAGTGTGAACTAATTCCAAGATACCATTGGTTGAAAAATATTTACTTGAGAAAATTGACTTAGTCATCTTACCAATCTAACATTCTTTGCACATACCTTTATTAGGTTTCCTTAGTCTAGGTAAATCTCTTTCTCTATTCTTTTTACTCACTTTAATCATGTTATCAAAATTCACATGACACAGTCTCTTATGCCATAGCCATACATCTTCAACTTTAGTAAATAAGAAATTCATTACAGTAGTTTTAAGATAAAATAAATTACCTTTATATTTTTCACCAGTTCAAATATGATCTCCATCATTACCATATATCTTCACCTTTATATTCTAAAATTTGAGTCGGTGGCTAGTATTTTTTAGTTGTGTAACACTCAACAGAGTACATTTAAGTCCTTTAACCCAATATGTATCATTACATTTTATATTCTCATTAAATATAATGGATCCTTTTCCTTTCACAAAGAATGGAGCATCTTTCCAAATTTGACAAATCCTCCATCATACTCTTCTAGATTATTAAACTTATCAATATCAATGTCATATGATGTGAACATCCACTATCAATAATCCAAGGGTCAGGTTTACTTACATGAGAAATAATTAATTTTTTATCTTCATACTTTTCTTCATCATATTCTTCCTTCACTACACCATAGACAACTTTATAACCTTCTCCAGTAACATCAGATTCATCATCAATTATAGCTTCCTCAGCTAGGTAGCAAGACTTCTTACCTTTGTCCTTTTAATCTCTAAATCTTTAGTTTCGGTTTTATCTTTTTTTTTATTCTTATCATTCCTGTCATTTTTAGGATATCTAGATGCAATATGACCAATCTTATTATAATTAAAAAAATTTAGAGGTAATTTTCCTTTGTACTTTCCTTTTCCTCTTGGTAATTGTCTAGCTAGTAGTGCCTCTAACTCTTGTTCTTATTCCTCATTCAAAATACTATCATATTCATTTCCATATGAGTTACTGTGAGTCTCTTTGTCTTTTATTTATGTAGAAATTCTTAGAGATGACATGAATGCAATTTTAATGGTCTGTATACTATTATCAGAATTACTTAACTCAAATGAAATCATCTTACCGATTAGGGATTTAATAACATAATTGTTAGAAAGTAAAGTCCACCAAGATAACTGAGAGGGGGGGGGGGGCTGAATCATTTATCAGATAATTATAACTTTTATCATCTTCAACAACATTAAACCATAACATAAATATAATTACCAACCATAAAAAGATATTCATACACAATGACACAAGATATGTTGACTAGGGAACCTCTTGATCAAAGAGTAAACCCCGGTGGGAATGATGCCCACAAAAGATGCACTAATATGAATATTCATTGTGAGAGGATGGACACTATTAGGAGTTATGAAATAAATTTAGTACATATGAATCCCTGTTAGGAGATTTTGAAGCCTTCTTAAAAGATTCTAACCCGGTTAAGAGTTATGGAAGACAGAAGGACCCACTGCCCAAACAGCTTCAGGGTAAGATCACTGAACACACTGTCCAAATAATCTTTGCATTAATCAATAGAATAATATGTTACCTCTTCTTTGATTATGCCAAACCACACTCACTATTACAATAGATCTCAATTTTAGATCTTTGTACTTCGCATGTCTTCCTTCACAATTTCACTCTCATACTTATCTCTATTCTTCACTTCATGCATATTGCATCACACATCATCACTACAACTACATTCAATTACACATCAACAATGAAATACATTCCTTCTTTTATACCATACTCAAATAATTACAAATGAGTCGGCATACAATTACAAAATAAAAGTTTCCACATGCTACACCAAAATTACATAAAACTGTCAGCTTCCAAATACAATAAATCTTCACTTGTGTGACCTTAAAGTCTGCACTATCATCCACATCACTATCAATGTGTCTCCAAATTCTCTTTAACTCCACAAAACTAGATTCCATCCTGATTAGGAGATATCATCCGATTTCCACAAACTGCTACTTAGGAACACTGCCTGAACACTGCTTCTACCAAAATGATCATAACTTCCATGAATCAATGAATTACTATCTGCACTCTTAACCATAGAAATATGACATATCAAAGAGTATAACCTCAACATTGCATAGCTCCAACTGTAATAACCCATGTGCGCTAATCCAAACTCTATCCACTTCTCTGCAAGTCTTTGGTAAATCACTATGTTAACATCAATGACAATCATAGTCATGAATGCAATAACAACTACTTCAAAATGGCTGCCAAACACTTTAGCATTCATTCCTAATAATCTCCCCCATTGGCATCCAAGGCAACATAGATGAAATATATCCAATGTTCCAAAAATCCAATACTACAACACTGCTTCTTCAAATCCTCTTCATCAATCAAATCTTTCTCCGTTATCCTATTCAGTTCTCTCATATTGTTTTTCATGCATACTTCTCCCCCATTGACATCAATGACAAAAATTCCATCACTAAGTCAACAACAACTCAATGTTAAAAGACACTTTTTAGAAAAATACATTTACTAGAGTCCTCATGACTTAGCTCAAATACACATACTCCCCCATAGAGGAAGTACCAACATCCAGTCCAGAAGAAAGATAAGGCTCATATACCACTGGATGAATGCAACCAACTACATCACTTCTCAAAAGTAGGTTGGGGCATAACCCCAAGCATACCTCTTAGATACTCAAATGTATCCTTTGATAAGGGCTTTGTTAATATATTTTCTATCTCCTCCTTTGTACTTATGTACTCAAGTCTGATTTCTTTTTCAACAACTTTCTCTCTTACAACATGATACTTAATCTCTATATGCTTTGTATTAGAATGTAATAGAGGATTCTTAGACATAATAACTGTACTGGTGTTATCACAATGTATGACAACAGGTTCAACAAATTTTATTCCAATATCCTTCAGCATCTGCTTCATCCAAATTATCTAGTTACAATTATTTGCTGCTACTACATATTTTTCTTCTATTGTGCTTTGATATTTGTTACTAGCTTCATCTTCTCCTCCAAAGATAATGTCATCAACAAAAATAACTATAACTAACAAACTGTTGGAAATATAGATGCAATAACTGAGAGGGGGGGTGAATCAATTAACCACAAAATATTACCATTGATCTCTTAAATATCTTAACAAATTATTTACTGTGCCACTCGGTAAATATACAGAGAAATACTGAAAACTTGATCCTTGAAGTGTGTAATAATTTAAACTATTCTTAAGCATTCATCACTGATTAACTTCAATGAATAAAGAAAATAACATGAACACAAGAGACACTAGATTTACCCTGGAAACCCAATATGGGAAAAACCACCAATGTAACTAGTTACTATTTTTCACTCTTTTGAAGTGATGCCCAGTTAGAAGCCAACCCGGTAAAAGGTTACAAAACACACTGTTAGGTGTGACCTTGTTAGAGGATTTAATCACCCTACTAGGAGTGGCCTTGTAAGAGGTCTTCAAACAATTCAATAGAACTGTTACCTTGTTAGAGGATTTACAAAATGGTTGTTAAACCAACTCAGTTAAGAGATTTTGATATCACTGCTACAATTGCTAGAGAGTAACAATGAAATAACCTACAACTGAATTGCTGAATATAGATCTCTATTCTGATTCACTAGATCCTTACTAATCAATTAAATCTTTGCTGCTCCTCAAGGATATCTGACCATCCTTCAAAATTCGCGCACACCTTTCTTCAAAATGATTTTTGCATGCTGTATATCTTTTATCCACCATTTGACCTTCTATATATATATGTCATTTCATAATCATTTAGATTGACAAGTCAGCACTAACAATTATTATAACAATCGGCTGGGATAAATAAATTGTAATAAAAAAATTCTTTGAAAGGGCCGACCTTGCTCGGTAAACATTAATCCTGAAAAGATTTCCTTCGGTGACCGAGAGAACTCGGTAACCACACCGAATTCAGCAACATCCTTTGGAGACCGAGAGAGCTCGGTAACCACTAATTTCGTTTGATAACTGGGGAGGCTTTGTTAACACTGTTATCCTATCATGTTTCCTTTAGACACCCGAGAGAACTTGGTAGACACTAAAAACCACCTAGCTGACCGACTAAACTCGGTAGATACTGAGAACTGCTTAGCTGACCAACTGAACTTGGTAGATACTAAGAATGATAATTGATATGACATTTGTATGACATCAAAGACAACACATAGCTAATCCATCAATGTTCTTCAGACAATTGTATCCAACAATCTCCCTCTTTGGCATTGATGGCAACACAACATGTCATAGCACAATGAAATTTCACAGATAAACCAAGAGTAAGAAACATATCCTTAGCTTCATTCTGATTCTCAACATCTTCAAACTTCTTTCTCTATTCTTCTTAGAAATTTCTTGAAACGACAGCAAACTCTCCCTCTTTGACAACACATGCCAAAGACAACTTACACAGTTTTGATAAATATCAATGTACCTTATGTACTGATTCATATGCAATGATTCCTTGACTATGCTGCATCAACTGATTGATCTTCAACATGTTCTGGTTGATGCATCACAAAAACTTTATTTAGTGAACCTCGGACAGGGGAGTGACCCCTAACTTGCCTCTTAGATACAAGAATGCATCCTTAGGTAGTGGCTTGGTGAAGATATCTGCAATTTGTTCTTTTGTATGAATATATTCCAATCTGATTTCCTTGTCCTACACCAATTCTCTGACAAAGTGATATTTAATTGCAATGTGCTTGGTTTTGGAATGCATTACTGGATTCTTTGAAATATTTATTGCACTTGTATTATCACAAAACATAACAACTAGTTCTTTGATCTCAACCTTCATGCCTTCCAAAAGCTATTTAAACCATATAATATTAGAGTAGTTTACTACTGCATCAACATATTCTGCTTTTGCTGTGGATTGGGATGTGTAGTTTTTCTTTTTACTAGTCCAAGATACTAACCTCTTGCCAAGAAAGAATGCACCACCACTTGTACTCTTTCTATCATCAATGTTTCCTACCCAATCAGCATCAGTAAACACTTTTAAATCTAGATTGCCTCCAAATTTATACCACAAGCCATAATCTTCAGTTCTCCTTAAATACCTCAAGATTCTTTTGATTGCCATCATGTGATTTTCTCTGGGTTTAGCCGAGAATCTTGCCACTATTCGAACTGCTAAGGCAATATCAGGCCTTGTGTGTACTACATACTATAATTTTCCAATCATTGATCTGTATAAGGTCTAATCTACTTCTTTTGAATCATCATCTTTGGTAAGCTTTAGTCTAGTACACATGGGTGTACCAACTAGTTTTGAATCTTCCATACCAAATTTCTTAAGTATTTCCCTGATATATTTAGATTGAGTAATGTAGATACCATTTTTGTTCTACTGAATCTGAAGTCCAACAAAGAATTTTATCTGACCAAACATAGACATTTCAAATTCTTTGTTCATAAGCTCTGAAAATTCTTTGCACTGATCATCATTTCATGTAAACACAGTATCATCCACAAATATTTCTACCAAAACAATTTTGTTATCTGATCCTTCTTTGATGTATAAATTGTTGTTGTCATTAGCCCTTTTGAAATTAATTTGAGTAAGATAGTTATGTAATCTTTCATACCATGCTCTAGGAGCTTGTTTCAGACCATACAATGCTTTGTGTAATTTGCAGACCATAACCCTTTTGTCTGGATCAATAAAACCTTCAGGTTTCTCAATGTAGACTTCTTCCTCAAGAATACCATTGAGAAAAGTAGATTTGATATCCATCCGATATACCTTAAATCCTTTATGTGCTGCATATGCAAGTAAAGTCCTCACACCTTCTTATCTTGCAACAGGAGCAAAAGTCTCTCCATAATCTATTCCTTCTTCTTGAGAATATCCTTTACATAGCAATCTTGCTTTGTTTCTTGATACTTGACCATCTTCATTCAACTTATTTCTAAATACCCATTTTGTCAAAATTACATTTTTATCTTTATGCCTAGGTACAAGAGTCCATGTCTTATTTTTCTCTATTTTCTCTATTTCTTCATTCATAGCCTCAATCCAACTTTCATTTTCTAATGCATCTTTGACATTTTTAGGTTCAAAATCAGCAAATAAACATGTACCTTTTAGTTTACTTCTTGTCATAGTACCATCTAATTTGTTTCCAACAATCTGATCTAGTTTATGATGCTTTTTGACGTACTTGGCTAATACAGGTTCCTTGCATCCTGAATGAGTTACATTGTCATCTTCTTCATCTTCAGGTTTAGATTGCTCGGGCTCGATAGATACTTGCTTGTTAGCTTCAGACTGAGACTCAGTACTTTGTGACTCGGTCTGAACTTCTTCTTGTGACTCAGTTACTGTACTGGGCTTGGTAAATGTAGTCTCCTTACATGTGTTTGGCAATGTATTAGGTTCAATGTAAACAAATTTTATGTAGTCCTCTTGTTCCTTTTTTCTTTTTTCTTCAATCTTTTCTGCAAACTCATCAATTCTCACATGTGCACTTTCTATGATTTTGTGAGTAGACAAATTTAGACATCTATATGCCTTACTTTTGCAAGAATATCCCAAAAATATTCCTTCATCACTTTTTACATCAAATTTTCCTTTTCTGGATTCTTTCAAGATGTAACATTTACTACCAAATACTTTTAGGTAGCTTACATTTGGTTTGTAGCCATACCATAGCTCATATGGAGTCTTGAATGTGTCTTTTCTCAACTGTACTTGGTTCAAGGTATGAACTATAGTGTTGATAGCTTCCTTCCAGTATTTCATAGCAATGTTCTTTTCAATCATTAGAGTCCTTGCACAGTCCATGATAGATCTGTTCCTTCTTTCAGTTATTCCATTCTGCTCAGGAGTTCTCAAGGTTGATACCTATCTTTTGATTCCTCTTTCAATGTAGAAATTATTGAATTCATGGGAGATGAATTCACCACCTTTGTCTGATCTCAAGCATTTTATTCTTTTTTCTGTTTCCTTTTCTACTCTTGCTAAATACCATTTGAACTTCTCAAATGCTTCAGACTTTTCTCTTAAATACATAACAGTCATCATTCTAGAATAATCATCAACAAAGAGAATAAAGAATTTTTCTCCAGTATAGCTCTCAATTCCAATAGGTTTGCATAAATCAGTATGCACAATTTCCAAAATGTCTTCAGATTGATAGTTTTTACTTTTGAAACTAGACTTTCCCATTTTACCAATTTGATAATTCTTCCATAGACCAACATCAGGTTTCTTCAAAGTAGGAATATCTCTTACTTTCTTGAATTTGCTTATTTTTATCATGTTGTCAAAATTTACATGACATAACCTTTTGTGCCATAACCAACTTTCTTCAATTTGAGCAATAAAACATGAGTAATCACCAAGATCAAGATAAAACTATTGGAAATATTCAGGGATTAACCGAGTTACTGAGAGGGGAGGGGTGAATCAGTAACTTTGAATTTTCTAACAATTATAGATGTATTAACATATAGTTCACTTTTTCTTTATGCATATAGAAAGCATGAAACTTAAAACCATTCACAACAATGACACATAGATTTGGTTACCCAGAAACCTTCCAAAAAGAAAGTAAAATTGGGGTGGGGATGAAACCCACAAAGCTTTAGTACTACAGAATAAAGTTGGCTGGTTAAGGCTTACAATTTGATCACTTCTGATGATTTGCCCTATTAGGAGCAATAAAGATTGCTAGATCCACCTTGTTAAAGGATTTACAAACATACAATGAAGTATGCACTCGGTAAAGAGATTTTACAACAGACTGTTAAGTCTACCTGGTTAAAGGATTTTAGTACTGATTCACCTGTTAGGATGAAACAGTAGATCTCTTGCTTTGCAACTGGATTGCTGATTGAGATTCGCTGAATGTACTGATCACCTTTTGTGATGAATTTGTCTTTACTGTTCCCTATACTGTTGTAGCCCTTTGTAATTCGCTTATCTCTGCCTTTTCTTTTTATTCACATACATACTCATATAATTACATCTTGACATCTTTACAACATTGTTTATATACAAGTCTAAACAATTAATTACAATTACAAAGTCGGCTTGACAAAATAAACATAAGTGCCACTAAGTCGGCCCAAGTATGGTTACACGGTTCCTGCAAACTAACTCGGTGACTTTCTGATACTCGGCGTCCACTGCATTACTCGGCATCATCATGCACTCGGTAGAAGTGAAGACATGGTTCATACTAACCACTCGGTAGGTTTTGAACTCGGTAAATACTGGTGACTCGGTAGACATAATGTTACTCGGTTTACACTGTCCTGCTCAGTTTGCACTGTCTTGCTTGGTTTGCACTGTCCTGCTCGGTTTGCACTGTTCTGCTCAGTTTGCACTATTCTGCTCAGTTTGCACTGTTCTGCTTGGTTTGCACTGTTCTGCTCAGTTTGCACTGTTATGCTTGGTTTGCACTGTTTTGCTCAATTTGCACTGAGAATGCAAATAAGTGTTGTCACTAGTGGTAATTCTGCTTAATGCCAACAATCTCCCCCTTTGGCATTAGTGACAAAAACACTTATTGCTCAAAACTTATATACACTTATTTGATTATTTTTTTTTGTCTTTGTCATAGGGCTTTATACATTATCTCCCCCTTTCAATGTGCTAACTTTTTCTATATACAAATCTCCTTCTATACATATCTTCCCCTTTTTTGACGATAATGCCAAAGGTGTATATACAAGTGATTTACAGAGAGAATCCAAAATTTGATAGAAAATCAGAATGTACCTTCATGATTAGTGCCAGGGTTCTGTCCCAATTTTCATGTAGAATCTTGCATGTTTGGATTGCAATTTGGACTTCTGCAGAGAGTTCAATCATGTGATCTGCTATAGAGAACTGATTGTCATGAATCAATGTTTTGGAATGTTCAATGTGCTTATACATTGTATTCATGATGGGGAGGATCATGTTTTGGATGTCTAGTAGTGTGGACCAGATCCTTGTGTCTTCTTTTAGTAGATCTGACTGCATATTTGATAGGTATGAGACTTTCATGTGATGAGAAGAGCTTGAACTTGGTTCAAGTTGTAGCTTTTGTATGCTAATCTTCATATCCTCATCCATTTTATTCATTTTATCCTTAACATCCTTTGTGAACTCGGCAATATTGCACAGTCTAGCCAAAAGAGAGGTGACATTCGAATAGGTAGATTCGATATTTGACAAATCTAAAGACAATTCCACTTGATTAATAGCTATGTGCTGAGCAATGTGCTCAAGCACTTTATTGTTGAATCTCTTCTCGGCTCTTTCAACTAACTTTTCTATCCTAGATGCATCCTCATTGTATTTATTTACTGCTTTAGCTAATTGTAGCAAAACATGTTGAGAGGAGTCTACTTTAATACCTAATGCATCAGACAAAATGTCTTTAGCATCCTTAATGATTTGATATTCCTTGTCTCTCTCCTCTTTAAGCTTCTTTTGCTTTGCTTTCCTTTGGAGGATCTCACCTATATTTTGCATTTGGTCCACTGATAGATTTGCAAAATCTAATGTTGGAATCTCTATTTCTTCATCTAGGTCTATATCCTCTACTATATTCTTACCCAAAAATTTTATACTCGGTAGAGCCTTAGGCTTATCTGTACCTAATGCCTTAGTAGTACTGACAATAGACATAGTAGGACTGGCTATAGAGACTGGCACACTGTCTACTGGAGAACTTAAAATATTTACACTTGTAGAATCAAAAATTGGAATACTTACTGTTGGAAAACTTGATGAAGTGGGAGACTGCAACTCAGTAGAAGAAATGGTGGTTTCTTCTGTTGTTGCTATAGGTGATTGGACAAAAGTTGAAGTTGTCACAACCATGCTTGAAGGTGTCTCCAGGCTAGATGTAGAAACTTTTACTGGAGAGGTAGGAAGTGATGCAATGACTTCTGCTGCTATTCTCATAGTATCATCTACCTCAGTGGCTTCTTCTTGTTCATCACTGTCATCTTCAATATCTTTTATTATTACTGTTTCAATACTCGGTTGGTGAAGATGGTATATGTTCTTTGATGTGGCATTTGTAGCCTTCACAACCGATTCAATATTGTTGATTAGAATCAAACACGTATTGAACTTTAGTGTCATCTTACTTTCATTTTCCTTTAATGCCTTCTTTACTTCATCATTTTTCAAGCTCGACATTAACTATCTCAGGGTTTGATCAAATATGTCTATCATAGTTTGCTTTGCATTGCTCCATCTCATTTTTATTGGATTTAATAAGACTGCTGGAACTTGTGGGGCTATTTCATCGGGAGAGTATTTCCACTGTCCCATCTTTTCAATAACAGCATCTTCTATTTCCTTCTGTTCTGTTTCCGATCTGGTTTCATATTTAAAATATTTTATGTTACTTACTCCAGATCCTGATCCGTCTCTAAAAAGTTTGATCCTCTCTTGAAAGTTTAGAGGAGGCCTTTTGAATACTATATCTTTGTCTGCCTTGTCTGCCTTATCTTTATCTACCTTACCTCTTGCACTTCTCCTTGTAAATACAGCAGTGGGAGGCTTTGGTGCCTTAGTGATGAAAACCTTTCCTTTCTTCTTTGCAGGTTCTGGTTCCTCTATTTTCTCATCCTTTTCCTCTTCTTCTTCATTGTTATCTCCTTTGTCCTCGGTTAGCATTTGCATTTTGGCTATCCTCTTCTTTCCTTTGTTTACCGCCTGTGGAAGTTTTATGCTTAATTCAATTCTCACCTTTGCTTCATCATATGTTCCAAAATATGGAGCTTTGGGATTAACAGGCTGATTAAGAAGGGCTTCAATGATATTCTTGGTTTCATCAATATTTACCTCATAAGGAAGAGGTTTTACATATACAATCCTCGGTTTAGCTGCTTGAATATATACATTGTCACAGTCTACCATGAAACAAATGTCATCCTTGTAATCCTCCACCAACTTCTGTGGAATCTGGAATCTGTCATTCATTTTCTCTTTGAAAGACTCAAAATAACTATCCATGATGCTTTCAAAATTTTCACCCATTTCTGTATTCATTTATCTCATAAAGGACTGGCACATCTTTTCTCCATACAACTTTTCCTTTGGAAGGGAAGAATTTTTGAACATAGAAGAATAAACAGACCAGTAGGGATCCAAACTTACATGGATTGTTTTTGGAAGTTTGAATGCTTTCCATGTTCTTGTTAAACTGTTTTAACAATAAATCTGCAAGGTCAAATGATAAGTTGTTCTTGACCACTTTGTATGCTAGGTCAATAGCTTCACAGGAGACACTATTCTATCGACTTGAACTGTATATTTTATGGGCAATTATGTGTGTACCAAACTTTAGTTCAGCATGAGTAATGCTGCTAACTTTCATGCCTCTACTGTCCCATTTGGCTAGGGTTTTCTTTTCCAGTTCCGACCGACCTAGGGTTTTGTTAGTTTTTGCTTTGTTCAACATGGGAAGACCAGTGATTTGATGAATCATCTTCTTGGTGATCTCTATGGGTTGCTCAAGCCAAATCTTGCCATCATGTATACGGCTGAAAATTTATCTAACCCATTTCTCTCAAAAGTTTTGAGGTAAATGTGCAATGTGAACTAATCCCTTATCTTCCAGATGTTTATGCTCAGGTTTTAGAATACCATCTACACACAGTTCTTCACGCACAATATCTAGTTCTAGGTTTCCCATTTCATGAATTGCACAGTTGAAATGATTGCGAATATCGTTAATAAGTAGTACCTTAGGAGGAATCTGAGATTGAGCTCCATTCGGGTCTAGGGCTACTGCAATTGCAGGCACGATCTTGAAATCTGGTGCTCTCCATTCCCCTTGAACTAACATTTCGGATCCTTTCTTCGCTGAGGTGCTGGATGATGCCATGGTAGCTCACAGAAAATTCTTTTCGCAAAAGGTATTAATTGCTTGGTGAAGACTTCACAACTTGGTGAGCTCAAGAATTCATATTGCTCCGACCTCGCTCGGTAAAGACTAATACCGACCTTGTTCGGTTAAGACTGGTACCGACCTTCCTGTGATCTTACTGTATCTTGTATTTTGATTTAGATCTTTCTTTTAATTCGGTTCTGGAACTGCTTGAGGTTTGTCTAGGAGAATACAGTTCCAGTGCTTTCTTGGAAATTTAGTTTGAGTCGGTAGAGCCACCCATTCCATTACTTGGACTGGTTTTCTCAGTAGATTTAGGAATCCACTTTTGTCTCACCTATTTCCTAACCTTAGTTGCTTCATTCTTCTTTCCATCTTCAACTTTACTAGCATTCATGTAGTTTCTGGCTATGTGACCGAGTTTAGTGCATTTGAAGCATCTTACGGTAGTATCTCTTTTCCTTAGATGATGTTTTATGCAGTTCATGCCAATGTGTCCATATTCTCCACAATAATGACATCTACACCAGGTGTTGTAGTCCCATCCAAACATTGCTTTCATAATTTGTTCTGCTGGATTGAATGTCTTGGATCTGCACTCGGATGCTTTGTGACCTTGTTTGTTGCACTTGTGACAATTACCTCTGAATCTTGGTTTTTCCCTGCATTCATTTGCTTTGTGACCATGTTGATTGTAGTTGTAGCATTTTCCATTGAATTCTGCTTTTTCATTGTTCCAACATTTATTTGAAGTATGTCCTATTTTACCACAATGATTACAAGTAGGTTTTTGATTTCTTTGAGTACCTTGCTTAGAAGATTCACCTTCTCCTTTGTATCCAAGTCCTGCTTTTCCTTTCTGCCTATGCAGATTTCGCTCATACAGCTGATTCAAGTCTTCTTGGCTTTTCAGCATTCCTTCATTGATTTTTTTTTCAGCGTTTAGGTCATCCACCAATCTTAGATTGATTTCCTTTTCAAATCTTAGTTCTTCTCTTGGGTTTTCTATTTCTAATCTTAGATTCAGAATTTCCTCATTTGTATGGGAGATCTGATCAATTAGGTTTTCTAGCTGAAGGGTTTTATTTTGGACTTCATTGTTCCTTCCATCTAATTCATCTTTCAACTTGTTTCTTTGTTCTAAGATTTCACAAAATCTTGTTGAGTGTAGCTCTTGTTCTCTTTTTAATTTTCTCACTTCTTCCTGCAGAGATCCATTCTTTTCTAGGAGTTCTTTGACAGCATTGTTTGCTTCATCTGAGCTATTTGAGGGAAAAAGATCTTCAACCTTTTCTTCCATGTAATTCTAATCATTCATCTGATTTGCAAGTTCCTTCCTTCTTCTTAGGGATTGGGAAAGATGTTCTTTTGCTTCCTTTAGTTTAGCTATGGCCATTTCCAGATCTAGCTTTTCATTTTCAATCACCTTGTTCAGTTTGAATACCTCCATTGTCCTGGATCTTTGCTCAAGCTAGTTAAGCTTTATCTTGAGAACAAACAAAGCTCTGATACCAATTGTTGGAAATATTCAGGGATTAACCGAGTTACTGAGAGGGGACGGGTGAATCAGTAACTTTGAATTTTCTAACAATTATAGATGTATTAACATATAGTTCACTTTTTCTTTATGCATATAGAAAGCATGAAACTTAAAAGCATTCACAACAATGACACATAGATTTGGTTACCCAGAAACCTTCCAAAAAGAAAGTAAAACTGGGGTGGGGATGAAACCCACAAAGCTTTAGTACTGCAGAATAAAGTTGGCTGGTTAAGGCTTACAATTTGATCACTTCTGATGATCTGCCCTGTTAGGAGCAATAAGGATTGCTAGATCCACCTTGTTAAAGGATTTACAAACATACAATGAAGTATGCACTCGGTAAAGAGATTTTACAACAGACTGTTAAGTCTACCTAGTTAAAGGATTTTAGTACTGATTCACCTGTTAGGATGAAACAGTAGATCTCTTGCTTTGCAACTGGATTGCTAATTGAGATTCGTTGAATGTACTGATCACCTTCTATGATGAATTTGTCTTTGTTGTTCCCTATACTACTATAGCCCTTTGTAATTCGCTTATCTCTACCTTTTCTTTTTATTCACATACATACTCATATAATTACATCTTGACATCTTTACAACATTGTTTATATACAAGTCTAAACAATTAATTACAATTACAAAGTCGGCCCAAGTATGGTTACACGGTTCTTGCAAACTAACTCGGTGACTTTCTGATACTTGGCGTCCACTGCATTACTCAGCATCATCATGCACTCGGTAGAAGTGAAGACACGGTTCATACTAACCACTCGGTAGGTTTTGAACTCGGTAAATACTGGTGACTCAGTAGACATAATGTTACTCGGTTTACACTGTTCTGTTCGGTTTGCACTGTCTTGATCAGTTTGCACTATCTTGCTCGGTTGCACTGTCCTGCTCAGTTTGCACTATTCTGCTCGGTTTGCACTGTTCTACTCAGTTTGCACTATTCTGCTCAGTTTGCACTGTTCTGCTCGGTTTGCACTATTCTGCTCGGTTTACACTGAGAATGCAAATAAGTGTTGTCACTAGTGGCAATTCTACTTAATGCCAACAAAAATAGGTTACCTTTGGTTTATTTGCCTGATCCTATCAGTTTTACTTTGTCATCCAACAGTCTTACTTTTCCATTCATGAATTCAACCTTGAATCCAATGGTGATTAGCTGTGCTACACTTAGAAGATTATGCTTTAGTCCTTCGACCCAATATGCATTATCACATATAAGTTCTTTGGTTAATGAAATTCATCCCTTTCCTTTTATACAATAGGGTTCATTGTTTCCAAACCTTACATTACCACCATCAAAGTTTTCAAAGTGTTCAAACTTGGTCTTGTCACTAGTCATATGATGTGAGCATCCACTGTCTATAATCCATGTATCATTCTTGTTTATATGAGAGATAAGTGCCATCTCATCTTCATCATTATCAGATTCATCTTTTACAGCAATGAAAACAATTTCTTCTTCACTATCATCCAAATCTTTAGCTAAGAAACATGTTTTCTTACCTTTATCCTTGAATGATTTGAAATTTTTCTTGCCATTGTACTTGTAATTTTTCTACTCATCTTTGCTTTGCTTGTTTGGACACCTAGCTGCAATATGACTAATTTCTTCACATGAAAAATAGATTAAGGGAGTTTTACCTCTGTATTTTCCTCTACCTCTTGAATACTTCTTTGCAAGTAATGCTTCAATAACTTCAAGATCGCTATCAGAATTTTCCTCCGATTCTTCTTCACTTTCTAATTGGATTTTCTTCCCTTTCTTGAGTGAAAGTTTGGCCTCAAAAGATGATTCAATATTTTTAGAAGTTGGAACATAGTTGTCATAGTTATCCAGTTCAAAGGCTGTCAATCTTCCAGCTAAGGCATCGAAAGTTATATTGTGATTTTCTTCACATCTTCTTTCTTGAATAGTTGAAACTCTTATTGCATAAATAGGGAGTAATGTTCTAAGAACCTTACTTATAACCATTTCATCATCAATTTTTCCTTTAGAAGGTCTTATTGCACTAACACTTGTCTTGATCCTTTCAACATATTTTCCAATGTTTTCTTCTTCTCTCATTTTCATTTGATCAAACTGTCCTCTTATGCTCTCTGCTTTGGCTCTCTTCACATTATCATCACCTCCATAGATTTTCTTCAGCTTGTTCCACATTTCATGAGTAGTTGTCTAGTCTTTGATTTCATCAAATTCTTCATAGCTAAGAGCTTATGCAATTTCTATCATCATAGTGTTATGGTTCTTCTTCTCTATAATGTCTTCAATAGTTAATGTGCCAATAGGAATTGTATATTCTTGATCAATATATTTGCATCCTGAATCACCAATGGAAGCCAGATGTAATCTCATGAGACCTTGCCATGCTGAAAATTTATTTCTATTAAGCCTTGGAATTTCTCTTTTGTACGACATCCTGATCTTTAGCTTAGGTCCTTGAAACCCATCCTGCAAGCACCAAAAGCTCCGATACCAATTGTTGGAAATATAGATGCAGTAATTGAGAGGGGGGGGTGAATTAGTTAACCAAAAAATATTACCACTGATCCCTTAAATATCTTAAAAAATTATTTACTGTGCCACTTAGTAAATATACAGAGAAATATTGAAAACTTGATCCTTGAAGTGTGTAATAATTTAAACTATTCTTAAGCATTCATCACTGATTAAATTGCATGATTAAAGAAAATAATATGAACACAAGAGACACCAAATTTAACATGGAAACCCAATATGGGAAAAACCACCAATGTAACTTGTTACTACTTTTCACTCTTCTGAAGTGATGCCCGGTTAGAAGCCAACCCGATAAAAGGTTACAAAACACAATGTTAGGTGTGACCTTGTTAGAGGATTTAATCACCCTGCTAGGAGTGGCCTTGTAAGAGGTCTTGAAACAATTCAACAGAACTGTTACCTTGTTAGAGGATTTACAAAATGGTTGTTAAACCAACTCGGTTAAGAAATTTTGATATCACTACTACAATTGCTAGAGAGTAACAATGAAATAACCTACAACTGAATTACTGAATATAGATCTCTATTTTGATTCACTAGATCCTTACTAATCAATTAAATCTTTGCTGCTCCTCAAGGATATCTAACCATCCTTCAAAATTCACACACACCTTTCGTCAAAATGATTTTTGCATGTTGTATATCTTTTATCCACCATTTGACCTTCTATATATATGTCATTTCATAATCATTTAGATTGACAAGTTGGCACTAACAATTATTATAATAGTCTGCTGGGATAAACAAACTATAATAACAAAATTCTTTGAAAGGGCCGACCTTGCTCGGTAAACATTAATCCTAAAAAGATTTCCTTTGGTGACCGAGAGAACTCGGTAACCACAGCAAATTCAACAACATCCTTTGGAGACCAAGAGAGCTCGGTAACCACTAATTTCCTTCGATAACCGAGGAGGCTTGGTTAACACTGTTATCCTATCATGTTTCCTTTAGACACCCGAGAGAACTCGGTAGACACTAAAAACCACCTAGCTGACTGACTAAACTCGGTAGATACTGAGAACCACTTTGCTGACTGACTGAACTTGGTAGATACTGAGAATGATAATTGATATGACATTTGTGTGACATCAAAGACAACACATAGCTAATCCAACAATGTCCTTCAGACAATTGTATCCAACACAAACCATTTTCAATATCTTTTGTGTACAAATTGCTATCAATTATACCTTTTATAAATCCCAACTTTAACAAATACTTATCCAGACTTGCATACCAAGTTCTAGGTGCTTGTTGAAGTCCATATAAAGATTTCTTTACATGTCTCCTTGAGTTAAAGGAAAACCATCAGGATACTCAATGTAGACTTATTCTTCCAATTCTCCATTTAGAAATGCTGACTTCACATTGATCTGATACACTTTGAATTTTTCGTAGGCTACATATGCCAAAAACATTCTTACTCTTTCAATTCTTGCAACAGGTCCAAAAGTCTCTTCATAGTCAATTCCTTCTTTTTGTGAGTAACCCTTACATACCAATCTTGCTTTGTTTCTTACTACTCCTTTTTCATTCATCTTATTTCTGAATACCCATTTAGTTCCAATAACATTCTTATCTTTAGGTCTAGGGACCAATTCCTATGTCTTGTTCTTTTTAATCTGATCTAGTTCTTCTTTCATAGCATTAGTCCAACTTTCATCTTCACAAGCTTCATTAGTAGTCTTAGGTTCAATTTGAGAAATCAAACATAACTGTTCTTGTGCCTTATTTTGAGTAAGAACTCCTCTTTTGATGCTCCCAATAATCTATTCAAAAGGATGATTCTTTAACAAACTCTTGCTAGGTGTCACTGTCTTAGATATCTCTTGAGATGTAGGTTCTTCAATAACTTCACTGTGGCTTTCATTCAACAAATCACTATCAGTTTCATAAAAAAATTTAGTAGTTCTAGTATTAGGCTTAGGATGAGATTCTTCATCAAATTCACAATCAGGCATTCTTTCCTGAATTTTGAACTTTTCATCAACTTTAACATTTGCACTCTCAACAATAGTCTTAGTTCTTTTATTGAAACATCTATATGCTTTTCTTTTCAAAGAATATCCAAGAACTATACCTTCATCACTTCTAGGATCAAACTTTCCTATATCATCATCTCTCTTCATATAACATTTGCTTCCAAAAATTCTAAAATACTTAACTGAGGGTGCATGTCCAAACCATAATTTATTAGGTGTCTTGTCTGTGTCTACTCTAATTTTTACTTTGTTCATTGTATATACTGTTGTGTTCACTGCTTCTCTCTAGAAAACCTTCAGCAAATCATTCTCAAACAACACAGCTCTTACTACATCAATCGTTGATCTATTCCTTCTTTCTATAATGCCATTTTGTTCAGGTGTTCTAGGGGCTGAATATTGTCTTTTAATGCCATTTTCTTCACAAAAGTTGTTAAACTCTCTAAAAGTAAATTCTCCACCTCTATCAGATCTCAAACATTTAATCTTCATTCTAGATTCATTCTCAAATTTATTCTTAATGATCTTAAACTTATCAAATGCTTCAGATTTTTCTTTAAGAAATGCAATCCACATCATTCTTGTAAAATCATCAACAAGAATAATAAAATACCTTTCCCCATAGAATTCTCTAGTCCTGGTAGGACCGCTCAAGTTAGCCATTACACAATCTATATGAACAATCTCTAGCTTCTCTGTAGATTTAAACTTCTTACTAGGAAAATAACTTCTCTTCTATTTAGCCATTACACATTCTTTGAAAATCATGTTAGTAGGCTTCATAATCTTAGGTAAATCTCTCACTGTAAGTGTAGTGCTTACTTTCACAATGTTATCAAAGTTTATATGGAAAAACCTTCTATGCCATAACCAACTATCATCAATTTTAATAATCAAACATGTCATCTCAGTAGGATTCAATTGAAATACATTACCTCTGGTTCTAGATCCAGTTCCAATCAGATTTCCATCTTTATCCTTTATCACACAAGTTTTCTCAGTAAACCAAACTTGATATCCCTTATCAACTAATTGTCCAACACTCAAAAGATTATGTTTCAATCCATCAACAAAATAGACATCATCAGCATTAGTCTTTCCATCAAGAGTAATAGAGTCTATACCTTTAATCAAACAAGGTGCATTGTTTCCAACTCTAACAACTCCACCATCATATTCATTGAACTTTATGAACTTTTTCATGTCTCTGGTCATATGATGTGAACAACCACTATCTATAATCCAATTAGATTTCTTTTCAAGTTGAGAAACTAAGGCTTTTTCTTCCTTAACATCAAATTTAGGATTTTCTTCTTTAATTGCTACAAATCCTATGTCATCATTATTCTCAGTAACACTTTCACTTAAAATTCTTTCTATACTAGCTTCAAGATCTTCATCATTTGCATAATAACATTTTTTAGATCTTCTAGGTTTGAAATTGCTTCTATACTTTTTAACTCTCTTAGGACATTTAGATGCAAAATGACCATATTCTTGACAAGTCCAACATTTAAAATTTTTCTTACTGTCTGGTTCTTTTTTCACAAGAAAGGCAATACCTTCTTCAATCTTGTTGTCTTCTTCATTTCTAGATATGCTGCTGCTAGTATAATCTCCGCTCACACTGATGCTTCTTGAAAAATTAGGGTGAGCACTAAGAGCACTGAATGCTATCTCCATTCTAGGCAAGTCTCCTGATAATCTCAGGTTCATTTCTGCTACTTCCAATCTTCCAAGAAGAGTGTCTCTTGTAAAGTTTTTTTTACAAGGTATCACTTGTTCAATCATCTATGTTGTCTTCTTAAATATAGGGGTTAATGTCCTCAAAATTTTCCATATCACTTCATTCTCTGTCTTTATTCCTCCACAAGATTTTATACCTGAAATGATCTCTGACATTCTACCAATATAACTTCTAACAAATTCATCTTCCAACATTCTTATATCTTCAAATGCACATATCCAATTATATATAATCTAACTCTTTTTGCATGTTCATTACCTTCAAAAGTAGAGTGTAAAGCATTCCAAATTTCATGAGGTTTTTTCAAATATTTTACCTGACTGTACTCATTCTCTGGTAGTTCTGTCAAAATTGCTTCTCTTTCAAGTATGTTACACATGAATAGATCTCTCTCTTCCCCAGTACATGTTTCAAGATTGTCCTCTTCAATAATAGTCTTTTTATTCTTTGTAATCAACCAATAACCTAGTCCTAAACATAATAGGTGTCTGTTCATCTTTTCTTTCCAGCTGTCAAAATTTACTCCATCAAACTTAGGGCTTTCTTTCTTGAAATTTTCTATGGATCTCCTTAAGCTGTTAAACTTCTCTTTCAAGGACCTGCTACTCTGATACCAATTGTTAGAAAGTAAAGTCCACCAAGATAACTGAGAGGGGTGGGGGGGGGGGGGGGGTGAATTAGTTATTAGATAATATTCATACACAATAACACAATGACACAAGATATGTTGACTAGGGAACCTCTTGATCAAAGAGTAAACCCCGGTGGGAATGATGCCCACAAAAGATGCACTAATATGAATATTCCTTGTTAGAGGATGGACTCTATTAGGAGTCTTATGAAATAAATTAAGTACATATGAATCCCTATTAGGATATTTTGAATCCTTGTTAAAAGATTTTAACCTGGTTAAGAGTTATGAAAGACAGAAGGATCCACTGCCCAAATAGCTTCAGGGTAAGATCATTGAACACACTATCCAAATAATCTTTTCATTACTCAATAGAATAATATGTTACCTCTTCTCTAACTATGCCAAACCACACTCACTATTATAACAGATCTCAATTTCAGATCTCTATACTTCGCATGTCTTCCTTCACAATTTTGCTCTCATACTTAGCTCTATTCTTCACTTCATGCACACCACATCACACATCATCACTAAAACTACATTAAATTACACATAAACAAGGAAATACATTCCTTCCTTTATACCACACTCAAATAATTACAAATGATTTGACATACAATTACAAAATAAAAGTTTCCACATGCTACACCAAAATTACATAAAACTGTTGGCTTCCAAATACAATAAATCCTCACTCGTGTGACCTTGAATTCTATGCTATCATCTACCTCACTATAAATTTGTCTCCAACTTCCCTTTAACTATGAAAAACTAGATTCCATCATGATTAGGAGATATCATCTGATTTCCACAAACTGCTACTCAAGAAGACTGCCTGAACACTGCTTCTACCAAAATGATCATAACTTCCATGAATCAATCAATTTCTATCTACTCTCTTCACCATAGACATATGACATATCAAATATTATAACCTCAACATCACATAGCTCCAACTACAATAACCCATGTGCACTAATCCAAACTCTATTTGCTTCTCTATAAGTCTTTGATAAATCAATGTGTTGACATCAATGACAATCATATTCATGAATGCAACAACAACTACTATAGAATGGATGCCAAACACTTTAGCATTCATTCCTAATAATAATAACATTTTTTGGTATAGATCTTAGTTCTTGAATAGTATATACTCTAATAGCATACTTAGAAGAAATAGTTCTCATAATTTTAGTTACCACTTCTTCTTTAGTCAATGTTCCACTATAACCTCTGATGGAACTTACAACTTCTTTGATTTTTTTTCTATATTGTGTGATGTTCTCTTCATCTTTCATTCTCGTTTCATCATACTTTCCCATGAGACTATCAACCTTAGTCTTTTGTAAATGTTGATCTCATCCATATATAAGTGTAAACCTATCCCACATTTCTCTTGAATTAATACAGCCCTTAACATTTAAAATTCAACATTGGTGAGGGAAGAAGAAACCTCTATCATAACTACATTATGTTCCTTCTTTTATCTCATTTTATCAGCTATCATTGGTTTGGGAGGTGGTGGAGTGTATTCATTAGTCAGAAGATTCAGTGCATATTCTCCAATCCTAGATAGATACAACCTCATCTTGCTTTTCCATGTTGAGAAAATTTCCTTATTCAACTTAGGTAATTCTCTCCTATACATCTTTAGATCTTTTAATCAATTATTTTAAAATTATCTCTTCAAAGTACTTAGCTTTGATACAAATTTTTGGATTATAGAAAGAGCGGGTGAATCAATAATCCATGATTCCAAATATCTAAAAGTTTTTCTTTCATTAACTCAGTAGCAATTGTTGGAAATTTGGCTATACTGGTGTATATGATTTGGTATAGTGTTTTCATTATGGAAACAAAGTCATATAGTAGTTTGGTTTCAGCACACTTAATGAGAAGATAAAAAATTGGCTAAGTATTGAAGACTGGACAATATACAGAGTACCTGAAGCTTAGAGTGTCAGTGCACATTCATATGACCGGTTTATAGTGTGCACCCTAGAAGTTAAGTTGGTTAGACTATATTAATGCTTATTCTATGAGCACATAATAAAATATGCAAGTATGAGAAAGATACAGATAGTTGAAGTTACACAGCCAGTGTGCGCCAAAGAAGAACAGAGTAAGTAGCCGACTGTTAGCATTTTGAGTTGTAGTTATATTCTATTGATGTAAAGGCTATGTGACTATTATAATTAGGTTTCTGACATATAAATATTTTTTATTGTAAACACACTTGAGACAATTCATTTGGAAGCCTTGTATGTAATAGGTTTAAGGGTCGACCTAGTTGTTTGTTTTGTATGCGCATATGAATATGAGATGTGCCCATTGTAATTGGTATGAAAGTTGATATAGAGTTGTGATAAGAATAGAAGAAGTATGTGAAGAGACTATAATTTTATTAGAGCTTTGCAAGAGGTCAAAGAATTAGTGCATCAAAGGAACTGATCTAACAAGCAGTGTCACAGTGACAATTCATCCAGGACATATAGTGTGTATCTAAGATCAGAAGGTTGTAGCCTTCACCACTTGAGTAGTGAGCTCTAGGACAGTGCATCCACTCCCCTAATAGGGACTATTGTAAAACAATCCTAATAGGGTCCAACCCTTGACAAGGTCTACTGTACTTAATACATTGTAAAGAAACTCCTAACAGGGTTAAGGATCTTCTAACAAGGATCATAAAACACTAGTATAGAATATTAGTGGGTGTCAAATCCCACCACGGTTTTTACCTATTTGGGTTTTCCTAAATCCATATTGGTGTCATGTGTTGATTTCATGTTTCATGTTTATGTGGATGTTCATTTTAGTACTTAAGAATTTAAGTTCATTTTAAAGATCAAGTGAAAAGATAAAATACAGTGAACACTGATTCACCCCCCCCCCCTCTCAGTGTTCGCATTCCTAACAATTGGTATCAGAGCTTTGGTCTCAGAAAAGAAGTTTAACCACTTGAGGAGATCATGGACAAAGAAAAAATGAAACATCTGAAAATAAATCTTGAAGCTGCTCTTGAAGACCTGGACAAATTTGAAAAAGAAATTGAAGACCTAAAAGAAAAACTCAGCGATGCTCAATTAGTCATCAAAAGGCTAAGAAAATATTTGAAAGAATGCTCTACCAATGATCTAGGGATAATTCTAGAGAAGCTAAATGAAGAAAATACATCCTTAAAAGAACAACTTGAAGAATTTGATGATAAGCTAACTAACAATCAGGAAGTCTACGATGAACAGATCAAAGAGAACCTTCAAATGAATGAATAATTGAGGCAAGGAAACATGGAAATATTGGAGCTAAGGAATAACAAAGAAAGATTGGAATCTAAATTGAAAGCTGCTAAGAATCACATTGAAAAATTACACACCAGTTCTGATTTGATAGAATCTCAGTTATATGCAAGAAGAGCTAAAGGAGATACTAGCTGCATTGAATACAGTGAAGCATAAAATCAGATTGACAACATGCAAGCAAGAATGAAAGCACCGGAAGGCACCTCTAATGCTATGGAGACTAGAAGTTAGACTAAGGATCATATTGAACCACCTAAGAATGAGTGCAAACCAATAGAACATACTTTTATGCATGTAACAAGCATGGACATATAGCAAGGAACTGCATAGATGTAAGACCTTTCAATGGTTATTGTTATTCATGCAATAAATTTGGTCATAGAGCTATGAATTGCAAGACAAGTCAAAAGAATAGGACTCAATATAATCAAAGAAATCAGAATCAATAAAAAGTAAGAAGTTCTTAGAAAGTTACATGTTAGATATGTAACTATAATGGTCACTCAACTAAATAATGCAAGATGGTGACTCATGTCAATGCACCAAGGAATATAAGGCCTCAAGACATTTGCTACTCTTTCAACAAGGCTAGACACATCTCAAAGTTTTGTAGGTCAAAGTATGCAAGGTCAGGAAAGCCCCAAGAAGCCCAAAGAACCAATTTTGGATCTTGAAGGAGAAGTCAATTTTGTGAAAGCTTCAGAGGATGTGAGCTTGATTTAGTCAAAATCAAAGAAGGATAAGGCTAATGAGAATGTATTTGATGCATCCACAGTGGATGCACCCTCTACATTTGGATGAATGGCCCTCAGGGTCATAGGGGGAGCTAATTTAGCTCTAGACCCCTGTATGGCTAGTATACTCACTCTTTGAGTATGTTCCTTTGGACTTAATCTTTTGGAGATGAGAGGAACCTTTGTGCAAGAGCACACTAGCTGATTGTTTGCAGAATGAAAGTTAGGAATTTCCTAGTAACAACTTGGTTTACACAATAAGCATTAATGGTAGAATTTCTACTTTAAAGTACATAAAAGATAGAAGATCTATCATTTCATTTATATTGAGAGTGATTAGAGAGTAGAAGAAACTTAACAGTTGATTGAGAAGCATTGTAGTTTGATTCATTAAGTGATTGTTCATGCAATTGATTGGTTGCGGAAACCCTAGTTCATCATGCCAATTCAGAATCTCTTGGAAACCTTTGAAGAAGCATTATACAAGTGATGGCTAATCCTATAGTTTTTGATGTTGTAGAGAAGAAAATATATGTGTTTAAGAGGAATCCATTTAAATATACACTAGATGACCTAGAAGGGGCATTCTCCTGCACACCAATGGGTGTTATGCATGTTCAGGACATTAGGGCATACATCTACTGTAAGAAAGAATCAGTAGGATTGGATAGATTAAGAGCACAAATGGAAACTATTCTAAAACAAAACAAAACCTTCATGGATGAGTATGCATGGTGGAATAATCACCCTATAGTGGAGTATGCTATGGCATATGAGTTCAATGAATCAGAATGGATCAAGATTCTATTGAGCAGGATTCATGATGACCTATTTTGGATAGGTGAAGTGCTAGTTAGAATTACTAGTGACATAATTCATGAGATGACATGCCTCTCAAAGATAGGCGTCATACTTCCAGTGGGAAAATATGTGAGGAAGATTGTTGAACAAACTTACAAATTAAGAAGTGATAGGCATGGTATGACTATAGAGCCTATTGAGTAAGATGACATCAAATTGATGTCCATGATACTAGGTTATAGGTTCCAACACACCAGCAGGGTAAATAGTGTGTCTGCGGCCACAATTCTTGCATCTATAAGAATTGTAAATGAGAATGGAGATTTCAACCTATGTGAAATCTTGTGTGCATAGCTAATTGACAACATCAAGGCAATCAAGCATGACAAGACCAAGTTATTTAGATTTGGGTCTTTGATCATTTATATGTACTTCCATATTGTTAGAAAGGTTTCAGATTCATACCTTGAGAGGACTATTCCCACTATGCCATAGATATCCTTCAAGGCATCTACTGAGAGCACTCTAAGAGATTACATGACACTGGAGTTGAAAACATTCAGGGCTAAGATGCATATGAGGTTCAGAATTCTAGAAAAGATAGTTGAAAAGTATAAGGACACTATTTTTTTATGGTTGAGACTGACACAACTTGCATGGAGGTAGTTGAACCAAGGACAAAGTGCATTCATCCACTAGGATATGAAGTAGAAGAGCCTATTATTGAGGCTTATTCTCAAGTTTTGTTAGCAGCACCTAAAGATCCTAATGAGCCAAGATGGGGAACCTATGAGGAGAAAACAAGAGAATTTGATGTAGTGTTAAACAACACATCAACAAAAAGAAAGGTTGCTAAGGTTACCTCAGAGATATTGAGAATTCATGGAGTGTCTAAAGAAGACCTAGACAAAGAAAGGGAACAAAATATTGCTTTGGAATTAGAGAGTGTAGCAACAACAAAGACTGAATCAGATGATCCTAAGTTGAAGAAGGTGAAGATAGAAAAATCTGACGAATAGAAGGGTAAAACTAATGTTACTCCTTTTGTGCTCATAGAAACAATTTACCTTATTTCTCCTCCTAAGTATAAGGAAATGCTAAAGAGGAAGAAAGAGATCAACACTGGTCATCCATCCTCAAGAGTAACAAGGAATAGAAAGAACTCACAAGCACCCCCTAAAGTAAGTTTCAAACCTAGTCTCAGTGTGCTAAGTGCAAGAATAATTGATGAGGGAAGAATTGATCAAGTAGGAAAATTTTATGAAAAGTATAGTTAGATAGAAAAATCAAAGATACATGGAATAATAGTCAAACACATGCTGAAGTTCAAGAAGACAATCGTGGAGCTAAATACCATGATTCCTGACAATGTATGGAATATCTTAGGATTTCAAAAGAGACAAGCTATTGAAGAAGATCTACGGATAAGGAAAAATATTCTTGATGATACCCTTCCAGTATGTTCCTTAGAAGAAAAATCCTTGTTGTTAGACTTGGTGAAACCACATCTCAAAACAAATTCTAGGACTTTCGCACATTATATACAAGAACTATGAATTAGTTGCAAAAGAAATAGAGAAAGCCTTTGAGAAGGTCTTTATGAATAGACACATGTATCCAGCTACTGTGCCTACATCACAAGTATCCTCAAAGGAATTCAAGCTGGAAGAACCCATTAATGCATCAGTGATAGGTCCTCAAGACTCAGCACCTATAGTTGAAACACAAACAGAGGCAGATAAGTCTACACCCATGACAGAGTCACTAAAGGATAGCACCATTATCATTGATAATGTAGAGATAGCCATGGTGGTCACTAACATTGAGTTGGACAAGTTTGAAGAAGCTTTTGTGAGCACACAAGAAGCTGAAATTTTATGTGGTAACAATTCTCCCAATCCACAAGAAGTAATGATTGAAGATATGACAAATGTGGAAGAAGAAAAAGAAAAAATAGAAAAAGAAGATGAAAAGATGGAAGGAAAGAAAGAAGAAGGAAACTAAAAAGAAATAGAAAAATAAGTAGAGAGAAATGAACCATCAACTGAAGTGATCAAGGTAAAAGAGGAAGCTATGGACAGTAATCCTATCACTCCATTTCCCTCAATAGCATTGTTGTCAAGTTTGACACCTAACACAACTAGCTTGGACTCATGGGGAGAAGAGGACCTGATTAAGTTCAACATCTTATCTATGGAGAAGGCCAAGGAGAAATAGGTGATGAGGAATCCCCTCCTTGTAGAATCAGTAAATATTCTGAAAAGCTTATTACCAGCAGACAAGAAAGTGTCTAAGACATAGTTTGTTGATGATGTCAGCTCATTGATTTCATAGTTCAAGAATAGTTTCTCTAGCCTAGAAGAATCTGCATCCTTAGTTGGAGAGGAGAAGTACTTGAAGAAGAGATTGAGTGAATTGGTTAGAAATTATACACTTAACCTGTGCTCACTAAAGGCTGGTCAAGCATCCTTGAAGGAGTTTGCAGCAAAGGGCAGAAAGATCATTGCTGACTGTATGAACCAGGATAAGTTGATTGGTGATCTATACAAGAAAATTCAAGAGGCAAATGCCATGATAGATAGTATAAGGAAATTAGTGGAAGATCCATCTGTTGATGTAAACATGTGTAATAATGTCTACCAAGGATAGATAAAGAAGATTGAGAAGGTAGAAAAAGAGATGACCAAGATAAGGGCTAGGCATACTCAGCTAAGGAATGCTCTTGCACCCTCATTATACATACTTCATCAAAATATCAAGGATATTGATGCCACCATGGTGACATATGGTCAAGGTCCTAGCATAGATTTGGAGATGATGGAGAAGCTACAGTATGCATTATGCACCTATCTACAAATTGTAAATTCTCTGATCACATTTTGGAAGGAGATCAAAAATATGTAGATAGCATATCCAGATGTTCTCTCACAGTAAGTTTTTGCACATATAGTTTTGAAGCACCTTTGTCATTAATGTCAAAGGGGGAGTATGTGTAGAATATGGGTTATAGATATGTATAAGGAGATATGAGATAGAAATTATGTATAAGGGAGATATAAGACAAAAGTTTTTTGTATTAAGGAATAGTTAGCAACTTGGCCATATTCCTTTGTTTCCATCAATGAAAAAGGGGGAGATTGTTGGAAAGTTGTCTATACTAGTGTATATGACTTGGTATAGTGTTTTCATTATGGAAAAAAATTCATATAGTAGTTTGGAGTGAGCACACTTGATGAGAAGATCATAAATCGACTAAGTATTGAAGACTAGACATTATACAGAGTACCTAAAGCTCAAAGCATCAACGCATGTGCGTATGACTGAGTTATGGTGTGCACCCTAGAAGTTAAGTTGGTTAGACTATATTCATGCTTATTCTATGAGAGCATAATTAGATATGCAAGTATGAGAAAGATGCAAATAGTTAAAGTTACACAACTAGTGTGTGCCAAAGAAAAATAGAGTAAGCAGCTGACTGTTAGCATTTTGAGTTGTAGTTATATTCTAATGATGTAAAGGTTATGCACCTATTGTAATTAGGTTGCCAACATATAAATATTTTTTATTATAAACATGCTTGAGCCAATTCATTTGGAAGCATTGTATGTAATAGGTTTAAGGGCTGACCTAGTTGTTTGTTTTGTATGCTCATATAAATATGAGATGCACCCAATGTAATTGGTATGGAAGTTGATATAGAGTTGTGATAAGTAGAGAAGAAGTGTGTGAATAGACTATAAGATGTATTAGAGCTTTTCAAGAGGTCAAAGCATTAGTGCATCAAAGGAACTGATCTGACAAGAAGTTTCATAGTGACAGTTCATCTAGTAGATATAGTGTGTATCTGAGATCAGAAGGTTGTAGCCTTCACCACTTGAGCAGTGAGCTCTAGGACAATGCATCCACTCCCCTAATAGGGACTATTGTAAAAGACTCCTAAGAGGGTCTAACCCTTGACAAGTTCTACTGTACTTAATACATTGTAAAGAAACTCCTAACAGGGTTAAGGATCTTCTAACAAGGATCATAAAACACTAGTACAAAATATTAGTGGGTGTCAATTGCCACCGGGGTTTTTACCTATTTGGATTTCCCCGTACCCATATTGGTGTCATGTGTTGATTTCATGTTTCATGTTTATGTGGATGTTCATTTCAGTACTTAAGCATTTAAGTTTAGTTTAAAGATTAAGTGAAAAGATAAAATACAGTGAACATTGATTCACCCCCCCCAGTGTTCGCATTCCTAACAGTAGCTCAATAAAAAAAAACTTCATTATTTACTGACAGTAGTAAGAAAACTATAATAATCAATAAATCATTCATATAAATCATGCATCACATGTAACACCATTATTTAATGTGGAAACATAGCTTTGGGAAAAACCACTTTTGGAATTGTCACCCACTAAGAAAATACTCATTTGAAGTACACCCGGTTAAGAGACAATCTTGTAAAATATTACAATGCACATGGTTAGGTGTGACCTAGCTAAAGAATTAACCTCAAATCTATTAGGATCTTCACCATGTTAGGACTGGCCTAGTTAGAGGTCTTCAAGCACTCTTTAGAATGTTACCTTTTTCAAGGATTTTATAATAAGGCTATTAAGTCCACTCTTTTAAGATATTTCTCTATTAAAAATGCTAGTATACAAGAGTAAATATTTTGATCCATATATTTTCAAATATCTTTCCTTAATCAAATCCTTTGTGCACTCTTCTATCTTCACATCAATTATTCATTATCCACTAGATTCAACACTTTATCAGATCCTACATTTCCACTTAGAATATATTTGATCATTCTTCACTGTATCAGTCAGTCACTCTTCAACTATTTAATTTTCCAACAATTTTTTCATACAAATCCATCCTTTATAGACAATTTTTCCATCTTAATCTCCTCTATTATATTTTTGTTTGATCAATCTTAACCATCCAATTTATTATACCTTGAATCTGGATCTCGGTAATACATTTTCTTTTCACCTAGGAACTTGAACTTTTTTTGAAACTTGTTCCATCTGCATTAACCATTTAGATCTAAGTCACAGATCTTCACCTTGAATTTTCTTGTCCATAGATCTATGTAACTAACTTTCCTTATCATAATTTTCATCCATCTCATCTTAGGTAATCATTAAATGTCAATTTAATCCTTATTTAATATTTGTTCATTTCTCAGTTTCCTCCATTTGTATTTTTGTTAACTTCATTCAGTGCCTAAACATTTCTTTTCTATTCGGTGCCTTTAGTTCTTTTGCCTTTACAAAGTGACATATCCTACTCGGTAGCCAAAACTATTTTTCTTACCGACTTAACATAATCATATGTTAGGTAGAAAACAATTATATCAATATCCTATTCATTTTCTAATTTTTATCAGTTTCTCATTTGTGTTCTTCAACTTGACAACATCTCATTTCTTCATCTTCTTAACTCATTCAACTTATATCATTACCGAATGATATGGCAATATAATATAAATTAGAAATAAATTGCTTGACATCAATGATAGGAAAATAAATGATCTAATCTTTCTACTATCATGTATTCCTTTATTCTTGGTCGATCTTAATCACCATCATGATTATATAATCAATCTTTAACATTATTATACCCTTATGCTCTTTAGGCTGCCAATATACCCTCAGATGGATTTTAGGAATGGTTAACTCCAAAATGTTATAAGGTCTTAGGGTAACTAGACCAACTATAGGGACAAGACTGCCCTCTTCTACTTCTAGCTCTGCAAAACCAAGGTGAGTGCACCTAACCTAGTATAAAATATACTTCATACACCAAGAACTAGGTTTGAATAATAGATAATAGGATAGTAAGAAAGTACTAAGTGTTAACCACACACTCATTGACTCTCCATTACTATGGGGTGGAACTTCACACAACCAAATACTGAAAACTTAAGGATGGTTCTTAATTTCATATGTTTGAATCATAACAACCTCAATCAGGACATGTCAACAAAGAAGTACTTATCTAGGCCAGTGCCTCATCCATTGGGCAAGGTTTCTTAGATAGACTACATACACACACCAGAATATATCTAAGATTCAAAGCCATAAACACATTTACGATCTCCTTTACTACTTACACAGTATCCTTTAATAGACAAAAGATAAATCTATGTACAATCTATAGCATCATTTCATCTAATCCTAGATTAGAACTCAAGAATGAAGGCACATACATAAACTAGTTATGCAATGAACTAGAAAGCTCAAAATTTATCTATGCTGACACAAAGGAGAGACAATAATTAGGTGCCTGCATTAAGTATGATGAATCCTCAAGTGTATACAATCCATCCAAAGGAACCCTACTTGCAAACTACAGCTTAGACCTACAACTTTCTTTCAATAGTCAAAAATCAAGACAAGTCATTACAGTTCAGATTGAGAAGAGGACTCACAACCCAAAAGTTTGAATACCTAACTCCCAATAACCTCAAATGATCACAGAAATCCCTTTATACTAGGGTTACAATGCAAGCACAATGATCATTTCAAACTCAAAAATTCAAAAACACCTAACCCCACCGAGGAGTTACCACAGACAAGACAGGGATCAAGCCGCAGCATGCAAGCTCTAACAGTCTAATGCATTTAATCAACATCAGATCTTCAATCATGAGAAACTCTGAAAAGGCACCGAAGATCAATCAAAAATCTACAAAATTCAAATTGGAAGTGACCCTGCAATTGCTTTTGGTACATTTTATTTACTCCCCTACGACAAGACACTCCTCTTCTGCAATCATCTCACACCGTGGAGCACAATGGAGTGGTGGAGAAAATTAGTTTTACCAACTCTATCCCTTTCTGTCATCAATTTCAGTCCTTTCTGGTCATAGGAAACATTCTCAGAGATTCAAAAATGAAAGCAAATGGTCACCATGCATTTCGCGGGCTTGTGTTTTTAACCATCCAAACACCTTGAGTTAACTCTGCAATGGCGATGCCAAACAGTTGTCACATGATTGCATAGCCCAAAAATGGGCTATGTGAACATGCGACATGCCACTTCCCATTACCTTCTTCATAACTGCCAATGCCGCCACTGCCACAAAAGAGTTTGTCACATTTTTGCAAGTTGGAAAACTGGCTCATACGAACATTTGACAAGTCGCTAACATGCAACCTGTCAGTTGTCATGTCACCACCAAGATACCCTAACTTGGGCCCATGTTCAAGTCTATCACCTTGCTAGCTCAGACCAACCAGAGATTGCCACAACACCACCCACCAATGGGACCACCAAACAACTACAAATGGGCCCCAACACATGTGGCACCTTGTCGCATGATTGCATAGCCCGAAGATGGGCTACGCGAACATGCGACAACTCACAAACCTTAACCACCAGCATAACCACCACCGCATAGAGTTAATAGCAATGGGTTTGTCGCATGATCACAAGCCATGGAAATGGCCCTTGTGATCATGTGACAAGGCCATAAGACTGCCAAATGACCACTTTCCAGCCAATGAAAAGTGAACACCTCCATAACAAAAGACAACAGGCCCATTGACAAGCCTCGTCACCACCTCGGACCAACCAAAAGACCCCACATCACCACTTGCCACCGAGCCCTAGGGACACATGTCAATCGTTCACATGATCACATGTCAAAAATTCCTAACATGCAATCATGCGACAACCAATAAGAACATGCACCCCTGCTTCCCTTCTGACACTGGGCCCACTTCACACCTACACAAGAAAATTTGACGGCTGTCGCTAAAGCACGAACAATAAACACCATGCATCTTCACCAAGTGAACATACAAAAACCAATGATTCTATCCAAACTTTAATCACACTAGGTAATGGGAAGAATTGGGACCCACCAATGATCGCACTTGCACAGTTAGAGAATGCCAACAAACAAGGGAGAAGTACGGGGTCGAAAACACACAGGGTTTTTGGTGGAAAAGATAAAAAAACACACAAGGTTTTTGACATCAAAGATAAGCACACAAAAGCTAGAAGGCACAAGGTCAAAAATAATGAAGCTTTTCACATAGACCGAAAACATCATGGATTTTCAAAAATACTATGGGTTTTTGACACTGTGGCAGATTCTAAAACATTTCCTACAGACCTTGAAACTTGAATAACTTTCTGGATTTTGTGAGTCAGCACATGCAATTTGGGCTGGAGTAAGGTGATACAATAAACTACTAGGGGCTAAGGGCATAAATCATGAAACACTATGGATTTTCTTCTCAAAACAAAACTGTGATTGCAGGCATGGCAGGACAACTTTACAAAACACTTGTAGGGAACATGCCATTTTCAAAGGATTTTTGCTATGATAGAAAAAAGGCCTAACAGTGGCTCTAGTTGGGGACATGTATCTCTTGCAGATACAATGAGAAAATAGAATTGACTGGAAGAGAAGACCTCAAAACGTCAGACCAAAAGCAACCCTAAGAGACCTAGGGAAGAATCCTAACTACTGCTCATGGAAAAAGATACTTCAAGAGAAGTAAAACTTTAGGAATTGTCCATGAACAGGCAATTCCAAAGTGCCACTAGTTAGATCTTTTAGAATATATGAATCAACTCCCCATTTAATTTCAATGAGATAAGGACCTAACCAGACAGGATCAAATTTACCATTCCTTCCCTTATCCTCTAATCTAGCATTCCACATTAGAACAAGATCACTAGCCCCAAAAATCCTTTGAGTGGCTCCTTTATCAAATAAGTTCTTACACTGTGTCTGAAGTGTTTCATTTCTTTCATGTGCATCTCTTCTTACCTCCTCCAACTAGATTAACTCATCCATCCTTAGTCTCATTTCATCATCTAAGTCTTCATCATATGCCTGGATGAATTTATACGTTTGCAATATGTTCTGAGGTAACCTAGCTCCAATCCCATAGAGTAGATCAAATGGGGCACAACCTATGGCCTTCTTGATGGTCACTCTATCAGCCCACAATGCTCGCCAAAGTTTTGAGTCCCATGATTTTTTATTCCTATCCAATAGTCTTTTGAGGATCTTTATCAAACTTTTATTAGTGGATTCAGCCTGGCCATTTCCCTGTGGGTGATATGGGAAAGAGAATGAAATGTGTATCCCATAATTCTTACAAAAATCATCAAACTCCTGAGATCTAAAACACAGTGCATTGTCTACCACTATTGTTTCTAGACATCCAAACCTAGTGAGAATGGTCTGCATCATGAAATCAATAACAACTTTACTAGTGGCCCTCCTAGTGGGAATAGCTTCAACCCATTTAGTGAAATAGTCTGTTGCCACTAATATGTAGGAATTCCCACCACTAGACTTGTTTGGAATCTCACCTATGAAATCAATACCCCACTGCTAGAAAGGGGCCTGAACTGAGACTGGTTTGAGTGGTAATTTTCCACCAAATTTCAGCTTACCTGCAAACCTCTGGCATGCATCACACTTCCTTACAAATTGATGTGTGTCCTTAAAGATAGTAGGCCACCAAAATCCAGACCTAAGGATTTTGTGAGCCATTGTCTTTGCCATGTAGTGTCCTCCACACAAACCTTGATGCATTGATTCTAACAAAGACTTAGACCTTTCCTGGTCTACACATTTTAGCAATACACCTTCATTGCTTTTACACCATAACTCACCATGTATAATGGCATATCTCACAAATTGTAGCTTGATAGTCCTTTTCTTATTTTCACTCATGTCAGGGGGAAGAAACAATTTTTGCAAGTAATTGATGACATCCCTGTACCAATCACAATAGTCCAAATCACAAACATATGGCCTTTCTTCCTCCTCTAACATATTCACATGGTTTGCAGTCAAATTACTTTGAGCCATCAATTTTGCAAGTCCTAGGCCTCTTATCAGTTTTGTAATTTGAATGTCTATGTTGAATTCTTGGATCCTATTGATCCATCTACATCTCTTACCTGAGACCTCCCATTGCACTAGAATATCCTTGACAGCAGCATTAGGAACATAAGCAACCACCTTAGCTCCTACAAGATAACATTTGAAAGCCTTGACTGCTTTGACTAGGGCATAAGCCTATTTCTCAACTATGTCATACTTTAGTTCTGCTGCATGTAAGGATTTGCTGAAAAAGGATATGGGTTGTTCATACCCTTCTAAATTCTTTTGTAATAAGACTGATGCAATTGTATGATACGAAGCAAAGGAGAAAATTTGCATGGGTTTACCATAATCAGGAGTCCTTAAAATAGGAGCATCCTTGATGGCCTATTTGATATTCTTGAAAGACTCAGTTGCTTCTTCATTCCATTCTACTTTTGCATTTTTCTTCAACATTCCAGAGATGGGAATACAAATTTCTGCAAAGTTAGTAACGAACCTTCTAAGAAAATTTACTTGTCCAAAGAAAGATTGCACACCTTTAACATTTCTTGGAGGTGAAAGTCTGTCTATTGCTATGACCCTTTCAGGATCAACTCTCACTCCATCCTTGGACACAATATGTCCTAAGATCTTTCCTTCCACCACACCAAAAGAACATTTCTTTGGATTCAAATAAATTCTGTATTCCAAAGCTCTAATAAAAATATTTTCAAGATGCTCACAATGTTGATCCTCCTTCTCTGAATATGCCATGAGATCATCCTGATACACTACTAGAAACTTGTTTATGAAATCTGCAAAGGCCACATCCATAGCTCTTTGAAAGGTAGCTCCTACATTTGTCAAGCCAAAAGGCATCCTAACATACACATAGGTCCCCCAAGGAGTTGTGAATGCAGTCTTGAATTGTTCTGACTCCTTGACCATGACCTGATTATATCCAGAGAAGCCATCCATCATTGACATCAACTCTGATCAAGTGACTCTTTGCAGCATGTTTTCCATATTAGGGAGACCATAGTTGTCTTTCAAAGAATTGACATTCAGATTTCTAAAATCAACACATAGCCTAATGTCACCATTCTTTTTTCTAACTGAAACCAAGTTTGACACCCAAGAGGAATGTCTGATAGGCCTTATGATTCCTGCATCCATCATCTTCTTTAATTCATCTTGCATTTTTGGTGCCAAAGTAGGATTTACAGGCCTCAACTTTTGCCTAAATGGTTTAGTTCCTTCCTTCAATGGTATCTCATGTTGAAAGAGATCTTCTCTATATGCCTTCAAATCTTCATAAGACCATGCAAAGACATGTCTAAATTTTTTGAGAAGATCAATCAAATTTCTTCTAGTTCTTTGAGATAAGCATTTACCTATGTAAATAATTTTTGGTTCTTGGCTTGTTCCTAGATTCACTTCCTCGGAATCATTTTTCTTGTCAACAATTTTGGCAACACAAGCCCTCTCCTTATCATCAAATGTCCTCTCAAGAGCAACCAATCCCCTAGGGATCCTATTTGACTTTAGTTGCAAAACTTCCTTCCCAAGAACACTTTCTTTTCCATCTTTGTTGTCTACATAGGTGCTGAAATCCACTTCCTGACCATCAAAGTGAGACTCACACTACAAGAACCTCAAAATATCCTGATCATCAAAAAATACTTTCCAACTTCCAACATTATCTGGGATAGAAGGCCTGAACTTACACTCAATTCTAGATATCCCTACAAAGGTAACATCCTCTGGCCTTAAGGCTATGTTTGCTAGTAAATCTGCCATCCTATTTTGGCTTCTATCCACCCAATGAATACCAAAGGCACTGAAACATTCAATTTCATCCCATACAACATTCCTATATTGTTTCAACCTTTGGTTCTTAGATGCATACTTTGATCTAATCTAAGAAACTATTAACTCAGAATCACCAATCACCCTAAGATGTTTGATCCCATGTTTTGATGCTTGTCTCAAACCAATCAGTAGGGCTTCATATTCTGCAACATTGCTTGTGCAAGAGAATAGGAGAGTGAAAGAAAACTTAAAAGTCTTACCACTTGGGGACACCAATAACACTCCTGCTCCAGCACCTTCTCTAGAACTTGCTCCATCAAAATATAATGTCCATAAGACATTACCCTCTGCCATGTTACTCTCATCATCAACCAAATGGATAGGCCTGACCTTCTCCCGCATCTCATTCCTCTGGACTTGGAATGAGCCAATGTTAGTGTCAACAAAATAATTCATGCTATCCTTTTCATTTTCCTCAATCATATGTAGGGTTCTGGATTCCCTTGACACCTTCACACTCTCTCCTTCAATGTCAAAAGTGGCAAAGGACAAGTCACATTGAATACTTCCTCCCATGGAGGCACTCCACTTTCTAGATAACAACATTCCATATTGAGGAGGAATGTCAACTACAAGAACACTCATAGTCAACTATTTGTTGGGAAATGCGGCTAATTTATAAGGAAAAGCCTTGATGGTCCAATAACTAGCACTTCTCTTGAGTCCATAGCTTGGCATCTCCCATGAGGTGTATCAACCTTTAGTCCTAATGATTTCATGATCTCTGTAGGCATGACAGTGTTTGATGCTCCAAAATCGATCGTGCAATTCTTCAATATTTTACCACCAATCACAAGGGACAAAAAGAAAGGATCATCTGTCCCTAATGCATTATTTACAATATTTGTATCCAAGAAGATTTGAGGAATCTTAGAAACAATTTCTTCACTCTTACTATCAGGTATGTCTTCCAAGGAAGCCACATGTTTGTCATTTCTATTCACCTCTTGGATTCCTACAGAAGAAACACCATTCACCCAATTCAAGGCCTTGACCTTATGTTCTTTTATTCTCATCATTTCCAAAAGTGGAACCTTGACAGTGATCTGTGAAAGCAATTTGGACATATCAATTGGAACATACTTTTGGTTGTTCATATTTTCTTCAAAGATAGTGACAACTTTATCCTTTGTGAAACCAGATTTGTCTTTGAGAGGAGATTCCTCTCTCTTCTGAGGAATGGGAACAACTACCTCTATTGTCTTTGCTTTATTCTTAAGTGCTGCAACAAGAACAACTTTCCTTTTTAGCTTCACTTGGTTAGTATCATCGGCACCCCTACCCTTTTCTCCATGCTATTGTGTACCATTTTCTATCTCCTTGATAAACATACTACCTGGCTTACCAGTTGCATTTCCAACTGTCCTATTCCTCAAGTTATAATTGCTTCTAGCTTGAGTGACAATGTCTGTAGTGATCTAAGCAATTTCTTCATCTGATGGTCTTCTTAAAGAAACTTTCTCCTCACCCCCCACAATACCACATCCAACATCATCAAACTCTTCATCTTCTTCATCAAAATCATTCTCATCCTCTACATGTGTAGAAGTCATTCCACAACCACCCTTGTCATATTGCTCCTCTTGTTCTTGATTCTCTTGTAAGTTTAAAGCAATGACACAATGCTCAGGTTCCTGAGGAGACTGACAAGCAGCACACCATGGGATATATTCAGTCATATTTACTGAATTTCTATGCAAGGGATCAGGGATCCTTCCATCAAGTATTTCTTTCTTGGTTGGAAAAATGGGCTTACCATCTTTCCACTGAGTGTTGTAAGGGTAATTTTGCATTCTTGGTTGTCTACTAAAATTGTTTGGAGCTGACCTCTCCATAGTCATAGCTCTATTGTTTCCCTTTTCACCAGGCTTTAAACCTTCCAAAGCCTTTAAAATTTGTTTTAGATTGTTATCCTCTTTGTGTTTAGAGTCGGTAGACCTTCCCATTTCTTTCTTACTCTGCATTTGAGGCCTGCAATCATCTCTTCTTCCTATCTTTCCTGATATTCTTCTATTTCTCTCTATTTTGATGGCCAATTTTTAAGCTTCCCCAAGATTTCTAGGGTTCTTGTCCCTCAAGAGGTATCCCATTTTTGCATCAAAGGCATTCAAGTATGTCACAAGACACACCCTATCATCTAGTCTGATAACCTACAAGAGCCTATGCATAGCCTTTTGGAATCTTATATTAAATTCCAGGACCTCTTCATTCTGATTCTTCTTTATGTTATTGAATTCATTCAAGATAAAACCCTCATTTGTTTTATCTCCATAGTGTTCCTTGAGACAATTCTTGAATTCATTCCATGATCCTATACTAGCACGGGGTAATCCTCTAAACTAATCACTAACATCTTCAATTAGGGATTGTACAAATAGATTCATTATAACATCATCAGGTTCTATATTATAATCATGTATTACATCCATGAAATTTTTTAGATGTTCTTCACATGTGATGATATTATTTCTAGTAAATTTAGGAAGCTTCTTTCTAATTTCATCAGGGATTGCATTAGGATAACCAAGAATACCAAAGAAGACAAGTTGTTTGTACCTTTTGTGAATAGGAGCTCCATGCAATGGATCCATTCCTTGAGATGTAGATGTCCTTGTGTTTGAACCATCAGGAACTCTAGCGGCACACGACACACCATTTGCTTGAGCTGCATTGTTACCATGAGTTCCACCTTGTCCTAAAAAGGAAGCAGCAACATTTGAAGGTCCTGAAGCATGCTTGAGAAAATCTATCTTCTTTCTGATTTCTGCAGTAGAAGCTTCCAAGTCTTCTTTCTCTAGTTCTTTATCCAATATTTCTTTCTTCCTTCTAGCTATCTCCAAATCTGAATCTAATCTCAGTCTAGGATCTGATGTCCTATCCACAATAACTCGTTCATTGATTTGAATCCCAATAGCCTTCTATTTGCCTTTATCTCTTGGTCTAGTTTCTTCACATATTTTTTGAACAATAGTCTATTCATTTACTCTTTAAAGCTCTGGGACAAAATTAATTGCCTCCAAATCTAGTAACTACCTCTTTAGCTGATTAGCCCTTATCATGGCTTGTCTTACTTTATCTTCTTTGTCCTTTTCTCTGTGTTGCCTAATGGCATGTTGTTCTTAAAATATTCTTTCTAGTTCATAGACCTCCTGAAAGATCTCTTCTGATTCAGGGAGTGTGGTCTCTGACTCATCATCTCCCACTTGAAACTCTTCCTCATACTGGTTCAATCCCAAGTCAACAACCTCTTCATATTCTGAATTATTTTCTTCTTGACTAGGCCTGGCTTGGGTTTCTTGTCTGGTATCTTTCTTTTTTCTCCAAGTATGAGAAACACCTCTTCTCTTCTTTCCTCCCCTTGTCTGACTAGGCCTAGAAGTGCCTGGAATGTCTTCCTCCATTATATCTTCAGGATGCTCTTTTCTACGAGACCTAGTACCTCTATAACTCATCTTGCAAAATAAATACTGACTAACCCTGCTTCAGAGATGTTTGAGTCACCACCCAAGTGTATTGGGAATATCACAATATAGTTTCTTCATTCTAGAAATACTCAAATGAGTTATAGATACAAGGGACAAGAACAACCCTGTTTCTTCCAATGATGACCTACTGGTTAGGATGAACATGTATAACACCTCCCTAGTAGATTTTCCAACTTGTTAGTGTCCAAAATGACAATTATGCTCTTTAGGCTACCCATATACCCTCAGATGGATTTTAGGAATGGTTAACTCCAAAATGTTATGAGGTCTTAGGGTAACTGGACCAACTATAGGGACAAGACTACCCTCTTCTCCTTCTAGCTCTATAAAACCAAGGTGGGTACACCTAACCTAGTATAAAATATACTTCATACACCAAGAACTAGGTTTGAATAATAGATAATAGGATAGTAAGAAAGTACTAAGTGTTAACCACACACTCATTGACTCTCCATTACTATGGGGTGGAACCTTACACAATCAAATACTGAAAACTTAAGGATGGTTCTTAATTTCATATGTTTGAATCATAACAACCTCAATCAGGACATGTCAACAAAGAAGTACTTATCTAGGCAAATGCCTCATCCATTGGGCAAGGTTTCTTATACAGACTACATACACACACTAGAATATATCTAAGATTCAAAGCCATAAAAACATTTACAATCTCCTTTACTACTTATAGAGTATCCTTACATAGACAAAAGATAAATCTATGTCCCATCTAGAGCATCATTTCATCTAATCCTGGATTAGAACTCAAGAATGAAGGCACATACGGAAACTAGTTATGCAATGAACTAGAAAGCTCAAAATTTATCTATGTTGACACAAAGGAGAGACAAGAATCAGGTCCCTGCATTAAGTATGATGAATCCTCAAGTGTATACAATCCATCCAAAGGAACCCTTCTTGCAAACTATAGCTTAGACCTACAACTTTCTTTCAATAGTCAAAAATCAAGACAAGTCATTACAATTCAGACTGAGAAGAGGACTCACAACCCAAAAGTTTGAATACCTAACTCCCAATAACCTCAGATGATCACAGAAATCCCTTTATACCAGGGTTACAATGCAAGCACAATGATCATTTCAAACTCAAAAATTCAAAAACACCTAACCCCACTGAGGATTTACCATAGAAAAGACAGGGATCAAGCTGCAGCATGCAAGCTCAAATAGTCTAATGCATTTAATCAACATCAGATCTTCAATCATGAGAAACTCTGCAAACGCAATGAAGATCAATCAAAAATCTTCAAAATTCAAACTAGAAGTGACCGTGCAACTACTTTTGGTACATTTCATTTACTCCCCTATGGCAAGACACTCCTCTTCTGCAATCATCTCAAACCCTGGAGCACACTGGAGTGGTGGAGAAAATTAGTTTTACCAACTCTGGCCCTTTTTGCCATCAATTTCTGTCCTTTCTAATTGTAGGAAAGGTTATCAGAGATTCAAAAATGAAAGCAAACAGTCACCATACATTTCACGGGCTTGTGTTTTTAACCATCCAAACACCATGGGTTAACTCCGCAATGGTGATGCCAAATAGTTGTCGCATAATCGCATAACCTAGAATTAATGGGCTATGCAAACATGCAACACACCACTTCCCATTACCTTCTTCATAACCGCTGATGTTTCTGCTGCCACAAAAGAGTTTGTTGCATGTTCGCAAGCCAAAAAAATGGCTCATGCAAACATGCAACAAGCCACTAACATGCAGCCTGTCGGTTGTCATGTCACCGCTAAGATACCCTAACCTAGGCCCGTGTTCAAATCTATCACCTTGCTAGCTCAGACCAACCAAAGATTGCCACAACACCACTTGCCAACAGGACCACCAAACAACTACAAATGGGCCCTAGCACACATGGCACCCTGTTGCATGATCGCATAGCGCGGAGATAGTCTACGTAAACATGCGACAACCTGTGAACCTTAACTACTAGCATAACCGCCACTACATAGAGTTAATAGCAAGGGGTTTGTCGCATGATCGCAAGCCGTGGAAATGGCCCTTGTGATCATGCGACAAGGTCATAAGACCACCATATCACCACTCACCAGCCAATGAAAAGTGAACACCTCCACAACAAAAGACAACGGGCCCACTGAAAAGCCTCATCACCACCTTGGACCAACTGAAAGACTCCACATCACCACCTACCGCCGAGCCCTAGGGACACATGTCAACCGTTCGCATGATCACATGTCAAAAATTCATAACATGTGATCATGCAACAACCAATAAGAACATGTGCCCCTACTTCCCTTCTGACACTGGGCCCGCTTCACGCCCACACAAGAAAATCTGACGGCTGTCGCTAAAGCGTGAAGGATAGACACCGTGCATCTTCACTAGGTGAACATAGGAAAACCAACGATTCTATCTGAACTTTAAACACACTGGGCAATGGGAAGAACTGGGACCCACCAATGATCACACTTGCACATTTAGAGAATGCCAACAAATAGGGCAAAAGTGCGGGGTCAAAAACAAACAGGGTTTTCAGTGGAAAAGATCGAAAACACACAATGTTTTTGACATCAAAGATAAGCACACAAAAGTTGGAAGGCACAAGGTCAAAAACAAAGAAGGTTTTCACACAGACCAAAAACATCATGGATTTTCAAAAATACTATGGGTTTTCGACACTGTGGCAGATTCTATAACATTTCCTACAGACCTTGAAACTCGAATAACTTTCTAGATTTTGCGATTTAGCATGTGCAATTTGGGCTGGAGCAAGGTGATGCAATAAAATACTAGGTGCTAAGGGAATACATCATGAAACACTATGAATTTTCTTCTCAAAACAAAACTATGATTGCAGGCATGGTAGGACAACTTTACAAAACACTTGCAGGGAACAGGCCATTTTCAAAGGATTTTTGCTATGACAGAAAAAAGGCCTAATAGATAGCTCAACCTTGTAAAGATCAAAGGTGATGTAGAGGGAAGTGGTGCACTTATATTTGGTTTCCCAAAACATGCTACAACTTACTGTTGTCTTCTTAGGTCGCTCATTCTCTTCTTCAAAGAGGAATAAAATCTAAGATCCATTTTAATTTCAAGACCAACCAAGGTCTAGATCGTAGTCTTCTTCAAGACTCCTTTCACTTAGCTCCACACCAATAGAATTTCTCAAACCTTCATACAAACCTTACCCTTTGAATATAATCCACCTAATGGTCTTAGGATACATATAACAACTCAACTTAAATTTTTTACAACTTCCATGGAAAGGTTTTGGCAGCCAAAACTATATCCTTCATTCTAGGCCCCTAGTACTAGCCCTGTCCAATGAGAATCCTATATATTCCTTCAAACTTTCCCAATTGAAATTAAAAAAAAAAACATTTTCAAATACCCTTTATTGATTTGTTCAACATATGTGAAAATTATATAGGGTTTCTTCAGACCATCTATATTTTATTTATGATGTCTCTGTTTGGAAGAAGGGCTAAAATCACCACATTTACAAAGGAAAACCTAAGAGGGGACCTTAAAAAATCTTAAGACCTTCAAAAATCCTTACCTTAGGAAGAAAAACAAAGGATTTTCAACTTTTTTTGTGCTTCCCAATCACCTAGACCATCCATGCATGAAACCCTTTATTTAAGGGTCACTAAAGTAGGTATTTCTTGTTCAAAGCCTTATAATCACTTCCAGAGCTTTCCCATAGTGGATTAATCTTTTATTCCATCTATATTGATGGATTTAAACATTAAATCACACACTACTGTGGCAAGTTTTCTTGCTACTACTCCGACGACTTCTTTTGAATGCACTGTCAAGGCACAACTCACTACCTGAGTTTCTATTACTCACAACTTTTGTTTGAGGACTCAATTATGAAATATCTCATGTGAGAGTGTTACAAAATAGGGATTTTAAAAAATATAAAAAAATGAGACAAATCCAATGGTTCAGTTACAAGATCTTGCCCCTATACCGAGACTATATTTTTATTGATAGAACAAGAATTTTGCAATATTAAGCCCTACTATGATAGTATAGATAGTCAAGTACAGATGCCAAGACATGAAAAATAATTCATGATACATATAAGGAAGAAAAATAAATATGCATTCAATCACTTATGGAAACCACAAAACCCAAAGCTATTCACAAACAACAATGCAAAACTTATATTGAAAATGCTTACTGTTTACAGAGATCCCAAAAACTAAAATAAAATCCCAACTCCTTGAATATTTCTATCCTCTCCTACTTGAGATCTCCATCACACATTAACAACTTCTCCCAAAAAAACTCTTTTTTTTTTCCACTCCAAAACCTAAGTACTACAAACTCCCCACCAACTCTCCTAGAAAGTTGCCAACAAAAATCTGAAACTTAATTTTAACTAATGAGGCCTTAACCTCTATTTGATGGTCTTTTCATGGTCTCTAAAAAATTTCCAAACTCTATATCCACCTTGTTAAAACCATATGACCCTAAGTCTATTACATACTGACTCTTGTAGGGTTCTTTTGGCTTATCATGGCAATATTGACAAGAACATGGCTTAAATAGCTTGAAGGCACTAATGGACCAAATTAAAACAAATTAGAGTCTTTATGGAGAAATTTTTAAGACCTCTTTGTCTTCTTGAGATGCTCTACATCATACTCCCTAGGTGGGGAAGAATCCAAGTCCCATGGATTTAATGACCTCTTTTGAGTCTTCCAATTGGGAGCCATGAATTGAGGATGCTCTTGATCATTCATGGGGTCACCAACATGAGGCCCCTCTAAACCTTTGACAAAGGAGTTACATAATACAAATACCATTATGGAAACAAGTGAAATCTCCATTCTCGGAATAGTGGTCCAAATGTTGACAAGGCCTTGGAAATTCATTATCAACTCATGTGTGGCCTACTGGAACAAAGGGAGTGGAGTATATTTCTGCTCCTTGAATTGCTAATTCATGAATTCTATGCAATTGGATTGATGGGTAGCCCAAGTGATGCTAACTGAAATACTTCCATAGTTTCATTGGAAACCTCCATGTGTACCAATTATAAGGCCTCTTCATGGCCTATCAAACATACTAAAGTCCCTTGCATTAAGACTATATTAGACATCTCATCTTGAGTGTCTCTCAATGTATGCTGCCCATCTTGGCTAACTAACCCTTCATGCATCTCTGATCCAATAGATCCTCTATCACATGTATCTCTTCCTTGTGAGCCTATGCAATACTAGAGTCCACATATCCTACACCATCCATTTGGTCTACAACTTTGGTAACCTTATCCACAGTGAGTTCTATGTCCTCTTATTGTGGGATGTGCAATGACTATGTGTAAGAGTTCATTCTTCCTCTCTTTCTCCATGAGCTCTTGCAATTTTTTTTTGGTTGCTTGTTTCTTGGCTTAATTTTCTTCCAATGTTTTCCTTTGGCTTCTTATCTCCTCCATGGCTTGTCTTCTCAATTCTTCCTTCTTTCTTGTTTCTTCCTTTTTCTTTTTCTCTACGTCTTCTCTTTTCTTTCTTTCAGAATCTTTAAAGGATTTATATGCCTCATAGATTACCCTTTCTTCTATTTTCAAATACATCTTGACTATCTTTACCAACCACAAATATCTACTTCCTTGCTATAATACCAATCTGATGTGGAGGGAAGTGGTGCACTTCTATTTGGTTTCCCCTAATAGGCTACAACTTACTATTGTCTTCTTAGTTCCCTCATTATCTTCTTCAAAGAGGAATCAAATCTAAGATCCATTCTAATTTCAAGTCCAACCAAGGTCAAGATCCTAGTCTTCTTCAAGACTCCTTCCACTTAGCTCTATTGGAAACTATAATTGAAGCAATTGTTCTATTGTCATTGATGTCAAACCTTAACTGGTAAGACTATTGCTATTTAAGAATTTACTATATCTATTTGATTGTTGAGAAGGATGTGGGAAAGGTTGAGCTATCTTGGATACTTTAATGGGTACTTGATTATATGGCACAATGATAAGATAATGTTTTACTTATCTAATTAAGAAGTAAGACTAAACAAGTAGGCTTAACCGAGAAAAAGTGAAGAAATCTAGTTTAAGCCAAGTGATGTTAGTGTCGACCAAGCCAGTATATGCCAAGTAAATTCAATGTTGATAGAACATCAATTAACTGCCGAGGAAGGACAATATTAGCTGAGGAAATAGTTTTAGTGGTGACCAAGCTTTCGAGTGAGAACCGAGGAGTTGAACACAATATTTACTGAGCGTAAGTAATTTAAATTTGAGGAAGAATTCAGATTCCTAGCTGACATAGTTGAATTCTTGGATTATGTAAAATTGTTGACTTTATTTATTGATTGTATGGAAGCATTTAATGAACTGTAAAATGTTTTATTATAAATCTATTAAGAGATTTGAGAAAATTCTAGAAGGATGGATGAAGAACATAAAGTTGGAAAGATTCAATGAATCTAACCTAATGCTAAGATCTATGGAAGAGATTAAGCGGAAAAAGTTGTATTGACCTAATTGAGGAAGTATTAAGGAAACCTAAGCATGAGGTTGAGAAAGAGAGAATTCTAGAGTTGTTGTTATTGACTATATAAGTAGAAAATGTTGAAGGAGGAGTTGTGATTGCTTGAAGGGATTTCCAGGAAGATCAGTAATGGAGATGGAAATGGATCATAGCTAGTAAGCCAGCATATGTGTACAGAATTGGATCTATTATTTGCAAAGTGATTTGTATGTTTTCAGATCAATATTACTATTACTTTCTAATCATTGTATCAGTCAAAATCCTTTTAACAAAGGTTGAACTAATAGTCATTTGTATAAATTCTTTGAACAAGGTTGAATTCTAATGGAATGTATGTAAGTCCTATAACAAGGTGCACTCCTAATAGGGTGGTTGAAATCCTTTAACTGGGTCACACCTAACACTATGTTTGTAACCTTTGACAAGGTTGGCTTTTCGCAGAGCTCACTTCAGAAGAGTGAAAATATCAGTAACATGTTACAAAGTGGTTTTACCCAAATTGGGTTTCCACTATAAATCCTAGTGTTAATACTTGTGTGAATGTCTTTGCTTGAACATTTCTATGTTTTACAAGTTTAATACTACTGGAAAGTGGACTGCAATGTTATATGTTTCTATTATGTATTCAGTAATGACTGAGTAGCTATTGGTTGTTAGATCTGATTTGTAGAAGAGTTTGAAAGTTTATTTTATACACCTGGACCTAAGAACAACTGATTCATCCCCCCCCCTCTCTATTATTCTAAATCATATTAACAATTGGTATCAAATCTTTTGGTGCTTACATAGAATAAGCTTAAAGGTACTTGAAGCAAATGATCAGGATGTATAAGAAGGAGGTACCAAAGTTGAATAAGGAGAACTTCCCCGCATGGTAGAGTTTGATGAAGCTACACCTAGCTGGTATTGGTGACTTAACAAATTATTATATTGAGTATGACTATGTCACACCTATTGCACCTCTAACTGTCGAGGAGATGAAAGCTAAACAAGAGTACAACCAAGCAATGTTGGAGATTGCATCTGCCCTAAGCTATCTGGAATTTGAAGACATCAAAGATTGCACAAATGAAAATAAAATGTCAGACACTCTTGCTATAATCTATGGTGGAGATATAAATATACTAAGAGAAAAATCTAAGAGCCTAAGAGGTAAATTTGATGAAATGAAAATTCAAGAAGGTGAGAATATTGCACAAAATTATGGTAGAATAAAAGAAGTTGTAAAAGGGGATCTAATGGAACTATTGATGATGAGACTCTTATTGGAAAAGTTTTGAGAACTTTGCATTCTATTTATGCCATCAAAATTTTAGAAATTCAAGAATCTAGATGTAACCCTAATAATACTCTTACTCTAGAGAGTCTTGTTGGCAAGCTCACTTATTTTGAGTTTTCTAATTTTGATAACTTCACTATTGCTAATTTTGAATTTTCTTTTAAGTCACAATTGGTTCTGAACAAGTCAAAGAAAGAAAAGGAAAGATGCATTAGTGAGAGTGAAAGTGAAAGTGACACATCCGATGAAGGACTTGAGGATCTTGAAGCTCTTATGGCTAGAAGATTGAAAAGGGGAAAAGACATGTATAAAGGTAAACTCCCTATCATATGTTTCTCATGTAATAATGTTGGTCATATAGCTATAAGATGTCCTAACAGGGATGATAAGGATGAAGAAAGAGATAGAAAGCACAAAGATAAAAGAGAAGACAAAGGTTACCGAAGTTACAAGGACTACAAAGGAAAACGTAAGAAATCATGTTACATAGCTAAAGAAGAAATTGACACTGATAGTGATGATTTTGAGATAGAAGTAGTATATGTTTCTATGAAGGATGAATTTGATGAGGATGAGAAAATTGCACTGATATCGTATGTGAACAAAAATGATAAATGGATTATGTATAGTGGTTCTTCACACCACATGACTGGTGATAAAAGTAAGCTTGATACCTTAGATCATTACAAAGGCATAAGTGTAGAATTTGTTAATGATGCAGCATGTCCTCTGAAGGGTAAAGTTCTGATTAAGCTAACTGATAAGATAGTTTGTGAAAATTCCTATTGGGTAGAAGGTCTTAATTATAATTTGTTAAGTTTTGTACAATTTAATAGCATTGGTCACTGAGTGGAATTTCATCATAGAAAGGATAAGATATTTGATACTATTGGTGAACTGATTCGAAGTGGAGAATAGACAAGAGGTAATTTGTTCTATCTAGACCTATCTGAAGAAACATGTTTGATTACACAATCTGATGATATATAGTTACAGCATAAGTGGCTATGTCATGTTAACTTTGATAATCTGGTAGAAATTTGTAAGAAGAAGTGACAGGACTACCTAGATAGAAGAAACCTGAGAATATAATGTGCAAACAATGTTAGTTGGGTAAGATGACAAAGTCTAGTTTCAAGAGAAAGACTTTTACTTCTGAAAATACTTTAGATTTGGTTCATACTAACCTTTGTGGACCGATGGGTGTACAAACATATTGTGGTGCTAGATATTTTATTCTCTTTGTTGATGATTACATCAGAATGATGACTGTAATTTTTCTAAAAGAAAAACCTAATGCTTTTCAATTCTTTAGGTGGTATTTGGCTAAGGTTGAAAAAGAAATAGGAAGGAACCTAAAGTGTTTGAGATTTGGCCGAGGTGGAGAATTCATATCCAATGAATTCAATCTATTTTGCAATGATAGAGGAATCAGAAGATAGATGTCTACACCTAGAACACCTCCACAGAATGGTATAGAAGAGAGAAGGAACATATCTTGGATTGTGCAAGAACACTAATGATCAAGAAGAATATTGCACAAAAGTACTTGAGAGAAGTTGTAAGTACAATTGTTTATACCCTTAATTGAGTACTGATAAAAAAAGGTACAAATATTACACCTTATGAGTTATGGCATGAGTATGCAGCTAATGTAAAGTACTTTAGAATCTTTGGAAGAAAATGCTATATACTAAAAGATAATAGAAATGGAAAGTTTGATGCTAAAAGTGATGAGGGAATATTCCTAGGTTATTCCACAAAAAGTAAAGCTTATAAGTGTTTGAACTCTAACACTAACAAAATTGTGGAAAGTGAAAATGTCAAGGTTGATGAATATGCAGAGAAAAAGGAAGCTAAAAGCAAAAGAGAACCAAAAGATTATAGATCTTTTGTTTATGTATAAGGAGAGGCTAGTAACACACTTACATGTGATGCTGAGTCTTAGGCTAGTAATGTTGAGCATCAGAGAGACAATACCAAATGACAAGAAGAACATGTCGAGCGACATGAGGAAGCTGGCGAGTATCAGGATGAACTTGCTGAGCATTTAGAAGTTGAATCTAACAACATTGTTGGTCAACCTAAAGAGAAAGAAGAAAAGAGAGAAGAACCTTGTTGGAAATTTGGCTGAGTTGATTACTATTACCCAAAAATTCCCTGTCATTCATTTTTGGCCGCGGTCCTATTTTCCAAAGAAGTGCTCAAGTGTTGAAAACTTAGTGTGTTTTTGACCTCCACTCTGAAAGCCCAGGATGTTTTCAACCTTCAAGCGAAAACCTCAGTTGTTTTCAGCCTCCCGTGCTTCACACTTCTTCAGTGTCGACATTTTTCTTAAGTGTTCAGTGTCAAAAACTCTCTGTGTTTTCAACCTCTGATTTGAAAGCCTTCTGTGTTTTTGACCCTAAGTGCGCAACTTCGATAGGTGGGTCCTAGTTCCTCAAAGTTGTGCCAGTGTAGTGAAGATCTGAAGACTGTCACATGATCGCATGGGATCTTTTGATCCCATGAGATCATATGAAAACCATTGAGGCGGTATCAGCGAGATCGGCAGTGGGCCCAACGTACAATTTTGCAATCAACGGGTAGCATCTTTTGATTGGTCACATCATCACATGGGATCTTGTGATCCCATGCACCCATGCGACTGACTGCCTATGGTTATGGTGGTTACAAGCTGATAGTAGTCAAGTTCAGGTAAGGTCTAAGCTTGTTGCATGATCGCATGGGATCTCCCAATCCCATGTGACCATGCGACAAGCCTTCAACGGTCAGCAAAGCTTTCAACTCTGGTGGTTTACTGTCTCGGGTGGTGACATGTCTAGTCTATAGTGGGCCTGATAACATGTGCCCCTGTAGATTCAAGATCTATGGTGGTCACATGTTCGCATGGGATCTTCTGATCCCATGCGATCATGCGACCACCGTAGGATCCTTTTGATGCTTCCAGGTGGTGTGATGTGGGTCCAGCTGATGTAAGGGTTTCCTGTTGATCCACGTAGTTTCTAGGTGGCAGATCTTGTGGCTCTGGTGTCTTGTGTGGTGCAGTGGAGGCTATTTTTCAAACGCTTGTCACATGATCACATGAAGACTTTTGGGCTCATTCGATCATGCGACCAACGTTATTTTAAAGGAGAATGGGCTCAGGGTTGGTAAGCGGAGTGCGGTTGCATGGTTAACATGTTTTGCATGGTCGCTGAGTGAACCTAGGGTTAAGGAAAGCTTCTAGCAACCTAGTGACTGAGGGAGAAGGTGAACCTGAGGTGAAGGCCGAGTTAGAAGTTGTAGTCAAAATGAGCCCGAGGTATCTTGCATGCGACCATGCGACAAGTAGTCCATGGTTGATAGGTGGATTTTTGACAGGGCTAGGTGTCTTGTACGGTAGTAGAGGCAGATTTCAAAGGGGTTGTCACATGATCTCATGAAGGCTATTGAGCTCATGCGGTCATGCAACCAGTACTATTTTAGGTGGTGCAACTTTTTTTCCAATGCTTGTCTGCAGGTCATATGCGAAGTGGCAGGGTAGCTCGGAATTGATTTCTGAAGGCGATGGAAGTTTGTGAAGATGTTAAAGGAGATCTGGATGGCTATTGCAGGTTGAATTCTTGTTCCTAAGGGAGGTTGTCAGGTTGAGGTTTTTTGTCTGCAAGCAGGATCAGTATAGGAATGGACACGCAAAGGAAGATATATCTAATCTGTCATGATATTTTTAGAAAAGCATTTATGATCAAACATGACTAGCTTAGGGTTTTGATTATTCTATTGTAGATATTTGTGGCCCTAATTAGGTTTGATTCCTACTTGCATGCAGAGATGTATATAATTTATTTTTTTGAGCTTTTGAAGCTCAGAGTTCACATTTTGTAGAAAGGGAAGTTTCTTTCCTAGAAAGCTATCTGAGACACTTTCTTGTCCTCTAGTTTTCTTATAGTTTGTAATCTTTCATTGAAATCTTAGGTTTAATAGAGGCTAGCTATGGCATTTGATCTACCCTCTGATCTTTCCATTATCTATGTTTCTCTTATTGAATGTAATATACCAGTTTCATTAGAGAAGCCCTTGGAGTTCCAGAGCCCTTCTTTCTTTCAGCTCACATGTGTACTATTGTGTATTGATCTGATTGGATTGAGTTTGTGGGTATAGTTCAGCCCCTGTCTTTCTGTCTCATTCATGTACCCTTTTGCTGAAGAGAACATTTTCTTGCAAGTCATAGCCCATGTCATTTGTTCTGGCCCCTCTGTGAAATACTTATGCAAGCCTATTTAGAGAGAGTGTGTTCTATTAGATCTGAGAGCCTTCATGCTAATTCGGCCAATGTATTGTATTCATTTCTTTTTGGTGCATCACCTAGCAGAGTAGATTTTCTTTCTATTATTTCCCTTTCATGAATTCCTTCTATCCCTTTCCCCTCAAAGTTTACTTTCCTATTTAAAAGAAAATCAAGGTGATTATCCAAGAGGAACCAAACTATAATTTGGAGGTCTCATCTCGGTTAGCAAAAGGTCCCACAACCTTGAGATGATTCCCATGTTATACTGGATTATCAAGACCAAGAGAGCTTGAGATCAGAGGTGCCAATTCAATGTATAATAATTACATAGATGTTTTCATTATGGAAACATAAGATCCACATGAAGATTGTACATGTTAGGGAGTAAGTATGAGAGAGCACATTGCAAATTTGTCTAAGTGTGAGACAGTGTTTTACCAGTGAACCTAGACATAGTTTTTGTTTGCGACATTGACTGGAGTAAGTTTAGTGCTTGCACACTTGAACATAGACTCTATGATGTCTATTGATCACCCATCTTAGAGCCCAAGTTAGTATGAAATGTACAAAATTAGTTATGATAGTTTTACCAAAGATAATGTGAAGCCGATAGAACAAAGTATGAAGATAGAACTAGTAAAGAGTTAAGGGATTATTTTGTTTATCAAAATATTGACTTAACAATATAAAGGGAAAAAATCCTAGATGTTAAATCTTGGATAAATCTATTGATATAAATTTAATTGTAATTGTAATTGTAAAGTGAAATAAGCAGCAAGCAATTGAAGTAGTATGATGTGAAGTATATGAAGCTTATGTAATAGCGACAGTAAAACAACATCAAAATGATATTGATGCAAGAAGTATAAGGTTATGTACCTTAACCCATTTTGTAATTAGTGTATATTATACATTACTTTTTTGGGCAGTGGGCTCATCTGGTAATCACATTTTGTACTACAACTCCTAATAGGGTTGAGGCCTCTAACAAGGCCTATAGTCCCTTAATCAGGACTAATACACTATATGCTTGTAATAGACTCCTAACAGGGTCAACATCCTTAACATGATACTTTTGATTAGTGGATCTTTGTGGGTACCATCCCCACCGGGGTTTTCCCTTGGCCAGGGTTTCCTCGAGAACAAATAATGTGTTATGAGTTCTTTATTGTTATGCATGTTATTTAGCTTCTTATGTTATGCATGTATAAAGATAATTTGTTATATCCATAATTGGGTAAAAGATAAAGTTTTTAGAATACTAATTCACCCCCCCTCTCAGTATTCCCTATTTCTAACAATTGGTATCAGAGCCAAGTTACTCAGAAAAGAATCATTCAAGGAAAGCCTAGCAGCTTGAGTAAGATCTCTATGGATATGGATCAACTATAGAAGAATCTTGAAGAAGCTCTTGAACAGATTGACTTTCTTACTATTGAAAAAGATACTTCAAAAATAAAGTATGATGATGGAAAGAACCTTATTGAGAAATTGAAAAAAAATTGGAAGATCTGAGATTTGAAAAGGAATCTGAAGTTCTTATTGAAGATTGTGATGACAATTTGGAAAAAGAAAATGAGATCCTTAAGCATGAACTGAAGATAGAAAATTTGAAACTTAGTTTGAAAGATGGAAATGACAAAAATGAAGTGAATTTGAAATCTGAGAATGAAAGTCTAAAGACTGAAAATGAAGGACTGAAATCTAAAATTTCTAAAGTAACATCTAAACTTGAGAAAGTCAATTTGTAGTATGATGAACTTGAGAAATACAATAATATTGTGAAAGGTGAACTGACTCAATCCAAATAACAAGTTGAAAGGCTATATTCAACTAGTGATAAGATTGATGAGAAAATATATTATCATAAACCATTCTATGTTAAGCCTGGTCTTGGATTCAACACTTTCAAAGAAAATGATGAAGGCAAGGAACTAGATCTGAAGATATCTGAAAGCATAGATGAGATCAACAAATCTGAAGACACACCTAAAGAAGAAGAATCATCAAAGCAAGAGGAATCACCTAAAGGTATGCAAAGAGAATTCAAAGGTAGATGTTTTTCTTGTAATACTATTGGTCATATGAAGAGAGATTGCACAGGTAAACAATTTAAACCTCTTAATGGTTATTGTTACAATTGTCATGGTTTTGGACATAGAGCTATTGAATGTAGGAAACCTAAATTTATTGAGAATAATGATGGTAGTAGAATGTTTAGGAATACTAACAATGTAGATAAGAAACCTACTAAAGATATGAATAGAAGAAGTGGAGTAGTATGTTATAGATGCAACAAGGTTGGACACATTGCTAGAAACTACAGATCACAAATTAATCAACCTGGACCAAGATATGGAAACAATGGAATTGTTTGTCAGATGTGCAACAAGATTAGACATAGAACAAGTTTTTGCAAAATGAACAATAGAGTTTTTCATCCTAATCCTAACCCCAGGAATCATGCAAGAAGAAATGAAGATGCTAGTAACAATCAAAAATGATGTTGTAGTAATTCAGATGAAGTAAAGTTTACCAAAAGCATAGATCAAGGAGACATTTTCAACATTGAAGGTAGTCACGAAGGTGAAGTATTGGAAGGTAAGAATGAATCTTTACCTGACCTATCTCAAAGTACTTAATTTATGTAAATTGCAATAGAGTAAGAACTTAGATTTAGTGTAGAAGTAGATATATGATGAATTGATTCTAGCACAGTTAATGAAAGGTAGTTTATGATGTTCTAATGCTATGGTTAAGAGCGCAAAGAAAAATATTATGTTTTGCGAGATCGCAAGAAGTTTTAAGTTTTACAGGTTAGTAGAGACAACTTTATGGAAAGAAGTGGCAAAAGAATTGAATGCGATGTCTGATCTAAGTGAGATTAAATTAATAAAAAGGTTATGATTGGTATTATTTGATATCAAAGAAAATTCAAGTGTCAAGGAGATCAAAAAGCAATGATTGAAAGCATTTTGCAAGGATTTGGAGAAGAATTTTGTGTTGAATCTATGCAAGCCCTAAAATTGCAAAATTAAGGTATTTTACTTGACAAATCTTTGAATCAGTAAAGGCATTTGGAGAAATCATGGATGTTTCATTAATGCACAATGTCAGAGATAAGAATAGTCCTAAAATGAAAAGGGAACCAATAGAACCCTTGGAAGAAGACCCTAGGTTTGCATTGTCATCCATACTAGACAAAGTTTTACATTTAGAGAATGTCAGAAGTTATCTTGGATGCAAACTAGAGGCAGTAAATGATAGTGATTTCATAGATGAGTATCAGAAGATTTACAATTAGGATATGACACTGAAACAAGATTTTAAATATTTGGAACATAATGAAATTGTCAAATATGGATTACAGTATGAATTTGATAATGAAGAATGCACTAAGATTATTTTGAGCAGAATTCATAGTGGAAAGTTTTGGCTAGAGGATAGAGTGATAGATATTACAACTAATTTGATTCATGAAGTCACTGGATTATCTAAGACTAGAGCTATATCTTTTAATGAGAAAAATATGAGAAAAATAGTCATTGAAAACACAAATTCATCCTATAATGGTAGAAAAATTGTGATTAGTAAGATCAAACAAGATGGTGTGAGATACTTATGCAAGATCCTAACTACTAAGTTTTGTGCTAATTGAAGAGAAGATGACATGGTAGCTGGAATGGTACATGCAGCCTATCTTATGTGTGTTGACAAGGTACCAGTTGATATGTGTGAAATTCTTAGAATTCAATTGTTTGAGAACTTGGAGAAGATCAAGAAAACTAAGTATACATAGTTCAGGTTTTCATCCCTAATCACATACATGTTCTTTCATCTTTTGAGGAGATTTCCTTACACCATAGGAAATGATTGGAATGATGGACAAACTACAATGGAAAGGATTAATGTAGTATACAAAAAACATGTTATTGATAATGTTAATGAGAGTGCAGTACTTGTTATTAAGACATTTTAGAATATTGTGTCTAGCAGATCAAGAATCCCTAAGTCTCTTGTTGAAAAATATAAAGATGATATATATTTTATGGTGGATACTGACTTTACCTATATTGAAGCAGTAGAGCCTAGAACAGATTTCATAGACCCTCTTGGCTATGAAATATCTAAGGTAGAGACTAAAGAATTTGTTAGTAGGCTACTAAAGTGTAAGTTGGACACTCAGTGTAATAGGTTTGGAACCTTTGAGGAGAACTTAAACTCCGCAAAGATTCTAATTGAAGAAAAATAGTCTAAGAAGAGAGTTGAGAGAACCATTAAGAAAATCTTAAAGGATACAAGAATGACAAAGAGAGAGTTTTTGGTAGCAAAGCAGACATTACCAGCAATCAGAGAGAGTGGAAAAAATGAAGTTTTGTCTATCCCTCCTTTATCATCAGTTGTAGTACCATAGGAAGAACCACAAGTAAAGGTGAAAGTGGAAGTACCTGAGAAGGACATAGAAACAAAGATGTCTACTAGATCCACTTACTCCACACCGAGAAAAAGAGTTAAGGAGAGTGCCATTGGAATAGGAAAGAGGCATAAAACTCTAGTGCAACCAGTACCAAGAAAGATTGCAGAAGTTAAAGATGATGTCACTACTAAGAAGAAAGCTTGGAAACCAAAAGTTGAAAAACTAAATGAGCAGATTATTGAGAATGGTGATTTTGCAAGAATGAATAAATATTATGATCTTTATGATTATATTGATAGAATTAATCTAGAGAATGCAGTTGTGAAGCATATAATCTTGACTGGAAAGAAGTTTGATACTATTCAAGGATAGATACCTGATGACTTATATAATACACTTCTGAATAGGAAGAAGAGAGCATCAGATGAAGAGGCAGCTATCAGAGAAAAGCTTGTGAGAAAGCTTTGTGATATAAGAGATGAAACACAATTCAAACAAATCATGAAAGACCTTAGCACCCATCTAAGAACCAAAAGGAGAGCAATTCAGATTATGGGAGGTAGGTATGAAGAAGTAAATTCTAAGACAAAACAAGCTATTATCAAGGTTATGGTAGAATATGTTAGAGAATCATTAGTTTCATCAGAGCAAGAAGGTGAGAAAGTACAAGAGGACATTCCCTCTTCTCCAGCTATTAATATTGAAGATGAAACAATGAATGTAGAAGGTACACAAATTACCTTGGATACTGATGAAAATGTATTCAAGAATTTGGAGAACATTGTTGACAATTCAGCCTTTGGGGAACAGGAAGCTACAAAAGAAGAAGAGATGACATAGACCACTATTGTCGAACCACCAGTTACAGAAGAACAAATTTCCATTCCCACCAAAGAAGATATCAGTCTTACTCTTGAGACTGGAAAGAAGACTCAAATCTGATCTATGATTGAGCATTTGGGAAAAGAAGTTGATGATGATGATCAGTTGGAACTGATTACATCCTTGAAAAAAAAAATAGTAAGAATAAGAAGGTGAAGAGTCTTGAAGGGTGTCTGAAGGAACTAACTAAGAAGTTACAAAGTACTACAACAACACAATTTTTAGAAGCAGACCCTATGGAGAAAGTAAAGAAGGTAATGAGCACCTTTGATATTGAATTCACAAACCTAGCTGATATTGCAAAAGTGAAAGCACAAGAAGACTATGAGGCTCAAATGCTTTTAAGCATTAGTTAGTACATCAACAATGATATCAATACTCTTGATATCTGTATCAAGTATTTGAGGAAGCACTTGGAAATAGGAAAATCTTTGTACATACAGTGTACAAAATCAAAAACTTTGACAGCTGAGGAAGATCGTAAGATAAAATTGAAGGAAGTAGAGATTCTAAATGAAACAAACCTTCTGTCTAGTCCCAATGTGAAGGTCTGTAATGTTGAGAAGAAAGTAAGGAAACTTTATGATGAAATCAAAGTTGTGAAAGATGAGAGAGACAGGAAATTGAGAAGATACACTCTTTTAAGAGAGCATGCTTCTATGAAGCTGAGCATAATTGAAGAATAGTTGGAAGAATGTCTTTTAGCAAAGACATCTTGTCAGAAATATAACTTTGAAAACCTCCAAGCATGTCAAATTACTTATTATGGACTGAGTGCACTACTTAATGTGGTAGATTCCATTAAGAAATCATGGGAAAAGGAGATTGAAGCCATGAAGATAGATTTTTCTGATTGTGTTGCAAGCCTACTAGCCTTGCAATAAATAAATTGAGGTATAACTTTTTGTGATACAATTTGGTGACCCTCCCTACCTTATTTTGTCATTGTTCTCAAAGGGGGAGAGATATATGGAAGAAAATTGATATTATATGATAAGGTTTGTTAATCTTAGGGGGAGTACTATATTAGAGACAATAATTTTTTGAGGATTTATAAGGATAGTATGTATTTTATACTATGGCGACAATTTGGACATTTTTGAGATTTTTGAGTTGTACACTTAGCCAATTTTCTCATATGTTGCCACCAATGACAAAGGGGGAGAATGTTGGCAATTTGGCTGAGTTGGTTACATAGATGTTGTCATTATGGCAACATATGATCCACATAAAGACAGCACAGGTCAGAGAGCAAGTATGACAGAGCGCGTTGCAAATTTGTCTAAGTGTGAGACAATGTTTTACCAGTGAACTTGGACATAATTTTTGTTTACGACATTGACTCAAGTAAGTTTAGTGCTTGCACACTTGAACATATAATCTATGATGTCTATTGATCACCCATATCAGAGTGAAAGTTAGTACGGCATGTACAAAACTAGTTATGACAGTTTTACCGAAGACAGTGTGAAGTTGACAGGACAGAGTATGAAGACAAAACTAGTAAAGAGTTAAGGGATTATTTTGTTTATCAAAATAATGACTTAACAATATAAAGGGATTAAATCCTAGATGTTAACTCTTAGATAAAGCTATTGATATAAATGTAATTGTAATTGTAATTGTAAAGTGAAATAAGCAGCAAGAAATTATAGTAGTGTGATGCGAAGTATATGAAGCTTATGTAATAGCGATAGTAAAAGAGCAGTGAAGTGATATTGATGAAAGTAGTATAAGGTTATGTACCTTAACCCATTTTGTAATCAGTGTATATTGTACATTACTTGTTTGGGTAGTGGGCTCATCTGGTAATCACATTTTGTACTACAACTCCTAACAGGGTTGAGGCTTCTAACAATGCCTATAGTCCCTTAATCAGGACTGATACACTATATGCTTGTAATAGACTCCTAACAGGGTCAACATCCTTAACATGATACTTTTGATTAGTGGATCTTTGTGGGTACCATCCCCACCAAGGTTTTCCCTTGGGCAAGGTTTCCTTGAGAACAAATAATGTGTTATGAGTTCTTTATTGTTATGCATGTTGTTTAGCTTTTTATGTTAGGGTAAAAGTACAAAGCTGTGTCACACTTTTCTAAAGGAAAAGGTCAACAACACACAAAAATTTTAACTTTAATGACATAAAAATGGCATTTATGTTTAAAATTTGGAGATGATGTAAACTAATGAAATGTGTAAAAGTGGATGAAGTTTATGGCTATAATTTTTTAAAAAAAATTTGAACAAGAATTCACATGGTTTTTAAATTTTTTAAGTCCATTTTTTACTTGCTGAAAAATGCTGAAAAATGAGGGTCTTGTCCGCACCAAAAAAGTATATGCAAATAATCTCTTTTTTCTTTGATTTCAAAATATGTCATAGATAAAATGTATATCTAGTGCAAAAAAGAAGAAAAATTAGTTTTCAATGTATATTTTCTCTGTTATAACTACTAAAAGTCGAACATATTTGAAATTGACAGTTTTCATCTCGCGTCAAATTTCCCCTATCAAATCTACACCATTCAGAAAATAAATTACACACTTTTGAAGATAACTCTCTCCGCTAGTGTTAAATATAAATTTTCAATTTTTTTGATAAGCTTTACTATTTTTTTCTATTTTTGAAGCATCTTGTTCTCGAATGTTAAAATACCTACTTGTAGTATTTTGAAACTATAATATATTAGATCTAATTAAAATACTATAAAAATTATATGATGATAATCTTGACTCTGTGCTCTAAAAAAGGGTATTTTTATATTTGTAAAAAAATATCATTAAAAAGAGTAAGCATTATTGAAACGTCGCTTTTCTGAAATAATTTTATTTCTTTAGTAATTGTTATAAAACATGCATTTAATAGATATTTCCAATTGGAAAAGGTGAAGAACTTATATAAATTAGCTAGAATGAATCTAGCTAGACCATATGTTTGACAAAAAATAATTTTAGTTAGAAATACTCAAATTCAGCTATGCTGATACGTTGTCCTGAAACGTGACACAACTTTGTGCTTTTACCCGTTATGCATGTATAAATATAATATGTTATATTCATAATTGGGAAAAAGATAATTTTTTTAGAATACTGGTTCACCCCCCCTCTTAGTATTCCCTATTTCTAACAAACCTATTTTGGCACAATATGTAAGGAGACATCACAAGCCTGAACATGTCATTGGAATAAAGTGGGTGTTCAGAAATAAGCTGAATAAGCATGGACAAATCACAAGGAACAAAGCAAGGCTGGTATGCAAAGGCTATGCACAAGAATAAGGAATAGATTATGGGGAGACATTTTACCCTATAGCAAGACTGGAAGGAGTGAGAACTCTACTTGCATATGCTACCTACAAAGATTTCAAGGTATACCAAATAGATGTCAAATCTGCATTTTTAAATGGTATATTAGAAGAAGAACTTTACATTGAACAACTAAAAGGATTTGTTGATCCAAACAAGAGACACATGGTTTGAAAACTGAATAAAGCATTGTATTGAAGCAAGCCGCCAGAGCATGGTATGAGAGGCTGCACATCTACCTAATACAGATTGGACTCTCAAGGACAAATGACACTAGCAATCTATATATGAAAGATGAAGAAGGTAAAGCAATCTTGTTGGCTAAGATTTTTGTAGATGATATTATATTTGGTGGACAAGATGCCCTATGTAAGAAATTTTCAAATGAAATGAAAATTGAATTTGAAATGAGTATGTTTAGGGAGATCAAATTCTGTATTGTTTTACAAGTATATCAAATGGAGAGAGGTATTTTCATTACCCAGTCTAAGTATGTTCATGAGATACTGAAAACTTTTGGTATGGAGGAATCAAGGCCAGTTGGTACTCCCATGGTTACTAGACAAAAAATGTCTAAAAGTGATGTTGTTGCTGAAGTAAACTAAACTTTGTATAGGTCCATGATTGGAAAACTATAGTATATTGTTCATAGTAGACCAAATATTGCTCTAGCAGTTGGGATTGTGGCAAGATTCTCTGCCAATCCTAAGGAAACACACATGATGGCTATGAAAAGGATAATGAGATATTTGAAAGGAACTACTGACTATGGATTGTACTACAAGAATCATGAAATATTTGAATTGAAAGTCTATAGTGATGTAGATTGGGTAGGAAATGTGGATGACAAAAAAAGCACTAGTGGTAGAGCTTTCTTTCTTGGATAGAGATTAGTTTTCTAGACAAGAAAGAAACAAAATTACATTTTCCAATCTATAGCTGAAGCTAAGTATGTTGATGCAATAGTGAATTATTCAAACTTGGTCTAGATATAAAGCAATTGTTGGTAGGAATGAAAGAAGATATCACTAAACCGGTTGTCATCTACTATGACAAAACAAGTGCTATCAACATATCTAAGAATCCAATGATGCACACAAAGACCAAACACATCACATCAAGTATCACTACTTGAGAGAATTGGTACAAGATAAAGAGGTCAGAATGGAATATGTGAATACAAAGGAACAACTAGCAGACATATTCACAAAATATTTACCTAAAGAAGCTCATGAGTATTTGAGAAGTCAATTAGGGGTTCTTCCCCTAACTGAGGCTACCTAGTCAAGCTAGGAGCACTGCATCAAATGTGCTACAAAGAGTATCTAACAAATTGATGCAAAGATAGGTCACACTTTAGGAGCAGCCTAGAGTTGTGAAAAATAAAACAAAGATGATAATCAGTCATAAGCTAAGATGACAGAGGGAGACACAATGTTACTGAACTGACAAGATGATATCTAAATCTGTAGGATGTAATTTTTTAGATGCTGCTTTGGCATCATTGTTAAAGAGGGTGATGAATAAGATGAAAACATAAGGTGAGATTTCATGGAAGATCAAGTAAGAGGGAGAAATTTAGAGGAAAGGAACTAAGCAGAGGAAAGGAACTAAGAAGACATCAAGTGGATCTTATTATGTGGATGGTCATGTAAGAAGGCTAATTGATTCTAAATCAGAATGAAGCTAAGGATATTAATAACTATTTCTGATTGAAAAATAAGTTTTGGATTGGTTGGTGATTCATGTGTTATTCATATGGTGTCACCATCAATGCCAAAGAGGGAGATTGTTGGAAATTTTAATTGAAGCAATTGTTTTATTGTCATCGATGTCAAACCTTAACTGGTAAGACTATTTCTATTTAAGAAGGATGTGGGAAAGGTTGATAACAATAGCACCTAAGGAAAGGTTGAGTTATCTTGGATACCTCAATAGGTACTTGATTATATGGAACAATGATAAGATAATCTTTTTCTTATCTAAGTAAGAAGTAAGACTAAACAAGTAGGCTTAACCAAGCAAAAATGAAGAAATGTAGTTTAAGCCAAGTGATGTTAGTGTCGACCAAGCCAGTATATCCCAACTAAATTTAGTGTTGACCGAACATCAGGTAATTTTAGAGGAAGGACAGTATTAGCCATGGAAACAATTTTAGTGGTGACCAAGCTTTCCAGTGAAGACTGAGGAGGTGAACATAGTATTGACCAAGAGTTAGTAATTTACATTTGAGGAAGAATTCAGATTACTAGCCGACATAGTTGAATTCATGGATTATGTAAAATGTGTTGACTTTATTTATTGATTGTATGGAATCATTTAATGCACTATAAAATATTTTATTGTAAATCTATTAAGATATTTGAGAAGATTCTAGAATGATGGACAAAGAACATAAAGTTGGAAAGATTTGATGAATCTGACCTAACCCTAAGATCTACAGAAGAGATTAAGAGACAAAATTTGTATTGACCTAATTGAGGAAGTATTAAGGAAACCTAAGCATGAGGTTGAGAAAGAGAGAATGCTAGAGTTTTTGTTATTTACTGTATAAGCAGAAAGGGCTGAAGGAGGAGTTGTGATTGCTTGAAGGGATTTCTGAGCAGATCAGTAATGAAGATGGAAATGGATCATAGTCAGTAAGCCAACATATGTGTATGGAATTGGATTTCTTATTTGCAAAGTGAGTTGTATGTTTTTAGATCAATATTACTATTGCTTTCTAATCATTGTATCAGTCAAAATCCTTTTAACAGAGGTTGACCTAATAGTCATTTGTATAAATCCTTTGAAAAAGGTTGCATTCTAATGGAATGTATGTAAGTCATATAACAAGGTGTACACCTAATAGGGTGGTTGAAGTCCTTTAACTAGGTCACACCTGACAGTGTGTTTGTAACCTTTGATACGGTTGGCTTTTCACAGAGCTCACTTTAGAAGAGTGAAAATATTAGTAACATGTAACAAAGTGCTTTTTCCCAAATTGGGTTTCCACTATAAATCCTGGTGTTAATACTTGTGTGAATTTTTTGGTTTGAACATTTATGTGTTTTACAAGTTTAATACTACTGGAAAGTGGACTGCAATGTTCTTTGTTTCTATTATGTAATCAGTAATGACCGAGTAGCTGTTGATTGTTAGATATGATTTTTAGAAGATTTTGAAAGTTTATTTTATACATCAGGAGCTAAGAACAATTGATTAACACCCCCCCCCCCCCCCCCCCATCTCTATTTTTCTAAATCATATTAACAAGCTCCACACCAATAGAATTTCTCAAACCTTCATACAAACCTTAACCTTTTAATCAAATCTACCTAATGATCTTAGGATACTTATAAAAACTCAACTTCAAGTTTTTACAACTCCCATGGCAAGGTTTTGGCACCCAAGACCATATCCTTCATTCTAGGAACCTAGGCTACTAGCCCTGTATAGCGAGAATCCTATAGATTCCTTCCAACTTTCCCAAATTGACTTCCAAAAAAATAAATATTCAAATACCCTTTATTGATTTTTTCAACATATGTGAAAATTATATAGGGTTTCTTTCCAGACAATCTATGTTTTATTTCTACTTCTCTATTTGTAAAAAAGGCTAAAATCACCACATTTACAAAGGAACACCTAAGAGGGGACCTTGCAAAAGATTAAGACCTTAAAAAATTCTTACCTTAGGATGAAAAACAAAGGATTTTCAACTTTGTTTTGGCTTCCCAATCACCTAGACCATACATGCATGAAACCCTCTATTAAAGGGTCACTAAACTAGATCTTTCTTATTCAAAGCCTTCAACTCACCTCCAGAGCTTTCCCATAGTGGATTAATCTTTTATGCCATCTATATTGATTGATTCAAACATTAAACCATGCACTCATGTGGAAATTTTTCTTTTTGTTTCTCCAATGGCTTCTTTGGAATGCACTATGATGGCACAACTCACTAATCGAGTTTATGTTACTCACAAATTTTGTTTGAGGACTCAATTCTGAAATCTCTATAGTGAGAATGTTTAAAAATAGGGATTGTAAAACATATAAAATAGTGAGACAAATCCAACAGTCCAGTTACAAGATCTTGCCCCTACACCGAGACTATTTTTATTGGCAAAACAAGAAATATGCAAGATTGAACCCTACTATCATAGTATAGACAGTCAAGTATAGATGACAAGACATGAAAAATACTTCATGATATAGATAAGGAATATAAATAAATATGCATTCAATCACTTCTAAAAACCAAAAAACCCAAAGATATTCACAAACAACAATGCAAAAACTATATTGAAAATGCTTATTGTTTACACACAGTCTCTCCTACAGTCGTACAAAGATCCCAAAAAAAAAAAAAAAATCACAATTCCTTCTTGAATCTTTCTCTCCTCTCCTACTTGAGATCTCCTTCACACATAAACACATTCTCCCAAAAAAACTCTTCTTTTATTTTCCACTCTAAAACCTAACTACTACAAACTCCCCACCAACTCTCCTAGAAAGTTGCCAACAAAAATCCAAAAGTTAATTTTCAAATTGACAACTAAGTTGTCAATTTGACCACTAGAACTAATGAGACCTTCACCTCTATTGCATGGTATTTTCTTGGCCTCTAAAAAAATTCCAAACTCTATATCCACCTTGTTAAAACTGTATGATCCTAAGTCTATTACATAGTGACCCTTTGTAATGCCCAAAATAATCGAACAAAAACACAACATCAAATTGTTTTTTGAACAAACACTATCATACACCTAGGACAACTAGGCTACACATTAGTCTGTCGAAGTGAAGCTTTGAGAATGATAACTCACATGGGCTAGTCACCCAATGTCACAAAAGGGGAAATGCAAGACATGCGTTGGTGTGCCTTCGTCCCCTTCATGGTGGAAGACAATAGGCGATAGGAGAAATGATTAACTATAGGGATTACATCTCCCTAATACCTCTAAGTTTCTTAAAGGATTAACAATCAATCATTAAAAGAAAAGTATGAGATGTTACCATTTAAATTAAATTACTAACTAATACATTTGTAACTATATCTTTTCACTTAAATAAATATTAATGAAATTTGTGATTTCAATAAATCTTTCAAGTTTTATCCTAAATATTAAATAAAAAGTCTAGATACACTATTTTTTAAAAATCTTTTATCTTACTAGACTGAATGGAGACATTACAACAATGTTATAATATTCTGAACAATTTACTAATGTAAGATAACAACTAAATTTTTACTACAAGTACTTGTTTCTATATTTTTTAAAAAATAAAAAGAAATAAGAAAAGTAATTAAAACAAAAATCTCCCTTAGCCATTTATAAACTAAGATAATGACTATATTAAATCAACATAAATTTAACAAATAATTTCTATACTATAATGAGCATGATAACACAACCTCTTGTTCATATCGATAAAAGAATATTTAAAAATTCCATGAGCCGTTATTTTTGGATTACATATGCTATCATTGGATCTTATGAGATGTTTGTTGTAGATTAGAGACTTTACCACCTCAGTTGACCTCTGTCTCACACCACTTGGATCCTATGATGTCATTCTCGGCATGGATTGGCTCTATTCCCAAAGAGCCAAGATGGATTATAGGTAGAAGACAATGGAGTGTTTAGATGATGATCAAATGACCTCAATTATTGTAGGAGTTCAGAGACTTGTATCCCTTCGTATGATTTCCGCTATACAGCTTAAGCAGTGCATGGGGAAGGGATGTCAGTTATATGCTATCACTATTAGTGACAAAGAGGAGGAGGTAGAGAAGGAGAGTTCTCTTGATGACCACCCTATTATACAACAGTTTGCAGATGTATTTCCTTCATAGTTATTGGGTATGCCACCACCTAGGGCAGTGGACTTTCATATAGATCTTGTACTAGGAGCAGAGCTAGTTTCTAGAGTGCCCTATAGGATGACTACAAATGAGCTCAGCAAGCTCAAGATTCAATTAGAGGAGCTCTTAGAGAAAGGGAACATTCATCCTAGTGTATCTCCATGGGGTGCACCCATCATCTTTGTTAAGAAGAAGGACATATCTCTTAGGTTGTGAATGGATTACCAATAGCTGAACAAGGTGACCATCAAGAATCGGTATCCCTTTCCTAGGATTGATGACTTATTTTATCAACTTCAAGGAGCCCGAGTGTTCTCGAAGATAGACTTGAAGTCAGGATATCACCAGCTGAGGATCATGGATAGTGACATCCACAAGACTTCTTTGTGCACATGATATGGACATTATGAGTTCATGGTGGTACCTTTTGGACTCACAAATGCTCTAGCTGTATTCATGAGTCTCATGAATGGAGTATTTCATTCATTTCTAGATAGATTTGTGGTGATATTATTGGATGAAATTTTGATATACTCCTGAGACGAACATGACCACAAGGAGCAGTTGAGGTAGGTTTTGTAGTGCTTGAGAGATAATCATTTGTATGACAACTTGCTGACGTGTGCATTCTTCAGGATAGAGGTTCACTATTTAGGCCATGTGATATCAAGAGATGGGATCTTAGTTGAACCATCTAAGATTAGGGTGATTATGGATTAGCCGACACCTACTAGTGTGACAGAGGTCAGGAGCTTCATGGGCCTTATAGGCTATTATAGACATTTTGTCAAGGGTTTTTCTATACTGGCCTATCCCATCACTTCCATTCAGTGGAAAGGGAAGAAGTTTGAGTAGACAAAGAGGTGTGAGAGAGCTTTCTAGGAGCTCAAGAGAGCACTTACCAGTGCACCTATACTTGTGGTACCTGATCGTTTAGCAGATTTTGTGGTATGCACAAATGCATCTTTAGATGGGATTGGGGTAGTACTGATATAGGATGGTCGGGCTATTACCTACAAGTCCAGAATGCTCAAGACTCATGACCTTAATTATCCTACCCATGACCTTGAGCTAGAAATAGTGGTCCATGCTTTGATAAGATGGCAGCATTTCTTACTAGGCCACAGATTTGAGCTTCATTCAGATCATCAGAGTCTCCAGTATATATTCACACAACTGAACCTGAATGCTAGATAGAGGAGATGGATGGAGTTCCTATGCGAGTATGACTTTGATGTTCACTACATCAAAGGTAAGGATAATGTGGTAGCTAATGCCTTGAGTAGGAGAAATCATGAGCTCTTAGCTATGACTACTAGTATAGATTTGAGAGGGCGCATACTACAACACTTATAGGATGATGCCTTCTATTTAGAGGTTAGATAGATGGTTCAAGATCAAAGACCCCTAGAGGGGAAGTTCATATATTATACCATAGAGTCTGATGGCCTTCTTCATCATAGAGGATGCATATATGTACCTTCTTCCAGTGGTTTATGGGATTTCATCATCCTTGAGGCTCATAGAGCTCCTTATGCAACACACCCCAAAGTCAAGAAGTTACATGCAAAATTGAGACAACTTTATCACTAGCCGGATTTGAGGACACACATTGTTGAGATAGTGGCTAGATGCTTAGAGTGTCAGCAAGTCAAGGCAGAGCACCGTCATCTAGGTGGAGCACTGTCTCATGAGATATCAAAGTGGAAGTGGGACATTATATCCATAGATTTTATAGTTGGTCTTCCTATGTCATCTCATCACCACGATGCCATTATGGTGATGGTGGATAGGTTGACTAAGGTAGCCCACTTCTCACCCATACGTACTACTTTTATAGAACCTACAGTGGCACAGGTATTTTTGTGGGATATTGTTAGACTTCATGACATTCTACGCATGATCATATCAGACAGGGGCTCACTCTTTACTTCATCTTTTTGGAGAGAGCTACAGACCGCTTTGGGCACCAGGCTCAATTTCAGTACAACATATCACCCAAAGATGGATGGTCAAACTGAGAGGGTTAATCAGGTGTTAGAGGACATGCTATGCATGTATGTGATGGATCATCAAGCTAGGTGGGAGGAGTACCTATATTTAGTTGAGTTTTCCTATAATAATGGGCATCATTCATCTTTGGGTATGTCTCCATATTAGGCCTTGTATGGAAGATCATGCAAGACACCATTGAGATGGGACAAGATAGAGGACAGAGTTTGCATTGGTCTAGAGTTGGTCAAACAAATGGGCAGTAGGTAGACCTAATTAGGCAGTGTCTTAGAGAGGCCCAGGATCGACAAAAGAAGTATGTAGATGCTGGGAGGATTGATAGAGAGTATATGATTGGTGACAGAGTCTTTTTGAGAGTGTAGCCGCATAAGATTCCAATCCATTTTGGAAGGGGTTCTAAGTTGGCCCCTCGCTTTGTCAAACCTTTTGATATTTTGGAGAGGATAGGCCCAGTAGCATACCATTTAGCTTTGGCACCTAGCCTATCACGCATCCATGATGTCTTTCATGTGTCTGTTTTGAGGAAGTATATATATGATGAGTCTCATATTATTGATTGGGATGCTTTACAGGTGGAGTCAGACAGATAGCTAGCTTTGGAGCCAATACATATTCTAGCTCGTAGGACCCTAGCCCTTCGAGGTTGAGAGCTGGAACAAGTTAAGGTCTAGTGGGATTACTATGATGAGGTCATAGCTTCATGGGAGGAAATGACACAGATGGGAGATTAGTACCCCCATCTTTTTGATGAACTCTAGGAGGAAGTTCATGCCTAGGGGGGGAGGATGTGAGGCCCTACCCTGACCCATCCTAGCTTGACATTCATTTTGACATTTGATTCATTAGGATGATACTTTGAGTATAGACATTTGACCTATTTTGGATTACATATGCTATCATTGGATCTTATGAGATGTTTATTATAGATTTTTATGATGATCATGTTAGTCGTACTCTTTATATATGCTCATTTTGGTTTCACGATTATCTATGATATATGAATTCTACATTCTGCATTTGTTATGTCATCTTTCAGTATAATGAATATTGGTGGAATCATTTTGGATTACATATGCTATCATTGGATCTTATGAGATGTTTCTTATATATTTTTATGATGATCACGTTAGTCGTACTCTTTATATATGCTCATTTTGGTTTCATGATTATCTATGATATATGAATTCTGCATTCTGCATTTTTTATGTCATCTTTCAGTATAATGAATATTAGTGGAATCATGATTCCACCAATATTCATTATACTAAAAGATGACATAACAAATGTAGAATGTAGAATTCATATATCATAGATAATCATGGAACCAAAATGAGCATATATAAAGAGTATGACTAATGTGATCATCATAAAAATCTATAACAAACATCTCATAAGATCCAATGATAGCATATGTAATCCAAAATAGGTCAAATGTCTATACTCAAAGTATCATCCTGATGAATCAAATGTCAAAATGAATGTCAAGCTAGGATGGGTCGGGGTAGGGCCTCACATCCTGAAATGTAAGACAAAACTATAGTAGAATATTTCCTTATAAGAAAATGTTGAATGTTGGTTTAGGGACAGATTTGATTATAATGAAGTATCATTATTTTCCTTATGACAGAAGTGTATGTTATTTTATAAAAGAAATAAAACATGTTACTTCTAAAGGTATTCCTATTTGTTATAGGCATTTGGTTTTAAATAGAGTTAATGTGTTGTGTTCTACCTAGTAGTGGATTTTCTGGGCATGACATTTTGGTATCAGAGCCAAGTTGAAGCTCTAGGACCATGTCTGTATTGACATTGAAAGGAAATTAATAAATGATAAATCATTTATATCTAATAAAGCCATAGTATTCTAAATCTCCTATGAGAAAATTGTTGTTCAGATTATTGTAGCCTGTTAATAATACCAGTAAGGTTAAGATTTATATGGATGTAAATAATACTAGTAAGGTTAAGATTTATATGCATGTAAATAATACCAGTAAAACTAAAAAAAACTAATATGCTGCAAAAATGAGTAAACATAGATTTATAGCTATGCATGTGAGTAAACATAGATTTATAGCTATGCATGTTTATTATAGAATACTTTTTGAATTTAGTAAATGTGAAGGAAAATTAATATACCTACACAGATTTAAACAAAAAAAAATATTTTATATCCTCTGAATTCATATAATTTTAGCAAATACATTTTTAATGAGACACATATATGCATACCAACTTTTATGCATAAAAGGTCTACACAATAATTAAACACCATGTACTAATTAATACTGTTCTTACCATTACTATAAACTTGCATAATAGAGGAAAAGAGAAAATATTGCTCACCAAGGGAAGTCCCAAAACAAACTTGACAACTTGACAAGCATTTATTGAAAGGCATGTTTGAAATAATATCCCCAATGTAATGCCCACCCTAGCATCTTCCTATGTTAGACTGACAGGACTATTGTTTTGACACTTTGGATTTTATGATGGACTATGATTATTATTTAGTTAGCATTTTATGAGACATTTGAGCATATATATTTGGTTACTGCAGTTTATTTGGAAATATTAAATGAGTTATAATTCCATGATGAATGGCTAGAAATGAACTATTAGTAAAATGTTTTACATTGATTTGTGTTATGATGTTTTATTATGATCTAACCCTACTAACCCTATTATGGTTTAATGTTCATTGGTTGATGTGAGTGTAGGATGAGGAGGGGCAGTCATAGTTACTCCCACGAGAGATCCACACAATGTCGTACTCTCCCTCCTTGTTTGCCACTATCTATTTATATTTATATATTTGTATATGCATATCAGTTGGTCATGCAGGATGTAGGTACCAGACATCATCTCCACCTAGCTACACAGGTCTGAGCATGCCTTCAAAAATCTTTGAACTGTTGATGTGTGGAGATTTAACCAAGTTACTCCCGAGGTTACCCATGGACCTAGAATTCTATTTAGGAAGTGATCCTAGTTGGGAAGTGGAATGCAGTTTATGTTATGGACTTGATTTGATGTTGGTCTGAGTTTATGTTAAGAGTTAGTATTAGTTTTTTTTATTTGTATAATAAATAATTATGTTATAATTGTTTGTATTTTATATAGGTAGTGTATATGTGGGTGCACACACATATATCCATGCTTATATAAATAATAATAATAATTGTATGTTTTCATTAATTGTGTACATGGTATGTTTTGTATAATAAGAAAATAAAGTGAGTTAAATAAAGTATATTTAATAACTGTATTAAATAAAAGTAAAAATAATAATAATAAAAGGAAAATGGCCTTTGTAGTAAAATTGGCTATCTAGGAGGGAGTTGAACTCGAGACCTCCTAGAAGTTAGGCCACTTGTTTTCCTATTGTGCTAGGTGCTTTTCTTGAGAGGTATTTGTCTATTATTCTTGTTATGCTTTCGTTTAAAAAATATTTTAATTAAATTTATTAAAAACCTTGATTAAGTCTTTACAGGAGATTATTTGTTTGTTCTTTCAACCAACTACGAAAGTTGGAGAAGTTGCTTCCCATAAAGAAACTCCTCCAACCACATAGTAGGGGGATAAATATTTGTAGATTTTGTAGTGCAGGAGGATGTTAAAAATTTTGGGGAAGGTTTGTTTTCTTTTGACTTGTCTGTAATTGATTTCTCAAACAATTTGGTGAAAGTTTATGTGAGTTTTGAAAGCTTTGGATTGTCGGGAGTTGATTGTCAGAGGAAGATTTTTGGAAGGAGATCTACTCAATGATTGAAGTTTGCAGAGATTATTCTATCAAGGGAAAAGGATTCTCTGCAGGACCCAAGGTAGGGTCTAAACTGGGAAGAATCTCCATTCTTCCTCTTTGTGTGTGAATGTGTTTGTATATGATATGTTGATAAAATATGCATGATTATATAGTTTTTGTTTATGGTCATGTGAAGATGAGTTCATCTAATATTGAATGAAATAGGGAAGTCTAGTAAGAAATGGGAAGGGTCATGTAGGTGTGGGATTGGATGCAGTCATTTTCTTACTATTTTCCTCTTGCAGATTTCTCTGTGAGATTTATGCTTTTATTTGGATTAGTTTAGCCTATAGGATCCTTAGTATTGTCCTTATTATCTCCCTTCCTTCCAGGATATTCATAATTGCTTCCAGAATTAAAACTATTATTTTAACCTTACTAGTCTATGTCGGTTTGTGTACCACTTTTCTTGTCTAGATCTAGAAGATATTTGTTAGATAGATTGGGTGAATTGATGAGCCATTTCTAAAGGGAAATTGGAGATCTCAAATGGGTCGTGCTCAGATTGGTAACCATAGTCTCCATTATGCCCAGTTTTACCACAAGACATAGTTGACAGTCATTTTTTGTAGTTCCAGGTCGGTTTAGTATTAACTGAGCTAGGTCAGTTTAGTATTAACTGAGCCAGGTCGGTTAAATGTTAACTGAGCTAGGTCAGTTTAGTGTTAACTGACTAGTCCAGTGTTAACCGACCACTGCAGTGTTAACTAACCAGTCCAGTGTTAACCGACCAGTCCAGTATTGACCGACCAGTGCAGAGTTAACTGACCAGTGCAGTGTTAACCAACCAATCCAATATGAACTGACCAAGGTAGTGTCAACCGATAGGTCTAGTGTAAACCAAGGAAAATAGGATTCAGGCTTTATACAATTATAACATTTGGTATAAGTTTACGTACTTTAATTTCTTATACTTTAAGTTATACTTGTATAAAGGGTTCAAGTACCTTTTGAGATGATTGGATAGGTTTCAGATTCATAGGAGTTAAGATGCAATTTATAATTTTGAGATTTCTTAAGAATTCAGACTTAGCCAAATTTTAGGCACTTGAGACTTTTTCCTAGTTTTTAGAATAGGCTATGGAATGTTGTGTCAGTGCACGTGGGAAGTTTATGTTGCAAATTTCTATACATGGTTTTGAGTTTAAGTTTTTGTTCATACTTGGCTTTTGATAAAGTTTGTAATATAAGGTCAGAACTTGTTCAGGTGGCCTGAGTGCACTAGAGGGTTCCCTAGACCTATGAGATGGATCATTTGAGATTACTTATGGTTTTCATGGCTTTTGTGTGTGTGGGTTAAGGGGATAGGAACCTTAAGTGAGTGGCTCACCATAGGTTTTGGAACCCTAAAGTGGTTTCCAGATGTTCCTATGGTGGTTTCTAAAAGTGATAACCTTAAAAATTAACATGGGAAGAGGGGACTCAAAAGATAATGAAGAGAATATAATAATGGCCACATAGACCTGATTGGAGTACTGGGACCAAGGATAACTACCAAGGTGGATCCCTATTCATAAAAGGGGGACTGGGGTTACATGGTTGCTAGGGTGGATCCCAATACACAAGTTGTGTGATGACACTCGCTTAGGTGGTATCCTAGAACCTTGACGTCTATGTTATAGTATGATGATATTTTATGTTCTTTTTGAGTCTTGGATTTCTTTATCTTCTAAGCCTTAGATTTCTTAGGGCCTTGTGAGTATCTTGGTTCTATCTCCTATCATGGGGGGTGGAAACCCTCATCAGTTCCACATGGTTGGGTGGCAAAAATCTTTCGAGGTCCTGTTTGTGGTTCGTAACTTGGATGCGCTCAAATTTATGTATTGATGTAGATATTTGTATTTTGTATTATGTATTTTGAAAGGAAAGATGAAAAGATATGTTGTAATGCCTTTGGGCCATTCATGTACTTGTTATTGAGAGATCTATTATCAGAAAGATGTAATTGAAAAGAAAAGCAATGTATTGGGAGGGATAGTTCTAGGCTTGATTTAAAGGGGTTATTATTTGAAAGAATAAAGTTGAAATATAAAATGTAATGTTTCTATCTCTTCTTTATGGCAATGAAAGAAAATGTTTATTATGCTAAGGTTAAAATGAAATTTTTAATGAATAGCTATTAAATGTGTAGAAAGGAGAAATGAGCTTAGTATGTAAAGTATGAATATGATTGTAAATGAAATGTTATTTTCTTACCCTATCTCTTAGTTCTAAAATGGGATAGTAAAGAAAGGAAATGAAATTCAATTTGGATAAGTAATGTATAGATGTTAGTGAATGATTTCTGTAAGGGAACCTTAAGGAATGTAAATGTGAAGTAGCAATGATGTAATGTAATAAAAAATTGTTAGTTGCAATTTTTTGGTCATAAGACCTTATTCCTTATGGGTTCCCTGGCAGGGACATTACACCCAAAGTCCTTTGACCTCCCCATTTACTCAGTGTTCTCATTATCATCTAACAATAATATAGTTATAAACCTTTACAACCGATCGATTCCAAGATGTTCAACATTATCAACCAGGGCAAGAAGTCGAGAAACATTATTTGCATTTGATTCATTGAACATGCCTTTAATCTCCATAATGAGACTCCCACAACGTTCAACGTAGACAAGAGCTTCAGAAATCCCAATGATAAGAGTCTTTTTACATTTGTTAGAAATATTCTTTATATTTCTTTGAGAATCTACCATTAACAAAACAAAAATGTTATAAATGTTATAAAGATAAATTTAAAAAAAAAAAGAATTGGGACAGAGACATCTTGGATGTATTGCTTCTAACATTCTTGTTATAAAGGGTAAAGAGCAATAGTCAATAAAAAAGTCATATAATTTCATCAAATAAAGTAAAGGACTACATGTGACATGATGTCTGTGGCTCTAAGTGTACTTTTCGTGATAGAATGGAAATACTTGTAGACTCTACCATAATAAACTTCAAGGAAATATATAATAAATAATATATTTTACATATCTGTTTAAAACTGAATATATTTATATATATATATATATATATATATATATATATATATATATATATATATATATATATATACATATATATATAGTATATATATATATATATATATATATATATATTATATATATATATATATCTATATATATATATGTATATATATATATGTATATATATGTGTATATATATGTGTATATATATATGCATATATATATATATATATATAATATATATATGTATATGTATATATATGTATATATGTATATGTATATATATGTTATATATACATATGTATATATACACATATACATATATCTATACATACACACACACACACACACATATATATATATGTATGTATGTATATACATCATACATACATACATACATACATATATACATGACATATATACATATACATATATATATATACATATATGTATATGTATATATATGTATATATATATGTGTGTGTGTGTGTGTGTATCTATATATGTACACACACACACACACACACACACGCATATATATATATATATTTATGTACATATGCCCACCACACCCGTGGGTGTGGCAACACAAGCCACCACAACCGCTAGTGGTGACAGCTAGGCTAACAAACCCTCCACTCACCACTAATGTGTAGGTGGGAGGGCACGGCCGTTCACAGCTAGCGGGAAGGGACGACTGTCGGGCTAAGGAAACAGTCGGCAGATCCGTTACCCCATTATTTTATGTTATTTATTGACAAACCCAAATGAAGAAAAAAAACTAGAGGATTCATATATCTACAGTAAGCAAAAAGATTAAAAAAAACAAATCTCAGCTTAGATTTGAAGTAGATTAGATTTAACAAAAAACCAAAAGCTTAAGAGTGAGATAATTGTATTTGCTTATTAAAAAAATTTGGATATGAGTCCTTCAACATGTGATGTTTTCATATACATAGAAGGAAATATGTGTATATATATTCACCTTTGGTGAGTATACATATGCATATACACTCTTGTGTATATTACTTCTCTCCCTTCTCCATGGCAGCTTGATTGAAACCTGCAACAAACCATAAGGACAAAAATACCTAGCTAAGGAAAACAAAGGGAAAATGTTGGAATCTAAAATGTTTAAATGAAGTTTTCAGTTTAAGTTTGCCTCTTTTGTCATAGCCCCAACCCTAATTTGAAGAAGGGTTAGGGCTCAACATGTTGGCTCATATTTTAACATTATATTTTTAAGAGCTTTTGAATTTTGAAATTTAGTGGGATTGTATATCCCTTCCATCTTATGGGATATCCTTTTAATTAATTATTTGACTTTAGTCTTCTATTCAAAATGTTGATTTTGTTTTAATAATTTCAAGATAGAGTTTCGAAATAAGATATTAATTGCGTTAAGGGGGAAGATTATGGTTTTCTCATAGAATGAATTCCTTAATAATTTTATGCCGATGAAAATTTAAATTGAATCCTTTTTTAGAAAATTTTAATTGGGTAAATATTTGAACATGGAATAATTTAAAATAAAAAAATAAAAAAAATATTTTTGTGACATTCTAATTATTAGTGGGATAATATAAATGAACCTTTGACTTAAATTTTATTTTGAAATTGTTGCTATAGTATTAATTTTTCCTTTAATCCTTTAAGGCAATACTTGGAAATGCATAATTTGACATTGCAACAATCAATTCAAATTGTGATTAATCATTTTCTAATCAACTCATAACAAGATATACATACCCAAATTGCAACCTCCTAGTATTCATCTAAATCATTTATCTTAATGTCCAGTGATAATGTGTCATAAGGTTGACAGTCAAGATCATGTGCATGGGAAAGCATAGACAAATATTAAGTCTCAACATCTACTGTAATCAAATTCCTGTCAAAAAGATAAAATCATAGTAATTCATTTAAACCTTAGGTCAATTACTAGGTCTATCATACTGATAATGAAAAGGTTATGATGGGTCTAGGGTGAGGCCTCACATCCTCCCCTCCCTAGGCATGAACTTCCTCCTGGAAGTCACCCACTTAGGGTTAAGGTTCTAGGGTTGACATCTCATTTAGTTTATTGGATAAATTTTGAAACATTGATTTCATGCAATGAGGAATTCTAACATTGATACATGTTAAGGCTATGTTTACCTTATTTTAGTCAATTCTAAAATTTAAAAGTATAAGCATTTTAGGATTGAACCATCTATCCAACATCACAATCTATATTATTCTACATAGTTACCATATTTTCTTCTAGCAACAAGATCACATAAGGTAATTCCTTCTGACACACCAATGTTGTTCTGAGGTCACAAGGAAATGTACAAAAAGAATGGGACATATCCCCTATAACATAACTCATATGTATGCTACATCATTCTAGAGTTTGACCCTTATGAATTTCAGTATCAGGAGTATAAGTCCAATATTAAGCTGAAAGTATCATTTGTCACTCTATGAATCCCTACTAGTTTAATAACCTAGAATAGGTAGTAGTGGACATTGAGTGCCAACTAACTTAATAGAGCCAATTGAGAAGTTGGTGATGCTCAAAATATACATATGAATTAATTGTACTAGTTGATATTCTCATGGAGTTATTGTGTTTGGTAACTGTGTCTCTGGTCATTCCTATATTCATAAGATAAATACTCTAGTAGATTTTGTAATAGTGTTATTTTATGCCTTATTGGCCTAAGTGTGTTGGCCTTAAAATAATGTATAAGTATGATGATGTATTCCATGATGTTGTGAGTGAGACATAAGTGAACCACATTGCAGTGGGAGCTTCTCTTGACAAGAGGAGGTTGTTGAGATGTGAACACCTGATAATATACTTGGAGGTAGTGAAAGAACTTTATAGAGTAGGTAAAACTATTATTAGTTTGAATTTCTAAAATGGACACATGACAAAGCTAAGTTACTCAAGTAGCCAATGATGAAAATCTTAGCATATGTATGCTCGTATGGGGAAATTCACCCAACGTCATATAAGGGAACAAGAGGCATGTGCTAGCATGCCTTCGTCCCCTACTCAATGACAGACATTAGCGACAAGGGAAGGATATGATAAGGAGATATCAACTTTCTAATTCTTTCAAGATGATTCCAAGGATAATAAGGGAATGACTCAATGGTTTTAGTCTAAATAAGAAAAGGTGTTAGAAAAGAACAACTAGATATTTAACCTAAGTCGATACTCATAATTACTAAGATTCTTCTCTTGATAAAATACTCTTAAGGATTACCCATTTCAATAAAAAATAAGGTTAATTATGAGGTTAATTATAGCATTGAAATTAATTTCCTATAAATTTCCCATAATAAAATTTGTGTAAAATTAAGATTAAGACTACTAAGAAAATTTAGCCTCAAAATCTAATTAAACAATAGTTATAAAACTATCCTTACAATATTTTCCCTTAAATAATAATTAAAAAAATAAAAATCCTTATCACCCTTCCCAGCTATTATTCTTTTTCTAGATCTTAGACAAAGTGAAACTTGACCTTACCTAAGGATTGGAATGAAATTCAACACATGAAAAGGTGAGACATCCTAGATAGTATTTCCATTTTTTTAATATAAAAAATGGCCCATTTAGAGAGACAAAAAGGTGACCCTAGGAAAGTGGAAATAGAAGAAATAAGCCTCCTTACCCATGTACTAGCCTTGGGGCACCAAAATGCAACCTAAACCACACCCTAGGTCTCCACAGAACCCCTCAAAAACCCTAGTTAAACTTGCATCCAAAATAGAGTATTGGGTTACATAAATCTTGGTTCCTTAAACCACCTACCTAGCTTAAGAATTCTCAAAACTAACTAATGAGAGGGTGGGGTCCTTATTCCACTCAAGCATGCCACATCATCACCACGGTGTCAAGTGACACCTCACACAAACACACATCACAAACACATTTGGCATGCTTTGTGGACAAAATGCATTTATATTTTTACAAAAAAATGAAAATTACTTATAAACATACATTTACAAACATTGTCAACCACATACACACATGCACCCACATTTACGAATAAAATCATGATACGACGAGGTCATTCTCCTCTTAGAGTCGACCTTGGTTTCAAACTGATTGGACTTAGATCTTTTTTTGTTTCCTCGAATTTACAACCATGACCATGTTCCTGCACACTCAATTTAAATGTCAGTATATCATAAAATCTTTGCATTAATAATCATTTAAAAAATGAAGTATTAACATCTAAACTTGACAATATATATAACCTGCATTTCAAGAAATTATTACAAAATCAACATTATACCCTAATCTATATTTCAGAAACACTATGAAGAGAATGTTTACATGAAAAAAAATTTGTACTACTTTCCAAAATAGAAAATCTTAAATACAATTATTCACTTTCTATACATTCACAATAGAGCATGGTTTTACCATATAATTTCTACAAATAAGATTTTGTAAAAACACCTCACAGGCTGGCAAGATTTTTAGCTCTCATACCAAAATATTAAAGAAACATTTTTACTATTTAGTAAAATATATATATTTATAAGTACAGACATTATCATGCTAAAGTTCATGCAAATGGAATCAAAAACTATATTAAGACTGAATTAAGTAAATAGACAATGAGTGAACAAACTAGAAATGATCTTGACTGAGATTATTCTACCTA